>BMAU01000775.1:0-311865 GCA_019973935.1 Trichonephila clavipes | reverse complement strand
ATCAAGTCCAAACTAAATGATTTCTTTTAGAAAGGTAATAATAGATTCAAAAAGAATGAGTAATTGCTTTCATTGTAGCTTTCCATTAAAAAGTGTATAGCCAGTGTGGCTCTCTCTCTCTATATATAATAATATAAGGGTTCTATGAGATTGTGGTTGAGAACGCACGTCAACTATCTATTTTCAGCACATTATTTTTCCTTCTAATAACGCATGAATATAATAAATTATACATAACATCACAGTTGTTTTACTGTTATAAAATGTAGTATTTAATAAAGCTTTTTCTTTAAGACAAGCAGTAAGCCTCACATTGGATAAAAACAATTTTCATGATATTTCCGGTAAATTAAATGTAATTATTTGCGATTGTTATTTACGCATTATAAAACAGTATAAAATCTTGTTCTAGAAATCTAAACATTAATCATACATGGGGAGAAAGAATCCTTTTCAGGGGTGTCTTAAGACTCTTTGAGGCCCTAAGCCAAAGAAATCTTAAGATTTCTTTGTGCCCTGGTTCCTATGCACAAACGTAGGCCCCACCTGAGATTTTTAAAAATACACAGTAGCATGCGTTGTCAAAAACTCATTCAAATGGTAATTTGAAACAAATAAATGTGCATGACTGACAATCTCAAAAACCTAGGCACAAACCAGCTCAAACAATGGCCTCATTTCAACAAAATGAATTGAATGATTGGTTTTGGTATTAGTCCTAGGCCTAGACATGGACAGCGATCATCACATAATAATGCAGGTTTTATCATTTTTGCCAGTTGACATGCTGTTTGAAATTCCCTGTTTTTCGGAGAATGTGAACGAAAATAATATATTTGACCTTTAAAATTATCAGAATCAGTAATCTTATTAAGAAAGAGGCGAGAATGAAACGAGACCCCCACTGAGGGTGAGACCCTGGGCACGGGCCCAGTTGGTCCATGTCTGTAGACACCCCTGATCATTTATTGATGTGAAACAATATCCAATATTTTCTCATGGAGAAAAAAGTATATAAAATCGATGTGGAATAATTGAAAGAAGCATACATACAAACACTTATATGCATATACAGAATTAAAACTAAATTTAAAATTAAGATACATTATCCATAGAAAAAAATACATATCAATAATGAATGTATACAAGAATAATACGTGTTATTTTCTCCATCACTAATATTAATGACACGCGTAAGTTGCGTATATGTTACTCTCTGTAAGAATAATTAATTCTTTGATTATGTATAATTTCCTGTGATTATTCATAATCATCACTAAACTTGTAAATGTGATAAATTATTGACTATATATCACATTTACTGGTTAGTTTATAAAATACCCAACTCGCAATGGGGAATGTAGTAAATTCAGATTATTTTGTACAGAAACGATATCTTAATTCGAAAAAAATATTTTCAAATGACATTAAAAAAATTTCGTTCTTAAGAAACAGAAGAACATCACGATGACTTAGCATACAACTTACAATAATATTTAAATTTAAAAATTTAAATAAAAGTGGCCCTTTTCTACTTAACTCTTTCAGTAGGTATCTTGCAACAGATGTATTGGATAGTAGCATAAGTTATGTAACATAGGTCATAAAAGATATTGAAAAATACAAAATGACCAAAGTTACTAAAAATAAAACATTGCATAGCTTGTTAGCTCAGTAAATACTTTATTTTTATCTAAGCAAAACAGAACTTTGAATTAAATAATAACTAGTGTTTCTAGATACTTTTTATGCCTTGTCAAATAAAAGACCCGAACAAAGAAAAAAAATTTTAGACTACTGGAACCTATAGACATTGACGTCTTAAGACTTTTTGAAGCCCTGGGCCCAGAGAAATCTTAAAATTATTTGAGGCCCTAGGCCCCTATTCAAAAGTATAGGCCCTACTTGGGATCTTTAAAAGTAGAAAGTATACAGCATGCATTGTCAAATACTGGTAAAAATGATAATTTGAAACTGTAAAGGACAGTTTTTGTAGAGATTTTCTCTCGCTAGATGGCTGCACCTGTCAACTGTTTTTCGAATTCTCTAAACGGATATTGGCAAGATAGAAATTAATTCTATTCAAATAAATGTTAAACTTAAATAATAATTGTTAAACTTATTTTATATAAATGCATTTAATTTCTGTTAATTTTTAAAATGGTTTTCATAATTTATATTTCTGTTTTTATATTTTTCTTTACTCATGTAGTCGTATCGATTGTATTATGCTTAACTGCAGCATAACTGTGTAAAATACTAAAAACGTGGCATTTTCTGTACAACGTGTAGATCTATGTTTGCCGCCGTGGAATGAACACGCAGAATAAAATTCCAGTAGATTTTGATAAAGTTTAATGTTTGAATTAAAATGAAAACTCAACACACTTGAGTATTATTTAGAGTGCTATGAAGCAAGCACCTGATAACTGGTGACCCTGGATTTTTTTTACTGGAAAATGACAAAATAGCGCAATGGCTAACAAGATCGTGGAAATGGCACCAAGAACAATTGATGCTGCAGTGGTTCAGAAAATTCCCTAAGAGTGGATGAACTCCTCTCTAAATTAGTAAGTCTGGAAGAACAACTTGCCTCTTTGAAGCTACAACGAAAAGTTCGGAGCTCTAGCCCTCATCACCATCAGAGGAGTAGAAGTCGCAGCAAATCAAGGCGCCGCTACAATCCTCAGGGACGATATTGCTTCTACCATTTCCGATTCGGGAAGAAGTGTCTCCCTGGTAAATGCGTACAGCCGTGCAGTTTCAATGAGCCGGGAAACGAATACCAGCAGTAGACGCCGCGGCGAGTCCTGCTGCCGATATTTTAGGCCGCAAATTCCGGTTATTTGTCAAGGACAGAGAAACCGGATGTCAATTCCTTGTGGATAGTGGAGCAGACGTCTCGATCCTTCCTTTGGACAAAAACGAAAGGTGAGTGCCAAGCCTCTCAATATAAACTGTATGCTGCTAATGGCACTGAAATTCCAACATATGGTCTAAAAATTCTCACGCTGGATCTAGGCCTAAGACGCCCATTTCAGTGGCCGTTTATTATTGCCAAAGTTAAGCGAGGAATCATAGGTGCTGATTTCTTCAAAAATTCCAGTTGCTGATAGATCTGCACAACAGGAAATTAATCGATGGAGTAACAAATCTTTCAATTAAAGGAGAAGTTGCTACCATCCAAGAAAATAATGATCTCAGCACAGTCAATAGAGCCTCCAAATATTTCAACCTGCTTAAGTTGTATCCTGATTTAACCAAGCCAAACTTGGTTAACAGAGTTGTTAAACATGAAGTAAAGCACCACATCCTAACAACTGGCCAACCGGTTTATTCGAAGGCAAGACAACTAGCCCCTGATAAGTTGAAGCTGGCGAAGCAAGAGTTCCAATTTATGCTGACAACGACATTATTAGACCCTCAAAATCTCAATGGGCAAGTCCATTGCATTTAGTAAATAAAAAAAGGATGGCACATTAAGACCATGTGGCGATTACAGGCGACTCAACGCACAGACAATACCAGATCGATATCCAATTCCTAGAATTGAGGACTTTAATCACATCCTGAAGGATAAAAAATATTTTCCAAGATAGATCTAGTAAAGGCTTATTATCAGATACCAATTGCTGAGGAAGACAAAGAAAAAACTGCCATCACCACCCCATTTGGCTTGTACGAGTTCAATACTATGAGTTTTGGACTGAGGAATGCTCCTTCAACCTTCCAACGTTTCATTACTGAAGTACTGTATGGACTCGACTTTGTTTTCCCGTATCTTGATGATGTACTTGTTGCCTCATCTACTGAAGAGGAACACAGTGAACACCTAAAAATGGTATTTGAAAGATTCCAGCAATATGGACTTCGAATAAATGTCTCCAAATCAGTGATGGGAGCTGCCCAAGTTGAATATTTGGGATTTCTGATCACTGCAGAAGGTTCTCGGCCATTGCCAGAAAAAGTTCAAGCTATCTTCAACTACAAACTACCAGAAACTATTCATGACCTGCGAACGTTTCTGGGCATGATAAATTTTTACCGAAGATACCTAAAGGATGCTGCTAAGACCCAAGCACCTCTACATGAACTGTTAAAAGGAGCGAAAAAGAAAGACCGCAGAAAAGTGCATTGGACTGATGACACCAGGAGAAGCTTCGAAAAATGCAAAACTGACCTTGCCGAAGCTGCTCTTTTATCATTTCCAAGATCTGACTACCCCTATCACTTTGCACAGATGCATCAGATTTTGCTGTGGGTGCAGTACTCCAGCAATTAGAAAACGAGAGTTGGAAACCAATAGCCTTTTACTCAAAGAAGCTAAATGAAACACAAACAAGGTATAGTACCTATGACCGAGAACTATTGGGAATATACCTTTCAGTGAAACATTTCAAACACCTGCTGGAAGGGAATGATTTTGTTATATATACTGCCCACAAGCCTCTAACTTTTGCATTTAAGCAAAAAATGAAAAAGCATCACCAAGACAACAACGACAACTTCAATACATTTCAGAATTTAGTTGTAACATTCAACATGTATTGGGTAAAGATAATGTTGTTGCAGATGCCTTATCCAGAATTCATTCAATTTCCGAAATCAACTTTGAGGAAATTGCAGAAGAGCAAACTACTGACGAAGAGTTGCAAATATTATTGCACAACAATTCTTTAAAATTTAAACCTTCGACATTGCCATCTGGGAAAAAACTTTGGTGTGACATCTCAACACAAAAAATTAGGCCTTACATTCCACAAAAATTCAGGTTTCAAATATTCCAACTAATTCATGGCTTAGCTCACCCTGGTATTAAATCTACAGTTAAACTGATGATTGAAAAATATGTCTGGTCAGATATTAATAAATGTGCGGGACTCACAAACCTAGGCAGAAACTGGCTCGACCGATGGCCGCATTTCGACTAAATGAGTTGAATGATTGTTTATGGCATGAGGTCTAAGCCTTGTCATGGAAAATAGTCATCACATAATAATATAATCTTGCCACTTTGGCCAGTTGGCGTGTGCTTTGAAATTCCCTGTTTCTCAGAAAATATGTGCGGGAATAATATATGACCATTATATATAATTATCCTGATCCTGATCTTAATAAGAAGGATTCGAGAACGAAACGAGGGAACCACCGAGGTTGAGGCCCTGGTCCCGGGTCCAGTGGGCCCATGCCATAAGATGTCCCTGCCTATAGAACTTATACAAAACATGTGAACATGTGAAAAACAAACTAAACCCACATTCGAAAAAAATACATTTACTTACACTTACTTGAAAGTTTACTTATTTAGACACATTAGAATATTATATAACATTCAGAATTACAATTTTCCAGATTTTTTACATGCGCACTTATCAGATTTTCACTCTCCCCTGCACATTCACATTGACCCCGTGACCTCGTCATGGCAGAATCCATGCAGCTAAACAAACTGAACAAATTTTGGAAAAGTTATGGACTTTTATTACATTCCCCCCATTACGAGTTAAAAAATTTATAAACTAACCAGTAGATGTGATAAATATTTAATAATTTATCATGTTTACCAAATTTAGAGGTGATTATGAATAATCACCGGTAATTATACATAGTTGTCAGTTTATGACATTTACCCGTAACGTATATACGTGTTATAAATTGTTAGAAGATACAGTCCTATATAATTTTAGAACCCTCAATCTCGGGAATATTCAAAGCACGAGAAACAGAGGGTGAATTCCTAGAAGGGGTTAAAGGTATCCGACTACGTTCGGAACTGTGATTTTAAAAAAGCACATAAATGGATAATTTTCATGATATTTAGTGTCACTTAGATTAGAATACATGCATAAAAATTTTTAAGGACATTTTGACAGAAAAAATATTTAAATACACTATTTCGGCAAAAAATTTACTTAGAATAACCTATTTTTCAAAATGTTCTCGTTTTGTGAAAAATATGCGTCTATTATAATAATATTTTACCTGTATATAGCTGAGACAACTGTACAGAGGTTCAACTATGAATTTTGAAAAATTCACATTATTTTCAGAGTTACACCCAATTGAAATAATTATTGGCGTTTGTTTGTTTTTAAATTTCTAACCCTCTGTTGCCGTAAAACATGGATAAACCCACTTCTAAGTTACATATTTCAAAAACTCTACTTTAGCCTCTGTACAGAGATCTGAGCTTTATAAAGGCAAAATATTATTATTATAGAAGTATTTTTCACAAAAGGAGAGTATTTTGAAAATTGGTCATTCTATATTCCTTTTTTGTCAAAATATTGTACTTAAATAATTTTTTATTGTAATACTGTTCTTAAAACAATTTTATATACATTTTCTAATCTAAGTGACACTAAATATCATAAATATTATCCATTTATACGCTTTTGCAAAATCACGGTTCCGAACGTAGTCGGATACCTTAAACGCCAATAATACTACGACAGACTATATTTTAATTTCAAAATTATACGGGTACACACAGAATTCAATTATATGCCATCGCTGCATTCATAATAATTTAATTGCGAAACTAAGAACACTTCCAAAACAGTCAACAGTCACACACTGGCGTAGCTAGTCCCCCCCTGAGTGGGCCCCGTATCAAAACTTTTTCGGGGGCCCTTTTTCAGAACACAAAGCACTGTTAGTGATACTGTAGTTACACACACTGGGGCTCCTGTAGCTTGGGGCTCCGTATCATCGATACGGCGGTAGCTACGCCCCTGCTACTACATATAGTATTGAAAAGATGCACCGGAAATGTATTCATTGAGACACTGCAAAGATTTAGAAATAATCTTGACCGACGTAGAATATGGGACATAATGTGTTTGATCTAAAAGAGGAAATAGAGGGTCAGTTTCGGTCTTATTAGACAACAAGTAATTAAAAAAAATTTAAAGTCAATTCCTACTTAGGTCAAAAAAGAAATTTTTTATTTTAGTTACTTTTTATTAAATAGGTACACTTGATATAAATAGGTATATACATATGACAGTATCACAAAATTAAGTGACAAAATAGAAAGCGATTTTCCTTGCAATTTTCCTTTCTATATATGTTGCCGGACTATTTTTGTTTGTTTGTTACTATTTATTTATAAATTAAATTAAACTATTCTAATAAAATAGTACAGTAAAAAGTTATATTCTCAGAACCTAGGCCATCCCAGGTGGAATTCGAACCCACGACCTTTGGATTAAAAGTCCATCGTGCGATCCATTGCACTACAGGGCCACAAAAACAGATTTTCCTTTATATATATGCTGTTGGACTATCATTTTTGTTTGTTACTATTTATTCATTAATTAAATGGAATTAACGAATTAATATTTGAAAGAAATGTATTAACATCAAGTGTCATCCTTTACAAGTTTAAAACAATGTATTTGAACTTGAGTGGATGATAGAGAGTGGATGAATAGGATATAAAATATATATATATATATATATATATATATATATATATATATATATATCTTGTTCAAATTTTCAATCGCTAATAAAATACTTTCTATATACTATATATATTAGCCATTACTCACCCGCTTCTCTGAGTATTTCACGACGCTGTATAAATATATACTGTTTACATATGTATAAATTATTGATATCTAGCATTAAGAATTCGATTGTATTGAAAAATATATTTATAGCTGTAACTCTCGCCTCTTGATATAAAAAGGACATAAATTATAATATCTAATATTTCTATTTATATCTAAAATAGAAGTAGAAAGATTTTTTGCGCTCACATTTAACCTAATAATCAAGTGGATTTCCGCCAAAGCAACTTTCAGTGGATCTCTACTCCATAAAAAAAACACGCGTGTTAAATTTCAAGTCTAAATCTAACAGAGCAAAAACGGAATTTTTATCATCAATACCTCGTTGAGAGTATTCTTAGCGGATTCCAATTCAACGAAAGAAGCATAGAAAGCAAATTTTATTATTGTAGTCTTAGCAGTTCGAAAACGGGAATTTTGTCTATCAATACGCCGCAATAACTAACCCCGCTTCCCCTTGGAGTTTATTTCCGTAAAATCCATTCTTAGTGGAACTCTATTCAACTATAAAGAAACGTGCTCAACAAATTTCAAGTAAATGGCTTAAATTCAAAAACAGGAATTTTTCTATAACACTTCTTAACCCATCGCAACCCCACTCCTTTGGGGGTCCGCTTTAGCAAAACTCTTTGTTAGAGGAACTCTATTCCATGAACGGAACATACCTTCTAATTTTCAAGTAGGTGGGTCTAGTAGTTGAAAAGCGGAAATATTTATCTATTTCACCCTTTAATCATCCCCCTCAGTGACCCTTGGGGATCAATTTTCCCCAAACCTATTTTGTAGCGGATCTTTACACCATGAAAGGAATCCGCTTACCAAATTTTAAGACTGAACGTCTAATAGTTTAAAAATGGAAATATTTATCAATAACGCCCCTTAAGCCCCCGCAACGCCACTTAGGAAGCTATTTTCACAAAACCTATATTATAGCGGATCTCTACTCAATGAATCGAATCTGCTTTCTCAATTTCAAGATTTTACGTCTAATAGTTTAAAAAAAGGAGATAATTGCCTACAACGCCTCTTAATTCTCCAAAACGCCACTTGGTGGTCGAATTTCACAAAACCCATTTTGTAGCGGATCTCTACTCTATGAAAGGAATCCGCGTATCAAATTTCAAGACTGTACGTCTAAGAGATTAAAAAATGGTAATCATTATGCATAACGCCCTTTAAGCGCCCTCAACGCCCCTTGGAATGTAAATAATAATAATACGTCAATATGTTTTAAATTTTCACTCCATTAAATATTTTTAATGGGCCCAAATCTAATATAAAGGTATATATTTTTATATGTGACCCGCGGGATTATAATGTTTTTCCGAAGCGGCCCACGTGGCCGCCATAGCCTAGTGTCAAGTTATCGGATCGTGGCTGGCATGTCACGATTTCGAGCCCAATATCACTAAAGACCCACCGTGTAGGGGAGCTATGCACGTTAAATCTGTCGAAAGCTCAAACATCCTTCCTTTGGTGTGGTGTGGTACTTAGGAGAGGAGGTGCCAGCCCAGGTGTCGTTCTTGTCACTTGACCATGGTTCAGAATTACGAGGTTCATCGCCAAAAGCCCTCGTGTAGCCCTCGATGTTAATCTTCACTCACTCGAAGTGACCCGCGAGGTCATTTGGGTTGGCCACCTCGTGCTGGAATATTTTGTTAAAATGTTAGTTCACGTGATCTCTTCATAATTTAAAAGATCATTTAATTTCACAAATTTTGTTAAATGATCAAAAATTATTTTGTCCTTCCTTTCTCTTCTCCTTTCATGGCTAAAAAAATAAATATAAATAAAAGGTTCACTAATAATATAATAGGTCTATAGGAAATTAAGTCAAAATAGAGTCGTAAATAGCAATAAACAAATGATTTTAAGTTGTTTTTTTTTTTTTAAAAAAAATCAAAGCAAAAAAGAGAAGTGGATCTGTCTACTGGAAGTAAACTTCATGAAAAGTTTAAATATTCAAAAATGTTTTTGAAGATTATAAAATTTCAAAACACGCGCATTGATTAAAATCCAAAGGTAGTTACTTATTTTTAGAACAAAGATCTTTCGAACTATACATTTTAGCTAAGAATCGTTAAAAACAAATGATCAAACTGCACAAATTTTCATTCCCCTCACTTTTGGTTTTTGTTGATATTACTTCTTATATAGATTTTTAAAGTATTTTTGTTAGTTTAGTTTAAATTTATCAATTTTCAATGTAGCATACAAAACAACATCTACAAATAATTTTGTATAAATATTAATAAAAGTTACTTGTGTTCATTTTCACTATGGTGAAAATTCAACATATCAGTTAAGTTAAAAATGTTAATTATTTATAGAAATGATCCCGCTTGTAAATATCTATTAAAATTTGTATAATAGCGACTAATCGTGTACCTTTTCTAATAAATAAATAAAAATTATACTAGGCTTTGTGATCATAAATATTAATCATACAGTTTATGATCAAATTCCTGTTTTCGAATTCATCTTTGCTTAGGATTTGATTTCAGATTCTTCTGTGATAGAGTTTGAAAATAACTAAAGATAACAATACAGGGTGTACCCAGGATCATTGGGATAAGTTTTAAGGGGTGGTAAGGGACATCGCAACAGTGGCGTACCGTACACCCCCGCATCGAGGGGGCAGGACTTTAGGGGGGGCCCAAAGCCTGGCTGACGTCAAGTACATATGGTTTTAAAATCATTTCTAAGATCCGGCATGGGTCTCAAAATCTGACTTTGCAGGGAGGAAGGGGGTTCTAATATTCTCCGTTATGCCACTGCATTACAAGGATTCAGAGATTTGGATAGCAACCCATGATTGGAAGCGTCTTCATTTGACATTAGGTGGCGTTGTTCCCAAGCGCATTTAAGAAAACAGACCTGCATTACCGCAGTCATTTGAGCTGTCATCGCATTCAGAGGAGTATGGAAATTTTACAAACACCAAGCAGGCAGATATGCACCTGATTTTTGGATTGGCAGAAGGAAGGACGGGTCACGAATGACTTGAACTCACAACATGGTACTCAGATTCCTTGGAATGGTATTCAACGCGTCTTGCTCTATGCATGGAACAAAATGTGTTTGATACCGTGGCCCACTCTCATTATGCCTATTACCTCGTAAAAATCCATATTCACACAAAATGAGGTGCAAATTAGTAAACACCCGAAGGTTCGGCGGGTACCTTTCACGATATAATCTTTCTGCTACTCGTACATTTCCTTACAAATTACAACTATTATGACAAAATATTTATTTGAAAATTCTATATGAATAAAAAATATTAAATTCTTTATTTTAAGCGCTATAAATTAACACGGGCTATTGGCGAAGGATCTCGTAATAAGGATCGAAGGATCGATCAAATGACGAGGACGACACTTGAGATACTCCTTTCAAAACTACCACTCCACTCCAACGTGAGGATTTTGAGATCGACTGATTTAACCCCCTTTACTCGGTGGGTCTTCAGTGGTACCAGGGCTTGAACCCACGATACGCCAGCCACGAGCTTGTGACAATAACCATTGGGCTATCACGGCCTGCAGTATTAAATTTGGAACCAATGAGAAATTTTAATAACTTGTATGACTTAAAAGGTGTTTTCGACACTTGTAACGAGCAAAGGAAGGTTATTAAATTCTCTTAAAATTAAACCTGATTTATACTGTATAATGTATTACATCCTTCATTAATAATGTAATCCTCAACTCAAACTCAATGGCGTAATAGCCCATGAGGGCCAGGGTGTACTGTTCCCATCCCAGTATACGTGACCATTGGGCCCTAAGGTGCATGAGCAGATGTTCCGATCAGATGGTCAGTCTGAAGCGAGACTCCACTCATTTGCTTGGTACTCATTTATCGACCCACCGCAGAAGGTATGAAAGGCTGAGTCGACTTTGCCCAACCCGGGGATAGAACCTCGAACCAGTGGTGTGGAAGCGCTATACTCTACACTCGGCCACTGGACCTTAATAATGATCCTTCCTAACAATATTGCGTTAAAGTATTCGACTACTTGCGACAACCTTTTTTTTTTAAAATGGAAATATGGGGATTTTTTTCTGGTTTTTTAGATTTATTTAGTACATTTTAAGAAAAATGTTCTAAAATTAAGAAGAGACAAAAGAATTATTTATTCTAAAATGGGAATGAAGTGGTGAAAATTTTCAAAAAATTGCATAAACCGGGCCCATTCTATACAAAAAGTTTATGAACAAATTATCAATTTTTCAATTTTAGAGCGTTGTTTTACTATTCATTTTTGGAATGACCGTCAGGATAAGAGATATTTTAATTTTTACAAAAACTAGATCAATATATCTGAGTTATTATGTGAAATTGTTAATAAAACATTGATTATGTTAACGTAAGGGACTGTAAATTTTGTAATAAACAGTGTTTAATAAATCTGAAGGCAGAAAACTTGTACTATCACATAGAACATACACAAAAAATTTCAGTCAATTATTTTCAAAACTTTTTGAGTAATCGCTGTCCCAGTTTGAACATCTAAAAAAACACTTTTCGAGTAAAACGCATTTTTAAGTATGACATTTTACTTAAAGTTGTGGCATCTGCTTTAACTAAAATACTCGTAGTTTTTGTTCTAGAGAATGGAAAATAATAAATTTGGTATTTTTTAAAAAATAATAAAACGACCTATAAAATGAAATCATAAAAAATTTGTCAATTTTTGAAAAAATTTACAATTTTAGGTTAGTGGGATACTTTAAAATTTCACCAGGAAAGGATGTAATAAGGATCAATTAAGGATATATGAAGTAATAAGTTTCCCAAAAGTGGAGGTAGGAAATCGAGAAAGAAAATGCGAATTTATGTGTTTATAATTTGGATTCTCAAAATCATACAAAGCCGAGCAACTGACCTAAAAATTTAAACCTAGTTTGTTCATCGATTCAAGTGCAAGTGCACGCAACATTGTTAACACATCCCAGTTAGAATACAAATGCATTTCCTGTTGTCTAAACTATTCGTTAGATGTCTATCTTCTTAATGCCGCTAAGAAAAATGAAGAATGGATGTTGTATTATCTGCTTTAGATCTAAGCATTTAAGTCAGCGGTGTCATATGAACACACGACGCTTACATGGTCGGAAACGCCCCAATTGTTTTATATGTAATAGTGAATCTGAAAATTTTAAGGGAAGAGAAAAAAGTGATACAGCAGAAAATCATGCTAGTATTTTTACGGCGAACATATCTCACAAATTGTTCGTAGTGGGAAGAGATGAATGTTTATAAAACTATTAATGCGTGAATTCACACATATTTGCGTACTGTTTAAATAGAATGCGAGGGTAAATAATAAAAATTCTAATTGGTAACGGAACTCAGATTCTAGTAATTAAAATTAATGTTATATATCACAACATTCTAAGGAGCTATCGTGAAAAATAATTTTGAAGTCAGCTCATGGTTAATACGTTTATATACCCCTTTGATTAATATTAATGTCGTAAAATATAACTGAATGATATATTGTTATCATTAAGTCAATAGCTATTTTCTACACCATGGTTAATAATTAAGTTAAGGTATCCAACTACGTTCGGAACCGTGATTTTAGAAAAGCGCATAAATGGATAATTTTCATGATATTTAGTTTCACTTAGATTAGAATACATGTATGTTGTTGTTGCTCATGCCACCTGTCAGACGTAGTCAGATCGAGGCCCGCGAAATTCATCGTAGCAAGGGGCTAATAGTACACCTGTCGTTGACCTTGGCCTTGAGCACCATACAGGTGACAGTACGAATTAGCTCAGCGAAATTCCCCGAAGGGACGATAGATGGCGACACCACCTATCTCCATCTCCACAATTTATGCATGCAACTGAATGGGAGAGAAATATCATTCAGTCCCCTGCGCTCGTGATTCATCCCACAAGACTTTCGGAACCACTGATTTAACGAGCACGTACTCCGTGTGTACTCGAAGGGTATTTGGTGGCATTGGGCATTGAACCCAAGCCTTCCGGTCTGGAGTCCGATGCTCTAACCACAAGGCTACCCACGGCCGGAATACATGTATAAAATTGTTTTAAGAACATTTTGACAGAAAAAAATTATTTAAATACAATATTTCGGCAAAAAATTAACTTAGAATATTTTTTCACACACAAAATGTTCTCCTTTTGTGAAAAATGCTTCTATTGTAATAATATTTTGCCAGTACAAAGCTCAAACCTCTGTACAGAGGCTCAACTATGATTTTGAAAAATTCACATTATTTTCAGAGTTACAACGCATTGAAATTATTATCGGCGTTTTTTTCTTAAAATTTCTCCCCTCTGTTGTCGTAAAACATGGATAAAACCACTTCTAAGTTATATATTTCAAAAATTCTAGTTGAGCCTCTGTACAGAGGTCTGAGCTATTTACAGGCAAAATATTATTATAATAGAAGCATTTGTCACAAAAGGAGAATATTTTGAAAATGGGTCATTCTATGTTCATTTTTTGTTAAAATATTGTACTTAAATAATTTTTTATTGTAATACTATTCTTAAAACAACTTTATATACATTTTCTAATCTAAGTGACGCTAAATATCATAAATATTATCCATTTACACGCTTTTGCAAAATCACGATTCCGAACGTAGTCGGATACCTTAATGAGTTATTACTGAATTTAAGAACTCATAGTTATAGTTATATTTAATTTTTA
This sequence comes from Trichonephila clavipes, assembly GCA_019973935.1. Taxonomy (NCBI): domain Eukaryota; kingdom Metazoa; phylum Arthropoda; class Arachnida; order Araneae; family Nephilidae; genus Trichonephila; species Trichonephila clavipes. The sequence continues at coordinate 297,592 of BMAU01000775.1, read as the reverse complement.
CAGACACTGAATTAGTTTTATTGAATGTTAATGCAATTATCCTTTCGCGGGAGGTATGAAAGTCAAAAGATTGGGATACAGGCTCAAGTCAGTGGTGTAACGTACACCTCCGCATCACGAAGGGGCATTGCTGATTTAAGCTGATTTCGGACCCTGGGCGCAGGACATCTACGAGCCCCCTTTGCACTGGTGGATAAAAATTTATTACCAGAAAACCTGGTTTAGTCCAGTTTATCCGGGCCCCTTTGCACCCCCTCCAAGTGCCCAGTGTATAAACCGGCACTATGAGGGGGGGTGCAGGATTCTAGGAGCCCCAAAGTCTATGTTATGTTATGGTTTCGAAATCCTTGTAAGATCCGGCTTGGGGCCGAAAATCTGACTTCACAGGGGGCCCCTAATGTTCTCCGTTACGCCCCTGGATCTATCGCTAATAGTCTGTATTGTTGATTGTTCAGGGTTCAATAATTATGCGAAGCTGATTCAAGAAGAAAAATGAACAAGTTAGACATAGAGAAAAGTGAAATATATTTGTAATAGACTATATTGAAAGAGTAGTTGAAATTTATAAAAGTCCCAAACAGTTTTTGATTTGTATGTCGTAGAAAGAAGTGTGGGTTATATTATTCATATTTTCGTAAATTATTAAGAAAGAAGTGATCAATCTTCAAGAGACGAGATTTCGTTGCACACTGATTGCCGCTTACTTACAATCAGTTTGTGTGGCCGCGGTAGCCGAGTGGTATAGGTATCGGACCGTGGCTTGCCTTGTCACACCTTGACCCGCCGTGTAGGGCAGCGATGCACGTTAAATCTGTCGAGAGCTGAAATGTCCTCCCGTTGGTGTGGTGTGGTAGTTAGGAGAGGGGGTGCCAGCTCAGGTGTCGTCCACGTCACTTGACCATGGTTCAAAATTACGTGGTCCGTCGCCAAAAGCCCTTGTGTAGCTGAACAGTGCGACGTTAATATTCACTCAATCAATCAACAATCAGTTTGTACCCCTGAATGAAGGATGGTCAAAAGAAGAACCAGAATGGTATTCATATTAGAGAATGCAAACGAGTCACTTTTATTAGATATTCATTTTCTAAAATATGGATTGCATCTCGGTCCTTAGCCTTCATTCCGAGTGAATTTGCAAAAAATATATAAAATCAAAAAAGAGAATTCAAATCAGTTACATAAGTTGTATTTATGTCCTGCAAAATCCCAACATTATTACCATTGCTGATATATGCGTTACCGTTAAAGTGTATAATTCAATTATTTCATAGAATAACTCGGTATTTCATGAAATAACTAGACACAAGTCAGTTAAGGTATATGATAGATAAAAAATTTCATACTTTACCTAGTCATTCTATGAAATAACCAGGTATTCTATAAAATAACTAAGGATAGACCGTTAAAGAGAAAAATAAACAATTTCAAAAATATTTTATAAATTAATCGATCATAAATAGCTAAAATCTCTCGAAAAATACATTTTATTCCTTTTGCGGATGAATAATTCATAAATAAAGGTGTTTTTTTGAGAGGTATAGAACTTTTTAAATTGCAATAAATCAACGATGTATTATTCGATTGACATGAATTTTTTTTATTCGAAATATAATCTTATGGCATTACATTTTAAATATGATTTCTGGCATAGGACTGCCACGGCTGGCTCGGATGTAGTCCAATCTGGACGTCCAATTTTCGATGACTTTTTCCAACATTTGTGGTCGTATATCGGCAATAACACGGCGAATGTTATCTTCCAAATGGTCAAGCGTTTGTGGCTTATCCGCATAGACCAATAACTTTACATAGCCCCACAAAAAATAGTCTAGCGGTGTTAAATCACAAGATCTTGGAGGCCAATTCACAGGTCCAAAACGTGAAATTAGGGGGTGACCAAACGTGTCTTTCAATAAATCGATTGTGGCACGAGCTGTGTGACATGTTGCGCCGTCTTGTTGGAACCACAGCTCCTGGACATCATGATTGTTCAATTCAGGAATGAAAAAGTTTGTAATCATGGCTCTATACCGATCACCATTGACTGTAGCGTTGTGGCCTTCGTCGTTTTTGAAGAAGGATTCCACCAGCCCATAAAGCGCACCAAACAGTAAGTTTTTCTGGATGTAACGGTGTTTCGACATACACTTGTGGATTAGCTTCACTCCAAATGCGGCAGTTTTGTTTGTTGACGTAGCCATTCAACCAGAAGTGCGCTTCATCGCTAAACAAAATTCGCTAATGAAAATCGACCATTATTTTCGAAATAAAATTGCACAATTTGAAAGCGTTGTTCAGGCGTGAGTCTATTCATGATGAATTGCCAAACCAAACTGAGAATAAATCACTTGACAGCTGTTAAATCGGTCGCCATATTGGAAAGTAATGCCAACTTAAACTTCCATACCTGGAAAAAAACACTCTGTAATAAGGGAAAGCAGATGATATAATTTATTATTGCTCATATTGCTAACATTAGTTAAACAGAAAGGGAAAAAGAATATGTTGTAAAAATAGATAAAATTTAAATATTATCAACAAAAATACATGCTGGGAAGGAAAACTGTATAACTTCATTACAACATTGTGTAAACCTTTTAAAATAAAAAACGTAAGAGAATATTAATTTAAATTTCATGAAATACCTTTATTTTACTTTTCATAATTTATTAGAGCAAGGATTGCTGTGATGACACTTCAGATAGCATTGCTTATTATTTTTAGAAACAAGCAAGCCTTTTACTATCACACATTTTTTTCATAAGAGCACTTTTTAAATCCTGTCCAGTACCTATGAACTGTTGCAACAGATTGAAGCCTTGTGTCAATATTTGGAACTTCTTCAATGGAAATTAATTCTCGCTGACATATACTGAATTGATATCCAGAGCACAATTGTTTTTTATTCGGCCATCTCTAGTTTCTAATCGAAAATTCTTTCTGAAGCAGCTAGAACCGTTTCAAAGAACTTTCGAGTGCCGTATTTCATACTTTAACAATTAAGTAAGCATTATTATATAGAATTGTGACGAATCTGTACGGCACTTTAACACTAATACTCTTGGCCGTCTTTGGGGATTGTAAATTCGCGTATATTTCCAACCAGCTCTAAAAGGAGAAACCGGGATATGCAAATGAATCAAAGTATTTAAGGAGAGTGTTGTAAGTTAGCAGGGAGAAGGCTATTGAGCCAATAGTTACAATGACGGAGTTCTAAGAAGATTCAAGTTGATCGTGTGATTATCTTCTGGCTGATTATCAGGCAACGATCTACATTTGGAAAGTTTGAGCCGGCTGGAAAAGAGTGAAGTAGTAAAAGTCAGGCGATATTTAAATTTCGACAATCGGATCATAAGAGTAAATATATAATAAAGTTAGTGTTAATTTAATGAACTCTAGTAATTCAAATTGCGAGTATCTTTCGATCCTCTTATTCCGGTAAATCCGTTCGATATTGAGTTTAATAGTTGATTAGTATCATATTTCGTGATTTAATTTAATACTAAAGTTCAATCCCATTGATATAGACATATCGATTCATCTTTGTATTTAGAAGGTTGATGATTGATTCAAGTGAATAAATATAATTTGTTATTGTAAGAATGTCGTCGGGTAATACTTTGCCTCAATTCAATCTTGGTGTCCTGGTTGGAACTCAGGGGGAGGGGTTTCTCACAGAATATCTAGTAAAGTCGTAGAATTCAATAATTTTATATACTTTATCTGACTTGTCCAGTTATTTCATAAATTACCTAGTTATTCTGTGAAATAGCGGATTTCACACTTTAACGGTAACATATATATATGAAAGAAATTTGTATAATACATAAAAAAAAGAAATAATAGATAATGAACATAACAAGGAATAACGTAATAAAAATATCAAAGCTATATAAAGCTCTCTCTCTCTCTCTCTATATATATATACTAGCTGGTATACCCGTTCTTCGCACGGATGAACTGAAAAATCAAACAACACAGATTGAAGGAAAAAGAAGTTTTTAATGAGTTAATTTTATGTGAATTGAAAATTATACAAAAAAAGCTTTTTGCATATCTCAGCTAAACAAAAAAAAAAAAAAAACACCTTTGTTAAATTTTAACTATGTAGATCTAATAGCCGATAAAAAGGATTTTTTAAATTTATAATTCCTCGTAACACTCTTGAGGGTCGATTTTTCAAAATACCTCCCTCAGCAAAAGTAACACATTCTTAAAAGTTTTGCGTAATGAACGCTTAAAGTAGTGTAAATAATTTATATCTGAAAGTGTAATACATTAATATTACTTTCTGATGTATTTATTTTATTTTAGAATTGTAATATTCGCAAGCAACGCCGTTTCTTAAATTATAATGGCAATTCAATGAAAAACCTAGCGAAATGTTAACGATAGAGTCAAGTTGGCAAATGCCTAGCTACTTTCGTAGCTCGAGCTTTATTAGAGCTTTGTAAGACCCGCCGTGTAGGGGCGCGATGCACGTTAATACTTTATATAACCGCATTATGATTTACTGCAGTTTTTTTCATACAATTTTTTTTGGATCACTACATGTACAAATTAAGGGATATACATAAACAAAATACTCCACTTTAGAAAATTTAATCCGTTACAGCTAATAAATTAATTAAAGATATTCCACTGTAAAATTAATTATGTACACCGTTCACTTAAAATAAGTTGTCAAATCATTTTCCAAGGTCTTCATTAACAGACAAAACCATAAGACAAATTTTGACATTAGCTATTTTTTTTGCGACAAAAATAATAATCTTTGCAATCCGCTGAAAACGCATATCTGCTACAAAACTTTTCGCCTTCCCCACTAAAATACTTATCATAGAACCCGTGCTGCCATATATCTTGGAAGAGTGGATTTCAAAGAATATTAAAGCTAAGTATTGGTAGAATATTCCTGCTAAGTTGGTGTGGTAGTTAGGAGAAGGGGGTGCCAGCCCAAGTGTTGTTCCCGTCACTTGACCATTGTTCAAAATTACATGGTCCGTCTCCAAAAGCCCTCGTGTAGCTGAACAGTGCGACGTTAATATTCACTCACTCACTCACTTAAAAAAATATAGTGCAGTAGTTATAATTAGTTTTATACTTAAAAATGCAATATCTGCATATTCAATTAAAATTACAGCGTTATAATTAACTACTAACCAGAAAAAAATTACGAAAGTTTGTCCAAATGATGTAGTGTGAAAGAGAAAGTTTATTTACTTTAAGTACCAGAAGCGATAAAAGTAGTTATTTTGAAAATAGATCAACTTCTTACTACCAAATGTGCATAATAAAATCATTAAAAAAACATTAAAATAAAGAGAGATTTATAACAACCTCTCCCTTCAAAACTTAGTTTGATTCTGAAATAAAAAAAATAGGCATTGTATCAGAGGAATTAATTAGAAGAGAGCACCTTGCGTAGCCAAAACAAAAAAAGGTTTTTCACAAACAAAAGATAGATATATGCTGCCGGGCTTTTTAGCAGCTTTTTTGCTTGCAGATGGCAGAATTTTTTCCTTCCTGACAAAGAGCGTTATATTTTGGACACTTTTTACAAATTTTTATAAATTATAGCCTATGTGTTATTCTGATGTATAAGCTATATTACTGTAAAGTTTCATTAAAATCCATTAAGTTGTTTTTGCGTGAAAGACCCACAAAGATTTTCACAAACTTTCTCATTTATAATATATATATGGAGATAAATAGATATGTAGATAGATAGATAGATAGATATAAACCTAACATTTTTACAAAAGACATAAATGTACTACTTTCTTTGTATCGCTTCTTCAAAGCTATTCTAATCAAATTTCTTTTCATTATTATTGATCTAAAACGAGGAGTGTATACAAACCAAAAATTGATTAAGATATATTCTAAATTTAAAGAGCATAAAACAAGTCAGTTGCAAATTAATGAAGTCACACACTAATTATGCAGATTTTTCAAGGTCATATTTAAAAAGTTAAATACGCAACATTTACAAAATAAATAAATCCTCGTTGTGCGTACTAATTTTAAGAGTTCTTAATTTTAATCAGCTTCAGGTGGCGGAAACCAAATCAAATCGAGAAGTAAATTTTGATTCTAACTGCATTTGAGTAGAAACATCAGTGTATGAATAGATAATACTTACGACAACATATGAATAGTATATTAGTCTATATTAACTACATATTTTTAAAGGCTCGTAACTTGTTAGCAGTGATTTCATATCAATTCCATAGGAAGATTTAGAAATACAATCGGCTTTTAACACAGAATGTATTTTATAAATGGCTCAAAAAATTGCAAAATTGAAAAAATGTTACACCCTTATGATGACTATGTGTTTTTGATATTTAAAAAAAGTATTAAAAGAATATCCACAACACCAAAAATGTAGACAATAAAGTGCTCAATATTTCCACAGCTAACTCAAGAAAATTGCAATGAAGACGTTAACTCCATTTTATTTAAACTCATTTTTCAAAAAAGAAAAAAAACCAGATATTAAAGCATATCAGTTTGATACCTTTGTATGATTTTTAATTTAACAAAAAAGAAAATCGCGTGTAGCATTTTCTACACCAATTTTATATGTATAAAGTTCACTTTTTTAATTTTATTCTTTTTCCCCTTTCCCGCGTATGCTCATTTTCATATAGACGATCTAATATATATTATAAATGCGAAAGTTTGTGAGTATCTTTGTGGGTCTTTCACGCAAAAACTACTGAATGGATTTTAATGAAACTTTACAGTAATATAGCTTATACATCAGAATAGCACATTAGCTATAATTTATAGCATAGACTATATAATTTATAAAGATATTGTATGAAGTGTCCAAAATATAACGATATTTGTCAAGTAAGTAGGAAAAATTCTGTCATCTGCTAGCAATTCTGGCATACGCTGCAAAAAACGTCAGCATATATCTATCTTTTGCCCACGTCAGCATATATCTATCTTTTTGTTTGTTTGAAAAACCTTTTTTAATTGTTTTGGTTACGTACTGTATTTTTTGGAGTGTGAGGTGCTATTAATGTCGCTTCTAATTAATTCCTCTGATACACAATGCCTATTTTTTTCTTATTTCAGAATGAAACTAAGTTTTTAGAAGGCGAATAGTTTTGTAGCAGTTGTTATAAATCTCTCTTTACTTTAATGTTTTTTTATGATTTTATTATGCACATTTGGTAGTAAGAAATTGATCTTTTTCCAAATAAATGCTTTTATCAGTTCTGATACTTTAAGTAAATAAACTTTCTCTTTCACACTACATCATTTGGACAAATTTTCAAAATTTGTTTGTGATTAGTAGTTAATTATAACGCTATAATTTTAATTGAATAGGCAGATATTGCATTTTTAAGTATAAAAATAATTATAACTACTGTACTGTATTTTTTTGGAGTGAGTGAATATTAACGTCGCACTGTTCAGCTACACGAGGGCTTTTGGCAACGGACCACGTAATTTTGAACCATGGTCAAGTGACGTGGACGACACCTGAGCTGGCGCCCCCTTCTCCTTTACTACCACACCACACCAACTTAGAGAAGGAATATTCTACCAATACTTAGCAGGAATATTCTTAGAAATCCACTCTTCCAAGATATATGGCAACACGGGTTCCATGATGACTATTTTAGCGGAAAAAATAGTTTGCCAAAATTTAAGTGTCTTATGTTTTGTATGTTTATGAAGACCTTGGAAAATGATTTGACTACTTATTTTAAGTGAATGGTATATATAATTAATTTTACAGTGGTATATCTTTAATTATTTTATTAGCTCTAACGGATTAAATTTTCAAAAGTGGAGTATTTTGTTTATGTATATCTCTTAATTTTAAATGTAGTGATCGAAAAAAAAGTATTGTATGAAAAAAACTGCAGTAAATCATAATGCGGTTGGATAAAGTATTAACGTGCATCGCGACCCTACACGGCGGGTCTTACAAAGCTCTAATTAAGCTCGAGGTATGAAAGTAGCTAGGCATTTGCCAACTTGACTCTATCGTTAACATTTCACTATGTTTTTCATTGATTCGTCATTATAATTTAAGAAATGGCGTTGCTTGCGAATATTACAATTTTAACATAAAATAAATACTACAGAAAATAATATTATGTATTATACTTTCAGATAAAAATTACTTGCACTATTTTAAGCGTTCATTACGCAAAATTTTTAACAATGTGTTACTTTTGCTGAGCAGAGATCAGCTTAGGAAGGTATTTTGAAAAATCGACCCTCAAGAGTGTTACGGGGAGTTATAAATTTAAAAAAAATCCTTTTTATCAGCTATTAGATCTACATACTTAAAATTTAACAAAGGTATTTTATCTCTCTCTCTCTCTCTTTGTTTTGTTTAGTTGAGCTACGCAAAAAGCTTTTTTTGTTTAATTTGCAATTCCCGTAAAATTAACTCATTAAAAACTTCTTTATCCTTCAATCTGTGTTGTTTAATTTTTCAGTTCACCCGTGCGAAGAACGGGTATATCAGCTAGTAGATAAATAACGTGCAAAATTAGCAATTTAAAGAAAGAATATCTTTACCAACTTTGAATCACCTTTTAATTCATTATCTACTTAATATCTATGCATGTAAAACTATCGGAATTTGAGCCCTCAATCTTGATAGACCTGTTATTGCCTAAATACTGTTGTTTATATTTATATTTATCAATCAAAATGTATGCTTATAAAAAATCGTGACATACTCTTTTACGTTACATCTTCGAGTAACAATATTTCGAAACTAAAGTTCCTATCAAAGTTTACATTTTACGAAACGGATCCGATGCAAGATTGAGTAATATTTACTCTTATCAAAAGGGAATGAAAGATGACCCATGGTCAATACTATCAGGAAAGAAAAGATAAAGATTTCGCGAACTATCTTTTTGTGAGAAGCGTTAGAGGAAAGGTTGATAGGTGAATAATTTTAAGAGGTATTTTGCGAATTGCTCTTGACTTCAATATGAGTAATGCAGAAAGTGGAAATGAAAATTGCCTTTTCCTGGAAGGTTAGTCATTTTCTTTCTTTTTTTTTTTTTTATTGCTAAATAATTTCAATTACTGTTCACTAAAGATAAATAGCAGATGGAATTATATTCATTGGTAATTTATACATCAAAAGGAATTTGTTTTTTAAATATTTATTACACACACATATTTTAAAATGCCTTAGTTTTTACAATTATTTCCGATGTTAATCATATAAGCGTTAGGTGTATAAAAATATATTCGTATAAGGCTTAACCAAGTGTATTCTATTCTCCACTCCTTAAAAATTATTATGAAATACTTATTCTAATAATTATTAGACCTTTGAGAGACCTATTATAACAATTTTTCGAACTTTAAATCATTTTATCAGCGAGTTTTTTTAAAGTTTTGTTTTGTGACGTATTCCAATTTGATAGATTAAATGTATGGTTATATAAACAAGGAATGCAGGATTAAATATTAATTAAAATTCGTTTGATTTCAACTGTACCTAGCTTAGGTAAAAATTCAAATAACATTTTTCCCAAAATGCAGGTGTCTTATATTTTTTTTGTTGTTGTTAAATGTTTTATGTATTTTCAAAAACTGTGTGATAACACAAGTTTCTTTCTTAAATTTTATACTAGTAGGGCACTTTAGAGACCTGAACGACATTTTTCATTTATTAGTAGCAATTTCTTAGACCAGACTAGTAATTTTTAAATTTCCAGGCTGCGTTGGTTCACATGTAGAAATAATTAAAATGTCTAAAATGAAATCAATGATTTTATTCTATTCAGGAGGATATATTTGTAATATTAGAAAGCAATATACTATTCTATAATATTCCTTTCTAATTTATCTTTGACGTAAGTGAACCAAATTTGACTAGAAAGGTTAACAGTCGTGATTAATTTTTACAGAAATCTTTTATTCTATCTCTAATGTTTATTTTTTGAATAAACACAAAGTATGACGAGAATTAGTTGCTCTTGATCTTTGATATCTATAGTTAAAAGTTCGTTCAAAGATACTTGATTTTTTTAGAATAAATTAGCAATCAGAAAATTAAAAAAAATTTATTACCACCTTTCCTTCTCGGGAAAGATTATTATTTTCTAATCTGTTTATTTTTTTGTGTATTTTTATGACATAAATGTTTCCTCAAATACAGACATTTGTCAATATTTTATCAATCACACACACAATAATTTTGTTCTCTTTATTCTTCTAATAAATTGAAAGCAAAATATTTAAAAAAAAGTTTGGTGAAAAGCAAAAGTATGAAAGACACATTGAGTCAGCACAAAAACAAATGTTTCAGGCAGTGGCGTAACGTACACCCCCGCAAGGGAGGAGAAAGGACAAGATTCTAGGGAGCCCAAAGCCTGACTGACCCAAGTAAGTATCCTTTGTAAGATCCGGCTTGGGGCCCCAAACCTAAGTTTGCAGAAAGGCCCTAATATTTTTCGTTACACCACTGATTTTAGGTTTGCTGAGCCGGGGTTGAAAATTGAGACCTGTGTGGGGCTTGGATATATCTTCTTGTCTTTTCTATGTCTCTTGAATATATGGATGTCTTCTCGTTTATTGTTGTTACTTATATTACCCGATTGGTGGTATCATCAAATCGAGGTCCAAGAAATTCATTGTGGCAAGGGGCTAGTGTATGCATGTCATAAACCGTAGCTTTGAGCACCATACAGACGACTGTACGATTTAGCTCGGTTCCATCCCAATTATGAGAGAGAAGATCCTAGAAGCGTGGACAGGGCCTTCCACAAACCTCATAAGAGGACTTGCGGCTCAACGGCTCTTTAGAGTACACCTTGTCTCGAAGACACTACATATTTACGAGTATCCAGGGTTCGAACTCAGACTTTACAGCACAGCACTAACCATTATACCTGTTGGGAGGCTCGTTTATTGTGAATTACTCTATGAAAAAATGCTAACAATCTAAAATAAATGAAAAAGAAAAATATTTAACCGAAGTGTAAACTTAACCTATAATCATTGAATCTAAAATTATACTAATTCAATAAATATACGTCTGTCAATATGATCACTCATCAGTATCTCACTGCTGGGATACCTTTTGTCTTTAATACTTTAAATAAGATGAGGGTACTTTTCCGTTTTGCAGGAGCAAGCGATGAAATCGCCAAAAACGATACAAATTTGAGTATTTTCCGGAATACCAATATATATATATATATATATATATATATATATATATATATATACAGAGACAGAGAGTTTAATTTTTTGGTATTCCGGCATATATATATATATATATATATATATATATATATATGTATATATATATGTATATATATGTATATGTATATATATGTGTATATATATGTATATATATATACACTGCTGGACAATTGCTAAAGACGGATAACACTATCATCCATAGCAACCACAAAATGAAAGGAAGCAAAATGTGGAAAATTAGAATAAGTGCGAGATATTAGTAAAAAGAAGTATGAGTATGCAATTTTTTTTCCACGTTTGTTCATCACGTGATAGCGTTCATAAGAGCTTTAAAGGTTTTGACGCGTGTGGACAGTTGTTGTTTCAAGTCAAAGTTTTACATTAAAGATTTAATAAACGAACTTAAAATTTTTGGCATGTCTTCCCGACATCACATAGATGATTTTATGCGTGGCCGAATTATTGGAAAGATCGAAGAAGGGCGAAAAGTAACAGATGTTGCCAGGGAGTTCGACAGCGCTCACAGCGTTGTTTCACGGCTGTGGAAGTCATTTAAAACTACTGGAATGTGTAGTAGACGGCACGGGGAGGTCGTGTTAGAAGTACGACGCCTACAGAAGACAGATATATCGTCCTATCAGCAAAAAGGAACAGGCGCACCACAGCTCAGCAGGTGGCAAATCAGTTTCTTGCTGCCTCAGGAAAGCAGATCTCCCGAAAAACTGTTGCCAGACGTTTGAATGGAGGAGGACTATACGCACGCAGGGCTGTTGTGTGTGTCCCATTGACCAGACAGCACCATACTGCCCGTTTGCAATGGTGTCGTGAGCATCACAATTGGACTGAACAGGACTGGGCATGCGTACTATTCTCAGATGAGAGTAGGTTCAGTCTGTCATCGGATTGTAGACGCCAACTGATCTGGCGCGAGAGTGGTACTGCTTATCGTCCAGAAAATATCCAGGAAAAGGACCGATATCCGACATGCAGTATCATGGTGTGGGCCGGCATCATGATCAATGGCCGCACGCGTCTACATGTGGTTGAGAATGGGACTATGACGGGCCAACGATACATTGATGAAATTCTACTTCCTCATGTTCGTCTTTTCCGTGGTGCTGTCGGTGATAAATTTGTTTTTATGGACGACAAAGCAACATGTCATCGAACACTCGCTGTTCAGGATTGTCTAGACAGCGAGGGTATTCAACGTCTCGTATGGCCAGCGCGTTCTCCAGATCTGAACTCCATTGAAAATGTGTGGGATGCTTTGGAGAGGCAAGTTGCTGGTCGAAACTATCCTCCGACAAACAAGAACACCCTCATCCATGCACTCACAGAGGAATGATTTAAATTGCCTCAACAGCTGCTGGATAATGCTGTGCAAAGTATGGTACGACGTGTGGAATGTTGCATCACACTCCACGGTGGACATATCCCGTACTGATACCTTTCTTTAAGGTGCCTGCTGACTTTTAGATGCATTGTTCCATTTCTCCGTACGCAGATCAAATGAACATTTTTTTTCTTTCAGATGTTTCACAGCTTTTGTACTTTCCAGAACAATAAATATTCTTTATTCTAATGTCTGAACAGTGTGGCAACTATATTTTATCCCACTAGGCCTCATGTCTCGCTTAATGCTATGCTACATAGCAATTTGTGATCCGTCCTTAGCAATTGTCCAGCAGTGTATATGTATATATATGTATATATATATGTATATATATATTTATATATATATATGTATATATATATGTATGTATATATATATATATATATATGTGTATATATATGTATGTATATATATACGTGTATATATATGTATATATATATATATATATATATATATACATATACATACATACATACAAAGAAACGAGTCACATATGATGTATGTCACCTGAGATGGTATCGTGGTAAATATGCAATAGTAACTTAAATCTTGAAAGAAATTAATCGAGTATGATTGGAAATAATTTTCTATCGAATAATTATACCTTTAAGGACAATTTTATTTATTTAGCACAAGGAGTAATGCAATTTTTTTATCAAAAATATTTATTCTTGTTCAATTTGGGGAAGAGTGGATACAATAGACTTGAAAATGGGCATACAGGGATTTCGGTGGCCATATAACTGAATCAAACGGTTAAAAAAAATTAAAGATTTCCTGCATTTTGTACTTTTATCATATATCGAAGATGATTCTGCTCTTTTAAAAACCAACTATCATTCGCTTCCCATGATTTTGAGTGGTGATTTCAACTTTAACTTCAGTTTGCCAGAAGCTGAGCCACTCATAGCTTTTTTGACTAATGAACTAAAGCTCGAAATGAATACAAATCGAAATATTTCGACAACTAACAGTGGTACTGTTATTAACGCTGTCTTTCAACGGTTTTTAAATACTTTGAAATCACAAGTATATGTGTCATATAAGTATTTTACTTATCATAAGTCTATTGTATCCACTCTTCCCCAAATTTAACAAGAATAAATATTTTTGATAAAAAATTGCATTACTTCTAAATAAAATTTTCATTAAAGATATAATTATTTGATTCAAAATTATTTCCAATCATACTCAATTCAATCTCATTCAATTCAATCTCATTCAGTTCAATCTCATTCAATTCAATCTCATTCAATTCAATCACATTCAATTCAATCTCATTCAATTCAATTTCACTCAATTCAATCACACTCGATTCAATCACACTCAAAATCATAGGAAGTGAGTGATAGTTTGTTTTTAAAAGAGCAGAGCCATCTTCGGTACATGTAAAAATTACAAAATGCAGGAAATCTTTAATTTTTTGAGCCGTTCGATTCGGAGAAATATATATGGCCACCGAAATCTCTGTTTGTCCATTTTCAAGTCTATTGTATCCACTCTTCCCATAAGAAATAACGGGAAAATAATTTATCTGTTCCACGAAAGAAAAGAAAAGCACCTATTGTTATTGCTAATTATACATTGATGAAGTTATACCTGTACAAAATTATTTAAATATTGCTTAATACAAAAATGCATAAGTACAAAAACAATTAGATGATATAAGTTAAAAGTCAAATTTCTTCTTTTTTATCTTTTTTTCAGCTTGGATCTAGTCAAGGGTCATTAACTTTGAAATGTATCCAAATGAGCCAAAAAACTTTCCTTTTTTTTATTAGTAATCTTTTTGAGTTTAATTCAATGGTTTCTTCACTTCTGCTTCGCTCAGAACCCCCTTTCCGGAATCCTAACAATGAGCCTGATCGAACATGAGGAGGGGAAAATCGCGACAAGGTTTAATACAGGGTGTTCCAAAAATAACGATCCGTTTTCATGAAAACTCTAATGTATTGATTTTTTCACTGGCGTTCGAAGAAAGGCTCTCCTTAGAAGAAAGAATTACCATCGTTTCCTGGAAACTAGATTGTAAAACATATGAAAAAGCGTGTCAGCTGTCAGTTGGAAAGCATCCACCAACAAGGATCAATATCAGGTTACTTGTGATCAAATTCAGTTGTAGTCAAGGTATTCAACCTTTTTTCTGCTGGGCCACATGCATATGCCAGCTATTTCACGCGGATCGCACACATATGTTAGTTATTTCACACGGGCCGCAGCAGGAGAATAAATAGAGGCGGAGGGGGTAAGAACTCTATCAGACCAACATAACATTAGGAGTTTAAAATGTGAAGAATTGATCAAAATATTACAACTCATGTTTGGTTTTTTAATTATTATTTTTTATACCTTTTATTTTTGTCACTAACACTAAATTAGAAGCATTTCAGAAACAATCCTTCACAATTTCTGCATCAGTAAACGGTTTCATATGATTACCAATAATATAACAAACGCCATAGGATGTCTTTGTTACCGCTGTGATGTTACCACAGACAAAATATTTTGTTGCTGTTGCGAAGATTATTCAAGAAAGACTCTTGAAAGAGATCTTCGAGAAAAGTGTCATTGAATGATTCATGTTTATTGGTATTTTTTAAATACAGCACTTTCGTGACAAATCAAACAATTACTGATCCATTTTTGTTTTTCACTTCTAAAGAGTCACCCTGTGGGAACCCCCCTGGGTTCCACCCTGGACACTAAGATTAATTTGAGGCAAAGAATGACCAGACGCCATTTGTATAATAATAACTTATATTTATTCACTTGTTCAAATATCAAAAATCTAATAACAAATAGTAGGCTTTATGTCTACGTCAAAAATGGATTTACCTTTAATATTAAATTAAATTATGAAATTGGAAACTAATCAATGACTACGCACAATATCAATAAGGTTTACCGGAATAGGATGTCTGAGAAATACACGCAACTTGAATTATTAGCCTTCATTAACTTAAACTAATTTTATTAAACTAACGCTTACGGTAAGCGGTATTAAACTAGAATATATCACCTGGTAATACTTTGATCTCTTCAGGTATATGAACTTCCTAAGGTTCCTTCGCTGAATACTAACAGCAATGCCTCACTATCGTAATCCAATTGAATCCTATAAACTTTGTCACTACTGCTGCTGAGGCTCAATTGCCTTCATCTCCGCTAACTTACAACGCTCTACTTAAATACCCTATCTACTTTACATATCTCATTTTCTCCTTTTAAAGTTGATTGGAAATATACGCGAATTTACAGTCCCCAAAGACACCTAAGAATATTAGTGGAAAGGTTCTGTAAAGATTCGTCACAACCCTCCCAATCTTCTTGAAACTATACATTTTCTTCGAATATTTTTCGCTTGCAAGATATGAAAGATAAGTTAAAAAATAGTTTCAGCCATAAAGTTGTCGCAAATCCACTGATGTATGTTATCACAAACCGTAACTACTCCAAATAGAAAAAGAATATCAATTCTTACCCGTACGACACCAACAAGATGCAAAATTGATAGATTTGATTTCTTAATAAAGAATGCACCACCAAATTTTTAATGCAATATCCTTAAATAAGTGAAATTCTCAGAGCAATGAGCCATGACTGGGCCGCCTAAAAAGGTTTGGTAGGCCGCAGTTTCAGTATCGTCAGTTGTTGATGGTAGTTCAGGACATTTTTCATCCACCAAGTTTTCGGTTCGTCTGAGCTTGTTCACAAATTGAACGTTGTTAGTGGCTGCTTTCCATATTTTCGCTGGTACAACTGACACACCTCTTCGTATGTTTTACCATCCAGTTTCTAGGAAACGACGGGTATTCTTCCTTCTAAGGAGAGCATTTCTTCAAAGACCTGTGAAAGAAATCAATACATTAGTGCTTTCATGGAAACGGGTCGTTATTTTTGGAACATCTTGTATACGTAAAAAAAGAAAGTTCGTAGACAAATTTAAAAACAGCAGGAAAGTTCTTCCGAAAGCGACTTTGTTTGCTCCTGTTCCGAGAAATTCTAGAAATCTTAGGGTAGCCGACTACGTTCGGAACCTACGTTCGAAAAGCGCATAAATGGATAATTTTCATATTTAGTGTCACTTAGATTAGAATACATGCATAAAACGGTTTTAAGAACATTATGACAAAAAAAACTTTTTTAAATACATTATTTTGGCAAAAAATTAACTTAGAACTATCTTTTTTCAAAACGTTCTCCTTTTATAAAAAATGCTTCTACAATAATAATATTTTGCTTATATATAAAGTAAAGACTTCTCCAGAGAGTTTGACCTAGGAATTTTGAAAAATTCACATTATTTTCAGAGTTACTATCAATTGAAATAATTATCAGCGTTTTTTTTCTTAGTATTTCTCCCCTCTGTTGTCGTAAAACATGGATAAACCCACTTCTAAGTTATATATTTCAAAAATTCTAATTGAGCCTCTGTACAGAGGTCTGAGCTTTATACAGCAGTGCTTCTCAAACTTTCTATAGTTGCGACCCAATTTTCAATCATAATTTTCTTCGCGACCCCCTCCATATAATAACAATGTATCGAACTCAATAATATGCTATACTCTGACTTAAAGATACAATGCTACTCTAATTATATAAACCATATAAATTATCAAGATGAATGTTAAATTTTGTGTATAATTTTATGACATGCCCATATGATCACTAGTAATTATTAAACGCTCTTAACTTAGTACTGTTAAATTAATTATGAAACTCATTGTGCAGTACTGATATATATATATAAGTGTATCATATCAATGTAAATGTGTATTTTATTTTTCTTTTTATGTCAAAACGCATTTTTTGTTTTGCTTCCTTTCAGTAAAATAACAATTTTTCTAAAAAACAATCTTTTATTTTCGACTTTCTGATAAGCTCGCCCCCCCTCCCCTTGTAAGGTTATCACGCCCTCTAGGGGGCGCGCCCCACAATTTGAGAAACACTGTTATACAGGCAAAATATTATTATAATAGAAGCATTTTTCTTAAAAGGAGAATGTTTCGAAAATTGGTCATTCTATGTTCATTTTTGTCAAAATATTATAATTAAATAATTTTATATTGTAATACTATTCTTACAACAATTTTATATACATTTTTTAATCAAAGTGACACTAAAGATCATAAATATTATCCATTTATGCGCTTTTGCAAAATCACGGTTTCAAACGTAGTCGGATACCTCAAATGAAATACGACTGAGCTGCCTTCTACTGAAGAATTTAGTAGGAGGCGGCGGTGCCCCCCCTGTGGGGCACGATAAACGTACAAGGGGGGCGCGAGCATATCGAAAATAAAAGATTAAAAAAAAATTATTTACTGGAATGAAGTAAAACAAAATACTTTCTGACATAATAAAAAAATACACATTTACACTGATATAATTTATACACTGCTGGACAATTTCTAAGGACGGATCACAAATTGCTATGTAGCATAACATTAAGCGAGACATGAGGCCTAGTAGGATAAAATATAGTTGCCACACTGTTCAGACATTAGAATAAAGAATATTTATTGTTCTGGAAAGTACAAAAGCTGTGAAACATCTGAAAGAAACAAAAATGTTCATTTGATCTGCGTACGGAGAAATGGAACAAGGCATCTAAAAGTCAACAGACACCTTAAAGAAAGGTATCAGTACGGGATATGTCCACCGTGGAGTGTGATGCAACATTCCACACGTCGTACCATACTTTGCACAACATTATCCAGCAGATGTTGAGGCAATTTATCCCATTCCTCTGTGAGTGCACGGATGAGGGTGTTCTTGTTTGTCGGAGGATAGTTTCGACCACCAACTTGCCTCCCCAAAGCATCCCACACATTTTCAATGGGGTTTAGATCTGGAGAACGTGCTGGCCATACGAGCCGTTGAATACCCTCGCTGTCTAGACAATCCTGAACAGCGAGTGTTCGATGAAATGTTGCGTTGTCGTCCATAAAAACAAATTTATCACCAACAGCACCACGGGAAAGACGAACATGAGGAAGTAGAACTTCATCAATGTATCGTTGGCCCGTCATAGTCCCATTCGCAACCACATGTAGGCGCGTGCGGCCATTGATCATGATGCCGGCCCACACCATGATACTGCATGTCGGATATCGGTCCTTTTCCTGGATATTTTCTGGACGATAAGCAGTACCACTCTCGCGCCAGATCAGTTGGCGTCTACAATCCGATGACAGACTGAACCTACTCTCATCTGAGAATAGTACGCATGCCCAGTCCTGTTCAGTCCAATTGTGATGCTCACGACACCATTGCAAACGGGCAGTACGGTGCTGTCTGGTCAATGGGACACACACAACAGGTCTGCTTGCGTATAGTCCTCCTCCCCTCAAACGTCTGGCAACAGTTTTTCGAAAGATCTGCTTTCCTGAGGCAGCAAGAAAAACTGATTTGCCACCTGCTGAGCTGTGGTGCGCCTGTTCCTTTTTGCTGATAGGACGATATATCTGTCTTCTGCAGGCGTCGTACTTCTAACACGACCTCCCCCGTGCCGTCTACTACACATTCCAGTAGTTTTAAATGACTTCCACAACCGTGAAACAACGCTGTGAGCGATGTCGAACTCCCTGGCAACATCTGTTATTTTTTGCCCTTCTTCGATCTTTCCAATAATTCGGCCACGCATAAAATCACCTATGTGATGTCGGGAAGACATGCCAAAAATTTTAAGTTCGTCTATTAAATCTTTCCTGTAAAACTTTGACTTGAAACAACAACTGTCCACACGCGTCAAAACCATTAAAGCTCTTATGAACGCTATCACGTGATGAACAGACGTGGAAAAAAATTTGCATGCTCATACTTCTTACTAATATTCCGCACTTATTCTAATTTTCCACATTTTGCTTCCTTTCATTTTGTGGTTGCTATGGATGATAGTGTTATCCGTCCTTAGCAATTGTCCAACATTGTATATATCAACTGCGATATTACGTCATAAAAAATAAAAGCTTCTACTTCGAAACCTCATTTTAGCTATCTTTGATACTGTAACCAAATAAAAACCTTTTATTTGATTTGCTATAATCACATGATGAGAGATTTTTTTTATTATGGTTTCTTTTCAAACCAAAATGAGAAAAAAAACAAAACCCAGACTCAAAATCAAAAAAAAAAAATTAGGAAGATAAAAAATTCATCACTCTTATATTATTGTCATCAGCTGTAGGCAGCAGAATGTATTTGCTGCGG
The DNA here is from genome assembly GCA_019973935.1 of Trichonephila clavipes. Lineage (NCBI taxonomy): Eukaryota > Metazoa > Arthropoda > Arachnida > Araneae > Nephilidae > Trichonephila > Trichonephila clavipes. Next base: position 277,773 of record BMAU01000775.1, on the reverse strand, counting down.
TTTGACCTTCGAACTTACTTGTACGGTTAGTTATGTCCCTGCTCTTATGTATGTTTTTTTCATTTAGGGAAGTTGTAAATAAACTATTTCTGCTGCGATTTTTTCCTTGCAAAATATTTTTATGATTTTTGGAAAAGCACAGAGAGCACTTTGAAGGATTACTTGGACAAGATTTATTTTTCTATGAGTTATTCCTAAAGATATAAAGCATATTGAAAAACGTTTTGCATAATTCTTTTAGAACATCCATATTGTAATATATACACTTTTAATTTGGAGCGGTCACGCCGAGCACAGAGTGCACGAAATCGGTAATTCTTTCAAACCTGTTTAATTGTTACCAATGGCTCTGACACTATCCTCCTGTTTGACAGTCTTAACGTGTGAACTAAAATATATTTGTCAAATATATCCCTCTTTTTTGGGAGTGACAAACTTTTTACAATCTTTAGGTACTTGTTTTGATTGAGTTTCCGGTGTGATAACTTTTTTTCCGAAATATTTTCTGTGTCCTTAAAAGCAGGTGATTATATATTTCCGCTTGATTAAATTATTCACTGGAATTATGATTTTTATTGTGTACTATAAAAATATTTATAAAAAAAGGATTGGGGTGACTCAATAACCCCACTCGATCGTTAGTATCGAGTGCGTACCTACTCCAGGGTTAAAACATGTTGAAGTCTTTTCACTTTAAATATTAAAAATAATACCCTTAAGGTTCATCGGAATTTTATATTATTGTTCATTATTCAACATCAATTCAAAATGCTAATTCTGTGAGGCTTAAAATTACAGTTCGCTTAAAACTAATTATAATTTGAGCAATGATTTTAAAAAATCTTTTTACATTTTTGTAAACATTGTCGCGCACTTGGCTTTACTCTCCTTAAAATTCAGCGATTATATCAAATTTTTTTTCTTCTTATAAATGAACTCGTGCAAAGAGCGGGTACTTCAGCCAGTATACTTTTAATGTATCAGTGCTGCACAGAGTATTTTATAACTAATTAATTAATGCTAAATTAAGAACAAGTTTAATAAGTATTAGCGACTTCCATGGGTTTGTCTTACAGAGCAAATTTTTCAAAGGAATGCTTATATATGATTAGAAATTCACCCACTGATTTCTTTCTAAAAAAAGCTGATATCTATATTTTGTCTTCTAAGCAGCCACCGCATTTTGCAATATGTTCCAATTTAAAAATTAGAGAAAGGAAAAATAACATAATAATTATCCTATTACTTATTTTTTTTTAATTTGTTTTGCTTAAAAGCAACATATTCAAAATTTAATACTAATGTCATGAATTTGTACGTTTATAATTAAGATTATTGATTTAGCGTAAAAAAAGTGCATTATTATTGCATTAATAACATTATTAATGTATAAGGGGGGTGCTATAAAAATTGTGATTGAAAAGGGGGCCGCCAGTATTGAAAGTTTGTTAAGCACTGTCCTAGAGCCAGAAATTTAACCCAACCAACCTAATGAAGGACAACCTCCAGATCAGACATTGCATATTTTGTCCTTTAATACTAAGAAATGTAATTTAATTAGAAATTCAAGCTGCATCAGGCCTTAAATAAATTATGTATAAGTAAAAAAATACCTTGGTCACAAGTATTTTTTAAAAATTTAAAGCTATGTAAAGTGAAAATTCTTAATTGAAAAAGTTTAATTATCGCATGTTTGAAATAATCAATTGAATTTTGTACTTACAGAAATTTATTGAAAATAATTAGTTGTACAGATGTTTTTGAAAGCCTGTGTATTGTGTCATCTTTAGCCCGCATTTTTATTTCTCATGTAAATCCAAAGAAAAAGTGCACAACCACAAGGTGCAATCACTTTATTATCTGTTTTGTCTATAAACTGAAACGACGACTCACAAGGGTTCTACGCCAGCGAAAAAATAACTTGTGGGTCCAAGAAGGGAAAACAAGGGTCTACGACAGCATCTTCAGATATATATATATATTAGGTTGGGGAAAAAGAAATCCATTATTTTTGCATGAAATTCAAGACTTTATTTAACATATTTCGGACTGGCCAATTTGGCTCAAATATGCACCGTTTTGTTGTATCATTTATTGTCATTTTAAAGGTAACTTCATAATGCATCTCTTGTAGAAGTTTTGATCCTTATTGACGAAAAACTCGAGTACTCGATTTTCACAATTTTCTCTTGATCCCAATTTCTTATCACTCAGGAAGTTTTACAATGCGAGAAAAAGGTGGTAATCGCTTGGTGCCAGGTCCGGACTATATGGTGGATGCATTAAAACTTCTTAATCAAGCTCCCAGAGTTTCTGACGAGTCACTACAGACGTGTGTGGCCTGGCGTTGTCCTGATGGAACACAACACATCTTCTGTTGGCCAATTCTGGTCGTTTCTGATCAATCGCTAGCTTCAAACAGTCCAGTTTTTGACAGTAGATATCTAAAAAGTAGATATCTAAATTTAGTGTTTGGCCATACAGAAGCAACTCATGATAAATTATTCCTTTCCAGTCCCCCTAAATACACAGTAGAACCTTCCTGGCCGTTATTCCTGGTTTGACTACCGTTTGAGCTGCTTCACCACGCTTTGACCACAATCGTTTTCGCACAATATTGTCGTATTTGACCCATTTCTCATCCTCAGTCACCATACGTTTAAGAAAGGGGTCTATTTTCTTCCGTTTGGCCAAGGGTTCGCAAATTAAAATTCGATTAATCATGTTTTTTGGTGTTAATTGGTGTGGCACTCAAACATCAAGCTTCTTTTTGAATCCAACTTTGCGCAAATGGTTTAAAACTTATGGCCGATATTTAGCTCCTGCGAGAGGCTACGACTACTAACTTGCCGGTCAACTTGGATTATTTCTGTGATTTTATCGACATTTTCGACGATGGGCATGCCTGTGTGAGGTGGACAGGTCTTTAACATCAAAAATGCCTGAATGGGATCGACGAAACCAAAATTGCACGTAATTAGCTGTTACAGTATCGGTACCATAAACACCATTCGCAATTTCAGCCTTGCACTTTCGCCTTTATCAAAGAAAACTGTAAAATGTACCGAATTTTCTCTTTGTTGACTTCCATTTTTAACACCCTGTAATTCACAACTGAATGGACCAAACAAAAAACAGCAAAAATTTTTTACTGTAAACTATCACCTTGACAACGAGCATAAATTTGAAATTGTTTGATCGGTACTTCACGAGATATCGACACTACAGCCAACTACCGAAAAAATAATGGATTTCTTTTTCCCCAACCTAAAATATATATTTTTTAATTTACATGAACATTGAAATATTTCTGGTTTACGTGTTTAGATTTTTGTTGTAACTTTCTCCCATTCCTAGAGTGGGGTCGCAATGTGGATATCCCTAACGCTCACAGGATTTCCCGTGTCATATAACTAACTAAAAAGAAACGGGGGAGCTTTTGGAAGTAGAGACTTGCACAGTAGATTTTTTACTTTACTTCTGAGAGTTACTTTAAGACAAACGGTTGTGATTTCTAGAATGAAAAGACTCATTTTCAAAGAATTGGCCAGCTGAAATATAAGCACACAATTCCATCTTTTACAATTTACTCGCTTGAAATAACCACAGGTAATTATGCTTTTAATTTTTAATTATTTTATATTTTTTAATAGTAACGTTTTAAGATTTCAAAGATAAGTTTGAGTTTCTCTTTAAATAAATCAAATACACTCTGTCGCAAAAAAATATATGCACCCAGAAGAAATTGAGCTACATTCACGAAATTTGGTATGCATGTAGTGTATATGAAATTAAACAAATGATTAAAAATTCAGAACAAAATATCATTTTATTAAGCGGTTACAGCTTGCAAAAGGTTAAAAATCAGTAAGTAGTAAAGCCACCTCTGGCAGCTATACAAGCCGAAATTCGGCGTGGCATCGATTCAATTAGATCACTTATGACCCCCTGTGGAAGATCCTGCCATAGTCTTTACATCTGCGCAGTTAATTCTCCTGTATCTCGGGACGGCTGCAGTTGCCTTCCCAGCGCGTCCAGACATGCTCTATTGGCGAAAGATCTGGTAACCTGGCAGGCCATGGTAGGACGTCATATCCTTGAAGACATTGTTGGGAGAGTCGCGCAGTATGTGGACGAGCATTATTCTGTTGATAAATGGCACCTGGGCGACTTGATAGCATGGGTAGCACAATCGGCGTTAAAATATCGTCCACGTATCTGCGAGCTGTCAAAGTGCCTTGAAGGACCACTAAAGATGATCGTGTGTCCCAAGAAATTGCTCCCCACACTGTCACACCTTGTGAAATTGCTGTATGCCGCTCGACAATAAATGCCGGATCGGACCGCTGGCCGGTGCGCCTCCAGACACGTGTGCGGTGGTCATCATCACTGAGACTGAATCGGGATTCATCACTGAAGATGACACGTCTCCAGTCTGTCACACTCCAAGTTGCCCGAGGTCGGCAAAAATCCAGTCAACACTGCCTATGATGTGGGGTCAGTGGTAAGCGTCTTAGCGGACGTCGGCTCCTCAAGCCAACTTCGGTCAGTCGTCTCCTTATGGTTTCTCTTGATGGCACTGGATGTCTGGAAGGAGGTAAGTGGCGTTGAATCGATGCTAGCGACGTTGTTGGTGCCGAAGTGGCCACTCTTCTGATTGCACGATCCTCGCGATCATTTGTGTTCCTGGGACGTCCTGACCCTCCGCGACGGTACACTCTACCTTCTGTGATCCACTGTTGCCAACACCGAGCAACTACCATATCGCTCCGACCGAGGTGGCGACCGTTACGTCTATTCGACCAACCTGCTTCTCTGAGGCCTATTATACGGCCCCTATCAAAGTCCGTCAGCTGCTCGTACTGCCGCCGGTTACGTCTTAGAGGCATCCTAAGTCTCAATATCGTCTATCAAAGTCATCAGATTCGTTTGGATAGCCGTACGGCGCTCGTACTCATGCTTTTAAACTCTCCCAGTTGCGCAACTAATATGCGCATAGCACACTTAGCCTTGTCTCATTGGCTTTGAAATTTTAATCATTTGCATATCTCTTACCAGACTACATTCTTGCCGAGTTTCGTGATTGTAGCTTGATTTCTTCTGGGTGCATATATTTTTTTGCGACAGAGTGTATATAGATGACCTGATAAATCAAAGTAACTTCGAAAGGGAAAAGAAACAGACAAATCATTGCAACGCAATCCGTTCCACTCATATAGACCACTTTGGGAATCCCTGCCTTAAACATTTAATACCTTGAAATGCAATTAACGCTCAAATTACAAGATGTGCATTCAAGATAGATTTGGTAACGATAGAATAATAGATACCAATGAGACTGACTGGAATTGAATGAGATTTCAGCATTTATACACGTTTTGCGCAAACGTTCGATAGGTTGCCCAAATCTCACCTAGAATGTTAGATGCGATGGATGTAAGATAGAGCGAAACAGAAACTAGGCTATTTTTCTAATGGCATTTGTACTTTTAGAAATGGATGATTCAGGAAATAAATATTTAATTTAATTAAGAACTACTTTAAAATATGTTCCTATTTAAAAATTAAAAAGAAAAAGTAACATAATACTTATCCTGTTACTTAAAAGTAACTTACTTAAAATATCTATGACTGAAAAGAAAAATAAACAAAATTTCATACTCATCTTGATAATTTGAGTAGCTTAAATTAAGGTCGTATAACTTTATGTCAAAGTACATTATTATTGCATCAAATACATTTTTACTGTATGAAAGGAGCGATGAAAATTCTGATTGAAAATTGGGTCTCAAATATTGAAAGCTTGACAAGTACTGATGTAAACTAAAAATATGCGGGCAATTGTAAATATATACCAATTTCTATATTAAAGGGGATCTTTGTTGTGTATTTTCTTCTGTACGAAATAGATTGCAAATTTTTTCAAGTTATAATTTTTATTTATAAAGAGAATAATAATATACATAAATCTCTCTTTTCTGCTATTGTCGGTATATCTCTACAAATACTGAATCATATTAGCAAAAACAAAAGTAGTTATTTTCAAGATTCATCCTAATTTCTAAATCCTTAACGTATCCGACTACGTTCGGAACCGTGATTTTGCAAAAAAGTATAAATGGATAATTTTCATGATATTTAGTGTCACTCAGATTAGAATACATGCAAAAAATTGTTTTAAGGAGATGTTAACAAACAAAATTTATTTAAATATAATATTTTGGCAAAAAATTAACTTAGAATAATCTTTTTTCCAAAATGTTCTCCTTTTGTGAAAAATGCTTCTATTATAATAATATTTTGCCTGTATATAGCTCAGACTTCTCAACAGAGGCTCAACTAGAATTTTTGAAATATATAACTTAGAAATGGGTTTATCCATATTTTACGACAACAAAGGGGAGCAATTTCAAGAAAAAAACGCTGATAATTATTTCAATTGGTGGTAACTCTGAAAATAATGTGAATTTTTCAAAAGTCCTAGTTTAGACTCTCTGGAGGGGGGAGAAATCTTTTCTTTATATAAGCGAAATATTATTATTGTAGAAGCATTTTTTATAAAAGGAGAAAATTTTGAAAAATGATTATTATAGGCTAATTTTTTACCAAAATATTGTATTTAAATAAATTTTTTTGTCAAAATATCCTTAAAACAATTTTATACATGTATTCTAATCTAAGTTAAATTAAATATCATGAAAATTATCCATTTATGCGCTTTTTTAAAATCACGGTTTTGAACGTAGTCGAATACTTTAAAGACAACTATATATCTTTTCCATTGTTTATTGCTATTGTGTTTTTGACTCAACAATGTCTATCAAACAATACACCTATGCAATAGACAATGCGGAGAAACAATGGAATCGCCAGTTTGTTTTTCATTTTAAAGTATATTGCTAATTTAGCGGTGAATTGTGATTTTGTTATTTGAATCTTGCGAATTGTGATTTTTGAGCATTTCTCAAGGTATTTTGTAGAGTTGTTGCTATTAATATGGTAATGGCTATTCAACTGATTTTGGAAGTAGTTTTTTACTTTCTTCCTTTCATTCTTGCGATTTTAACGCAAGGGAATCTGCCAAATGTGATCCAGATTCTTGCATACGCTACCATCGGTGAACTTTTTAAGTACTATTTATTACTGAAATTCGGTGACAAACCCGATTCTCAAATGAAATCCTCAGCCCCTAAGCTGAAGCAACCAAATATAGAAAGAAGTGTTATTCCTGTCGTCCATTCATTAATGGTATTCAAGATCTGCGTCGCTTTGGATATCAAAGTTCAATTTGAACCAATAGAAAATCAAAACCATGATATCCAAAACTGTGAGAATCAGAATAATGTTTCCATTGTTCAAAACAACTTCGAAAGTAACAAACCCCTTCCAGTCGTACACAGTCTTATGATTTACAAAACATGTGAGGCTCTAGGGATCAAAACAGAATTGAATCCAATTAAATATCCCGAGCCATATTTAACTGCATGGCAAAAGACACAAGAAGAAAGTTCCAACCGTACAATCACCAGCAATTTTTAAATTTTGCGAAGCCTTAGGGATTCAGGCTCAACTTGTTTCACAATAGAGTTTGGAACTTTTGTAAGAATATTTCGGTAGTTTTGAAAAAGAACACTAAACATAACTTATCATATGTAGAATATTTTTTAACTTCTAATAATTTTGATACCTATCCTATAGAAAACTGTAGAAAAATTTACAAATATACAAGCCATCATTAAGACATTCTTTCCCAAATATTTTGATGGAACTTTTAAGCCTCGCAGATAAAAACTTTGGAAATAAACATATTGGGTGATTTAAAACCATAAAAATGTTACAGTTAATATTTTTATGTGGGATATGGATCGACAAAGGCTATTATCCCCCAATACAAGTGATGCGGGGTTTTTTTTAACATCAAAACCAAAATAACTTCCTTTATTAGGAGCATTTCACGGTCTAAAAAAATGACATAATTCTATCAGCATGCTCGAATAGAGTGGAAGAAAGAATTTTTTTAGAGAAATTCTTCTAAAAAAGACGAAAATGAATAGAAAAGTGGAGAGAATCAAGATTTTTAAAGCAAAATAATTTGAAGAACAAATATTGATACTTTAGAAAAACGTTTAGAAGCTATTGAAGCTTAATTGTTCTAACGAACTCTTAAGCATAAACCTAGAACCGAATGAAAAGCATCGATTTTTCACTGTTTGTAAGATTCCAAAAAAGCAGGAAAATCTGTCAAAATCTGTCATTCTGTTGGAAGAATAGAGAAGTGTGCAGTGACTGCTTATTCCAAAATGATTCTGATGGAATATTTGTTCGTCACGCAAGAGATAAAACAATTGTCGTAGAAGAGAAGAACGATGAAGAGTTTTCCTGGAGAAAGTCATTGAAGTGTTCTGAAGTGGATTGTCAAGCAGATTACTGGATTGAAATATATCCTCCTATATATTTCAATCCAGTAATATATTGAAATATTGAATAATCCTGTATTTTTTTACAGCTTATGAATGACTAGAGAAGAAAGGCGATATGCCCAAATCTGTCATTCTGTCAGAAGAGTTGAGAAATGTGTTAATATGCAGTGACTGCTTACTCTGAAATAATTCCAAGGGAGTGTCAAGTTGTTTTTTCCGAACGAGATTAAAGAATGTCGCGGAAGACTATAGTGAGAAAGATTTTCCGTAGAATGTTGTTGAAATGTTCTGTTGGTGGACTGTGAAGCATGTCATTCAATTGAAATACAAATCTAGAAGTGACATTGGAATGCATATTGTTTCACTAATTTATGTTAGAGATATAAATGTGTTTACTTATTTCGTCATATGGATTTTTGGATAATACCTTTCACCTGATTTATCTCACTGTATAAATTAATTTACCTATATTTACTATATTAACAGTATCGCAATAAAATATTGTAATTCATCTCGAAATTTTTGATAATAAATTTGAATGAAAACACAAAGTCTTTGCATACATCTTTTTAATTTGAGTTGCGTTTTGAGACTGATTAAATTAAACATAATTAAGAATAAATTCACTCTATTACTTAAGATAGTAAAATCTTTAAAACAAAGGACGAATAAAAACTATTGAGATACTGTATGCAATTCTCATTCAAGATCCTGAGAAAAATAACTACGAAAAAAAGAAACAGAGCCCTAAGAACATATATTCTTCAAGTTTATAACACAGCGTTTCTCAAACTGTGGGGCGCACCCCCCCTAGAGGGGCGTGATAATATTACATGGGGGGCATGAGCATATCGAAAAGTCAAAAATAAAAGATTTAAAATAATTTACTGAAAGGAAGTAAAACAAACTACGTTCTGATATAATAAAAAAAAATACACATATTCACATTGATATAAGATACTTTTAAATGTATCAATACAGCAAAAAGTATTTAATAATTAATTTTTGAATACTAAATTAAAAAGTGAAATATTAAGTGTTGACTTCCATTGACTTGTCATATACAAAACATAATACTTATTTTGACAGTTTGTGCAACTTATAATTATAATCGCATTGTAGTTTTAGCGTTGAAACACATTATTATTGCATTCAATGCATATTTGTAGTATGAGGGGGTCGCGATAAAGATTATGACTGAAAATTGGGTCGCAAACGTTGAAAGTTTGAGAAGCACTGTTATAACAGACATGTTTCACTCCACCTCAAATTGAAACCAATATTTTTGAGGAATTTTTCACTTCTCAACTTTTTATGAACCTTCTCCTAAGGATTATCTAAAAAAAGGACAAAATTAATAAAACATTCAGTATCTTGTAACTTAGAGCTATCTCCCCACACATAAACAAAACGGCCAGAAACTGAACCACAACAGCAGAGAAAATTCCCGCAATGTTCTTCGAAAACTTTAACCATAGTGAACGAATACTTATTTAAAAATATTTTCAACATTTATTTGTAAATACTATTTTTCCCTAATCATGGATTGTTTTTAAATTCAAGTCGCACTCTGAAGCGACCCAAATTCTATTGGTGAAGAACCTGGTAATTTTGAACCGTAGTCAAGTGATGAGAATGACACCTGTGAGCTAGTACTTCCTTCTCCTAGCTTCCATATAGTACCAAAGGGATACTTTAAACTTCAACAGATTTAACGTGCAGCCCCCATTCTACACAATGGGTCTTCAGGGGCACTAGGGTTCAAGCCCGTGACTTTACTACGTCGATTAGAGTTCAAAGTCATGATCACTCGGCTACCGCAGCCACACCCATTACTGGAAAAGCGCATATAAACTGCCAATTTTGTACCCACTTTTTTAAAGACAAAATTAAAAAATTTCCTCTTATCACGATTAATTGACTTAACATTGGTATTTCCTAAAACCTCCAAAAGAATTATATTCAACAGTTACATTATTTTTTGCTTGTTGAACGAAAACTCTATCATCACCATTTTGGATTTAATCTTTTTTAAGACAGTAGAATCGCAACACATTTAATACATAAAGCTGTATAGCAAATGTTGAAATAGGAACTTTTTATGGGAATTAATTTTGACGTTAAAAGTGTGTGCTGTTCAATATATGTGGATGACCTTTTATCGAAAGATTTATGAATTAGTATTAGAGAAAAGTTTGCAATATGGATACATAAAATTCTTGCGTCCAGATTTTTTCAAAATTTTTCTCCATCTCAGTTCATTTCAGTACAGTGATACCACTGTAAATCTGGAGACTTGGCCATCGCCTTATGCTCCGGCAAAATTTGATGAATATTTTAATATTTTAGAATCTATTGGTTGATTTTTTTAAAATTCCCCTTTTTGGACATGCTCTATTAATATAAATTCACTATTGCTGAGTAAGACCGTTCTCCGTGATTAGAGATAAAAATTTTCAAAATTTTTCGTTGCATTTTGTATTTGCTACAGATTAAAATGAAATCTTCACTTGTTTCTGGATCTTGACATTCCGGACACCTTTTAGAATCTACTTGTTTAAAAAGAAAATATACATCATTTAATGATAGTTTTTTTTGTTCGAATTTTATAAATTAAAACCTGTGAATTTCTATTGTTGCTGCCTGTGTGTGTGTGTATCTATTCCACTTTTCAAGATGTGAAAAATGTAAGTAAAGTTTTCATGTCTTCTGCTCTTTGTCCATGATTTTTCATTTTTACTTTTATGTTGTTTTTTGAAATATGTGTGTAGATTCTCCACTGAAATCCAAGGAATAATACTCCAAGGTTCTGGAGAGTCTTTGGCTAATTTATCAACTAAAGCCTTTCCAGAACCTTGGAATATTTTATTCCTTAAAGTTCTCAGTGGACGATCAACACACATATTATTCTCCTTCTGTAAAGTTCAGTTCAGTACAGTGATATCACTGTAATAGTAGAGACTTGGCTAACGCCTTATGCTCCGATAAAATTTTGATTAGTTTTTAATCCAAGTTGTAACGCACAGCTCGTGATTGCATTGTCCATCAGTAGTTTGAATTATCGCCTTGTGCTTCAACTGAGATTAATGAAAGTAGAGTATTGAGAAACTATTAGCTGGAATTTTAGAATCTATTGGTTGAGATGTCAAAAATTTTTCAACTTTTTGAACATGCTCTATTGTTTTACATTTCGCTATTGAGAAATAAGACCATTCTCCGTGGTTGGAGATAAAAATTTTCAAAATTTCACGCTAGGATTTGTATTTGATACAGTTTAATATAAAATGTTCACTAGTTTCTGGTACTTTACAATCTGCACACAAAGGAGAATCTGTTAGTTTAAAAAGGAAATATATATCATTTAATGGTAATTTTTTAGCTCGCAACTTATTGATTAAAACTTCTGTATTTCTATTTTTTGCTGCCTGTCTGTTCCATTTTTCAAGATGAGAAATATATAAAAAAAATTTATGTCTCTTGCTCTTTTTCCATATTTCTTCACTTTTGATTTTGTGTTGTTTTTTAAGATATGTATGTTGATCTTCATAAGTTATCCAAAAAATAATATTCTACGGCTCTGGAGAGGCTTTAGCTAATTTATCAACTTCTTCGTTAATCCCTATTCCCTTGTGAGCTGGTACCCAAATGATTGTAATTGATTGAGCTATTTGGAGGCACTGATGTAAAGTTGAACTTAAATTTAATATTATCGTATTGGGTTTTCTATTAATATTTTGGATGCTTTTTAGGACTGATAAGCTGTCCGTCAAGATGATATGATTTTCTGTTTCAGCAACCCAATTTTTTAACGCAGTCCATATGGCTATAGCTTTAGCTGTGAATATTGAAATCATTTCTTTTAGTATGAAATTTTGTCGAACTTTTTTTTTAGGGATCAAAATTCCTATTGATGTTTGATTAGTATTTTTTGAACCATCTGTTGCTATTATGATATTGTTATTAAATTTTGGCTGAATGTAATCATTAAACATATTTTGTACTATGTCATCTGGAAGATCCTTGTTTTGAAATGGTAGTTCACGAGTATAGATGTTTATTTTGAGATTTTCGTAGATTGGAGGAGGAGGAATCCATTGAAGAATATCTACTTTAGAGATACATAATTCTTGGAGCAGGTTGATTGTCTTTTGAAAAATACTGATCTCTTTTTCTCTATATTTATAAAAAACGTTATTTATATGCAAAAATAATCTTGCGTTCGGTGACCAGTTTTTTAATGCAATTTGTTTGTTTATAAATTTTTGGCAAAGGAAATTATGGCGATTATTAATACTTCCATTCATAGACTCTGCTCTTAATAAATCTCTAACGGGGTGTTTCTTGGGAGACCTAGGGCTAAACGTAAGGCAGCATTGTAAATCGGTTCTAGTATTTGTCTGTTGCTATTGCTAGAAAAGGGAAAAAAGTTGACTTCCATAGTCAAAGATAGAACGGATTGTGGCATTAATAATATTTAAAAGATGATCAGATCTTGTTCCTATTTTCGGAGAAGATAAGGCTTTAATGGAATAAAATATTTGAATCCTTTCTGACGTAGGTAATTAATATGATTTTTCCAGGTGATATTGGGGTCGAAGATGATACCCAGGATTTTTTCAGACTCTTCACTTCGGGAATAGGTTTGTCGCATATTTTAAGTAATGGAGGTATTGTGCTTCTTTTTCTGGAAAAGTTGATTAGACTTCTTTTTTCTAGAGAGGTGGACAATTTCCATTTTTTACACCAGACTAAAATTTTATTTAAAGATTCTTGCATTTCGCCTATTGTTTTATTTCAATTTGTACCACTATTGTATAAAAATATGTCTTCAGCATAAACCAGAAGATGGCTGTCGTGTTGAATTTCAAAAATATCTGCCATATAAATCATAAAAAGGAAAGGACTTAAGATACAACCCTGGGGTACACCATAATTGTTTTTAACGATTTTTGAAAAAATGTTCCTCCATTTGGTTTGAATTGTTCTCTGATGTAAGAAGTTTCGTATCCATCGTAGTAATCTACCAGAGTATCTAACTTTGTTTAATTTAGAAATAAGGCCATTTGGCCACTCTGAGTCATATGCTGCTTTAATATCTAACGCTACCAAAATAAAATATTATTTGCGTTCTCTAGCCAGTATAATGTCATGTTGTAATTGAAGTAGTGTATTAATGCTGCTTCTGTGTGGGTAAAAAACATGAGGATTAACATGAAAAATTTTGTTTTGAAAACTGAAATTTAGCATTCTATGTAGAATCATTCTTTCTAATAATTTGGCAATTACTGAAGTAAGAGATATAGGACGGTATGACGAAACTTCCTTGGGATTTTTGTGAGGTTTTATGAAAGGTAGAATAATTGCGTGAGTCCAATCTTTTGGAATTTGGCTTGAAGACCAACTGTCATTAAAGGATTTCAGAAGGAGATTTATTACTTTGATGGGGAGATGGTTTATGGTTTGGAGAGAAATTTTATCATGCCCTGGACTGCTGTTCTTTTGATGTGATATTGCTATTTCTAATTCTTTTAAAGAAAAGGTTTATTAATATCTTGGCTATTGTCCGGAATAGAGATATTTGGAATACTATCGTTGTTTTGTTTTGCGTACTATTGTAAAAAACAGTTTGCTTGGGATTGTTCGTTTGTTAATATGGCTCCGTTATTTTCAATAATATTAAATGAAGAATAGTTGGGATTTGTTCTATTTTTGATTATTCGGATTATTTTAAAAAGAACTTTAGGAGAAGATATTTTTTCACATGTCTTGTGCTAAAAATTTTCTTTACTGGCTTTGATTGTTCACTTAAGTTTTGCGCTTACTTCTTTATATCTTTAAAGTTTTTCCTTGCTTTATTAAGGAGTTTTCTTCTTTTTGCTCTTAAATGCCCGCATGCTGCTGTCCACCATGTAGCTCTTGAACTGATCAGTTTTTTTTCTGATTCTTGAAATAAGATTTGAGCTTTTTTAATTTCTTTTATAATATCTATATTTATGTTTTCATTTAAATTAAATTTTATTGAATAATATTGATAAATTTGTTCCAATTTGTTTTTTGTTTAAAATTATTTAGTTGCTAAGCTGTTTGTTCTTTTGTAATTAATAATTATAGGGAAGTGGTCACTTCCAAAATTATCGGTATTTGTGGGCCAGGATAAATCATAATTTAAATCTATAGATGCTAAAGAAAGATATATAGATGTAAAAATTCCCGATGAATGGAGATAAGTTGGACTTTATCTCGTTTAATAATATTAAGTCATTTTCAATGATCCAGTCAAAAATCTTTTTTCCAGAAGCACTGGAATTTTTTGATCCCCATATCTCATGAACTGCGTTGAAAAATCTCCCAATATCAAACTGTGATTATCAATATATGATGCTATTTTAGATAAATTGAAGTCTTTAAAGTTACCCGGTGGGATGTATATATTAAAAATTGTGATAGAAACTAAATCTATCTGAACTCTGACTATTAAAATTTCTAAGTCTGCACTAATTTCTGAGAATATTTTTTTTTATTGCGCTAATATCTTTATTTAAAACTATCTCAATAACCATCCCCCTCTTTTGATTTCCCTATCAATTCTGAATATATTCTTATTGGGAATTGTGAAAATAACGTTTGGATGTAACCAAGTTTCTTGAATTATTAAAATACTTGCTTTTTGAAAAATTGGCACGAAAAGAATATCTGATCTCTTTTTTTTAGTTCCACGTGCATTCCATTGGATTATGTTCATGATTTAAAACGAAAAAAAAGGTACGATACTACGAATTAGTCTTAAAATTCAAAAAAACAAAGATTAATATTAAGTTTTTAGCGAGAATATAAGAAAATTTGATTATTTATATTTAAGTTTCTTTATTTTTTTCTAATGTATTTCCTCTCTGTTTTGATATTTTCTTGAATCTTTTTGCTTTTTCATTCAGTTTTCTATTTATTAGAAAGTCATCATCTTTTGGAATTGTTTTATTAGATGCAAGTTTTTTCAAGGTGGATTTCATGGTATTCATTAAGGAAGAAAAGCTCAAATTTATTTGTGCTACCACGGTATTCAGTTTTGTCGTGAAGCGTTGTACTATTTGTTCTAACTTCTTTTCAAATATGTTATAGTTTTCTTCAAATTTCAACTATTTCGCGAACATTTTTTCAAGATTTTCTATCTTCTCTGTTTGATCATTATATGTTTTAGCCGAGTATGATGTCTTTTTCCCTTTGGAATTTCTCAACTGCTTCGTTTCTCGAGATTTGTTGCTGTACTTGAATTTTTAAGATTTCAACTTCCTCTTGATATCTTTTGCAACCTTTATCGTTAGCTTCATGCTCTTCTCCACAAGAGCTACATTTTTTTTATTTTTATTTCTTTACAATCGTTTTCAGAGTGGTTTAGTGAGCAAATTCGGCATTTTATTGAGCTTCTACAAAATTTTTGAATGTGCCCAAATTTCCAACAGTTTGTGCATTGCCTAGGTTTTTAATAGTAGAGATTAGTTTTAACCTTTTCAAATCCTATTGGAACTCTTTCGGGAATACTGCATCCAATTTGGGTAACTTTAATTGCTTTGATAGGTTTAAATCCAGCTTCGGTTTTTTTAGTAAAACGTTGGATATCAAAAATTGCATAATTGTTATTTTCTAATTCCGATTTCATGTCATCTATTGTATATTCTGTGTCTATTCCTTATAATATGTAACTACTGGTTAGGTCAATAAAGCGCAATCTTGCACTTATTTTTACACCATTAATTTCTTTAATTTTTAAAGCTTCTTTGGCGGTCTCGCAATTATTTGTTTTAATTATTATCTCGCCGTTTCTTGTTTTGCTTATACTCAGAATACTTTTTTTTAATTTTGAACGCTTTCATTATACTTTCTTTTAGCTTAAGTGGATTACCATTCTGAAAGTTATTTTCTGATTTTAAGAAAATTGTAATATTTGGACTCGTATTTAAATTTTGTCTTTCCACAAACTTGGTCAATAATTCTATATCTGTTAAATTACATCTATATTTATTGAATGAAAAATTAGAGTTTGTATTTTCCACCTCCATATTATTATCTGGGTTAGGGTAGTTACCCATTTTGTCTTCCCTACTCCAACACTCAAATTTGTATAAATACATTATCTTGTGTAAATACTTAAATTAAAAGCTCTTATCCGAAGATAGAATAAAAGTTATCTGTGAACTAAATTTAAATACAAAACAAAAATTCAAAACGATCTCACCCGCTCGAATCCGCTTGAAAAGTCAAAATTATTCAATATTATTAGCACACTCTCACTCAACTACCTCACAGGGGTCAAAAACTTCTCCATCTAGTTGTCCAAAGTAGTACTACAGTTACAGTTACAGGTTTTGTGGGATGTAGAGCAACGAAGGATATTACATATATATCCCCTGATCATAATCATTCGATATTTCTATGATGATGGATAAAGGTTAGTATCCCTTTTTAGGCGTTATTTTCTCCAGTTAATAGGTATTAAAATATTTCTTGAGCTATAAGACAATTCTGAATTTTTTTATATGCTTCTTTTTCTAAAAGTTCTCTGAAGGTGATAGTACTTTGGAAATCTATTTGTAGTATATTCCAGGGATCATTACTATAACACGAATATTTTATGCAAGTTAACAAAATATCTTCCAAATCCTAGATTCCATTACAAGGTGAACAAACAGCATTATCCTGTAAATTAAATTTTTTGGGAAGGCCGGGCGTTTTGATTGATTGATTGATGGAAAGGTTGAAGGGGATGTAGAGCAACACAGGCTATGATCCCTAAAAAAAAAGACAAGACAAGAGAAATCCTAATGGATTAGTAAATGTTAAAAAATTTCATTCCCTTTAAAAAAACTCTGAAAGTTGATTTATTATTCATTGCCCTTTCCAAAACATCTCTAAATGTGATAGTGGAATGTGGATCAATACGAAGAGTAGACCAGAGATTATTACGATGCCTAGTATATCTAATACAATTTTATATAATGTGGTCCAAATCATTTATACAATTACATGTAATAAACATTGCATTATCCTGTAAATTAAATCTATGTAGAGAAGGCCTAGAGTAATAATCATTTTACTGAAGATTCGAGCGCTTAAGATTTCTTTTCTTCGATTCTCTGTCCATTTTGAAAAGATATCAATGGTCGGAATATTTCCCAATTTTTCAAAATGTTTGCTTGAGTAAAATGTTTCATTGATTTTTTGAATTCTATTTCGATGTATATTTTTATGAATATCTTCTGAATCAATCTAGTCAATGTAAACATTGGACTCAGTGACCGATCTTGCGAGGTTATCCACCTGCTCATTCCAAACAATTTTCGAGTGTCCCGGAATCCATAGCAGAATTAACTGATTAACGTAGTTAGATGGCATGTAAATTTTGTTAGCAAGTCTATGAATTACCTTATGAGATTTGATCGAGAAATTTTGAAGTGCAGAAAGAACCGAAAGACTATCCAACAAAACAAGTAAATTTACATTAGATATTCCACCAGATCATCTAAAGCTTGACAAATGGTCAAAGTTTCTGCAGAAAAAAATGGAGTTATAATGGTTGATTCTGTAAGCAAATGAAAAGATTTTTTTATATACCTACTATCGAAGTAATTTGGTGATTTTTTGAAGCATCAGTAGCTATAATAAAAAACTTTTGAAATTCCTGTTCGACCGTTTCATCAAATAAAACGCTTATTGCAGGAATCGGTAGATTTTTCTCTTGAAATTTAAGCCTATTGGTATAAATTTTACATGGAAGGTCTAAAAAGGTAATTAATCTGGGAATTGAAATAATTTGATCACCACCAACATTTAAATCATGCAGCACACTAATGATATAATTTTTATCTTCTTCCAAAACATTAAGATTCATTGCCTCTGGGCTATTGTAATAAAGAGGAGAAAACTCACTATATTGGAGATTTGAGTAATAAAGAACTTGTTTGCCAATCTTCTAATTTTATCTGACAAAATTTCTTGACCAACCAACTTTAGTAGCACAATATTTGGGGTCCATTGAGGGAGACCTAATGCTATTCGGAGGGCTTTTGTTTGGATAACATTAAAAGGTTTTAATTGATTTTCAGACCATTTATTTATTATGTGACAAATATAATAAAAAACACTGCATATGTTATTATTGACTAAATTAATGAGATCTCTTGATCTCGGCCCATAGTGTTTATATGACATACCCTTTAGTGCATTGATCCTTTTCAAGACTTTACTGCTTAGTTTATTTTTAATATATAAATTTTGACAACGCTTAGAAAAAAACTCCTAAGTATTTAATAGAAGTTTGCCATTGTAGGCGAAATCCAGCCAACAAAATATTAGGAAGAGTATAATTTCTGTTATTTGATAATCCAGCTATTGTACATTTCTCTGGGCTTAAATTCAGTTTCCAATATTTACACCACTGGGAAATTCTTTCCAAAGTATTTTGTATTTTTTTGCGCATAACATCAAAGGGATTTATGAGAGCAAAATATAAAAATATCGTCAGCATAAACCAGGCATTCAACTTCCGATTCTAAGGTTTCAAAAATATCATGCATGTAAATAGTATACAAAATAGGAGATAGGACACTGTCTTGGGCTAGGCCCTACGGAACAAGCTTTTTGGGAGAAAAATAATCCCTCCATTTTATTTGGAAGGATCGAGATGGCAGAAATTTATGTATCCAATTTGCTATATTTCCTGCTATACCAATTTGTAAACATTTATAAATAAGACCATCCACATAAACAGAGTCGAATGCACTTTTAATGTCCAAACTTATTCCTACAAAAAAAATTCTGTAATTTTGCATTCATTCTTGCTTTATATACTAGATAAGTAGCACTTCTGCTATCTTTGAAAGGAACAAAACCATAATGTTGGGGATGAAGTTTTCTTTCTTTAGTTAAATAGTAAGAAATCCTATTAGCCAAAATTCTCTCAAAAGTTTTTGAAAATACAGAAGTCAGAGCTATTGGTCTGTAGGAAGATATCTTAGTTTTATCTTTACACGGTTTCGGAATCGGAAGAATAATTACATGCTTCCAACAATCTGGAACGATTGCATTATCAAATAATTTTTGAAAATATCTTAAAATTACATCCCGTTGACCCTGATCAAGATTTTTAAAGAAAATTGTTGTAACATGATCCGCCCCAGGAGTTGTATTTTTTGAATTTTTTATTGCACTATGCAATTCAAGAATATGGAATGGTTTATTAAGAAGGTTATTTTTGTCGTAGAGAAAATCCAAAGGAAGCGGTTCATGATAGGCATTTTTAGATGCAAAATAATCTGCAAACATATCTGCTTGCAATTGAAGATGAGTGATAAACCTATTATTAAGCTGAAGAATATTAAGTTTTTGATCAGTGTCAGTAACTTTGGAAAATTTTTTTCAGAATATTAAAAAACATCTTGGGATTAGAAATATTATTGCATATCTTGTCCCAGTACATTCTTTTGGCATTTTTATTGTAGAATCTAAGTTTGCTCGCATATTGTTTATATCTGATCCATAATTCAGATGAAATTTCTCTAATAGCTATCTTCCTAAATATTTTTTTAAGCTTGTAGAATTTATAACACGTACTATTCCACCATGGTGGGAAGGATCTATTCGAGACTTCAACTTCCCTAATATTATTAGTAATGACTTGCGTTATCTTATCAGAAAGATTCTCAGAATTAACTCCTGGATTATTTAAAATAAAATGTGTTTGGTTCATAACTGCTTGCCAGTTTACTTTTTTAAAAATTCGTTTATTTGAATTGAGGAGAGAAAGCTCTGTAAAAATTGGACTACGATCACTTTCAAAGGAGCAATCTAAAACATTACTATTGCAGTATCCAGACATGCTTGAAGAACAAACTATGAGATCTATCAATGATGCTGTATCTGCTGAACTTCTATAGGTGGAAACAGTCGTGTTAAGAAGAACCGAATTAGAATCAGTAATCCATTCAACAAATTCATTACTATATCTTGAAATGTGATCCGATCCCCACATCGGGTGATGTGAAGGTCAAAATCACCAAAAATAATCATCGGAGCCATTAGGGATTTGAGAAAAAATTTAATTATCACATATTAAATCCCCGTGGAGCGTAAATATTTACAATATAAAATGAAATATTTCGAATATCTATTTTAATTACGAGGATTTCTAATTCTCTGATTTGTTGAATCTGTATAGGAATCTGTTGTGCAGAAATATTTGAAGAAACAGCTATTATTAAATTACCACCTGATCTGTCTTCTCTGTCTTTTCTAAAAATGGTCTTATTTGGAAGATTTATATTATCGTGAATTGATAAAAAAAGTTTCTTGAAAAATCCAGATATCTGCTTCAGAAAAGGGAGGGATATTTAACCATATGAATTTATTTTTGTGAGACCTCTACAATTCCATTGAATTATATTCATAAATACTTAAGAAAAAAAATTAACTAGAACAAACTATCCTTCCTTTGAGGAAAGAAAACCAAACTACTGAAGACAATGATTAGCCCCCAAGACAAAAACTTGAATAAAAGAAACACATTTACAAAAACCATCTTACTTCCGTAATTATCCCATGTCTATGCTATTGGATGCGTCACTTTCACTAGAAGCACGTTTCTTATGGATTGAGGATTTATTACCTATATAGCTTTTTTCTTCCGCAATGGGGAGTGACTCGATTTCCCCATTTCAAAAACCGTGCTAAGGTGAGAAAGTACAGACTCCATTGTTTTTGAAAAGCTTCCATAATTAAAGTGGTTTGCTTTTCTAATATTGCTTGAAAAGATGTCAGCATGTTTTCAAGTTTTTTTTCTAGATTGTCTTGCGTATTTAGATTAACTGTATTAGTCTGGATTACTGCAGAATAAGATGCCCTTTTATTGTCCCGGAACCTTCTTCGCTCTTTTCCCAATATATGTAAGATGTTGCTCACATTTCAATTCTAATATCTTTTTTTCTTTTATATATTCGGGGCAATTTAATGAGTTAGCTGGGTGATCACCTTAAACAATTTATGCATCTTGAGTTACTAGAGCATTGTCCAGAATGTGAAACACCACAGTTGATACGTATTGCAGTTTTTTGGCAAAATCTAGCAGAATGTAGAAAACTAAAACATGTTGTACATTGTCTGGGTTTATCTATAAAATTTTGAATACGATGCTTGATGAACCACAGTTTCAGAGTTTCCGGTAAAGTTGTCCCGAGTATTGTAATTAATACTGGTGAGAATTGTTGCTGAGAACCAGTTTTAATAAATCTTCTCATCTCTATTATTTTAAAATTATTAGTTTCTTGTAGCTCCTTTGCTATCTCATTTAGAGATATATCAAGTGGTATTTCATAAATAAGGAATCTAGACGTGATTCCCTCCCAAAGAATATTCGTTTTAACTGATACATTTAAAATTTGATCAAGAGATAGTATTTGTGTTGCACATACTGGGTCTAGCGTAGAGAATCTTATCTTTCCATTACGAGTAAAAGACATACTTTTTATATTTTCAAGACGAGCAATTTTTTTTTCTTTATTTCTGAATTTAAAAGCTGTGGGTTGGACTTTGGAATCTGAGAGGGGATCCTTGACTATTTTCAACTAAAATATTTATTTTGGATATAATTCTTTGTCCAGCTCGTAGAATAATTTCCGCATCCCTCACAGAGGATCTGAAATTTTTGAAAATCCTGTTTCCATTGTTAATCTATTATTTATTAAGGGTTGTTCAACATCAGAGACGATAAATCTAGTGACTCAGCTTGAATCTTTTTTCAAATAAAAAACCAGAGAAAAATAGAAATTGGAAAATTACCAAAAAACTGAACCAAAAGTAGGGGAAAAAACCCCTCTTGCTCTGAAAAGGGAATTAAATAAAACAGAAAGATACAACCTTTTAAGTCTTGAGGAAATTAATACACCACCTTCAACCTTTCAACCGACCTCCTTCTTCTCCCAGTGCAAACCAATAAGCCTAAGCTCAGCCCACATTCAGCAGTAGCAAAACCCTAGCCAGCGCTGCTCTTCAGGCCGGGCGTTATTATCATTCTGCTAAAAATTTGTGCTCCTTTAATCTCCCCACTTCTCTTTATTGTCCAATGGCCGTGGTAGCTTAGTGGTCAAGGTATCAGTCTCATAGCTGGCGCATCATGAGTTCGAGCCCAGTACCACTAAAGACCCGCCGTGTAGGGCAGCGATGCACGCTAAATCTGTCGAGAGCTGAAATGTCCTCCTGTTGGTGTGGTAGTTAGGAGAGGAGTGGTGCCAGATCAGGTGTCGTCCTCTTCACTTGACCATGGTTCAGAATTACGAGGTCCGTCGCCAAAAGCCCTCACTCACTCAATCGCAAAAGCCTTCGAGAATAATCATCTTACTAACAATGTGAATATAATGCTTCTCTTCTATTATTAATCCAATTAGATATTAGACCAATAACAATGGATATTGATAATTACTGGTATTATAATTTTCACTGGTTTTTTTTTCATTCTGCTTCGGAAACTATTACTATTAATATCTTTAGGGGCAATGCAATCAATGTGAACATTAGATTCCATTACTGATTTTGCAAGCTTGTCTGCATGTTCATTCCAAAAGGCTTTGAGTGTCCCGGAATTGAAATAAAAATTAACTGGGGAAAATGCTCCATAGCCCACAGAACTTGTAACTGTAACTGTATACATCAGTTGCGCTCATAATGAAGAATTCAAATAATTTTTAAAAGTGTTTTTATTTTGAGTTGTAGTAATTTTTTTTATTGAATTAAAACATCATGCCAAAAAGTAGATCAATAAGGCGAAAAAAGAGGAAATTTTACGGAAATCGCTTCACTCGAAAAAAAGAGTTGGATGCTTCGAGTGCAAGTTCGACAAAACTGAAAGAGAACAGTTCCCTTTCAATTACAGATGTACCTAATAATAATCCTGAAGATTGTGGGGGTAAATCGTAGGGTATTAATTTAAAAATTTTAATTTCTTTTTTTTTCTGTTTTATGCTGTCCTTGTCATATATCTGGATTAGTGCATATTGAGGATTGAAGGTTTGGTCTGTGATTTCTCGTTAAAATGTAGAAACTGTTCTTTCATAAAAGGTTTTCCTATTTCTGAAAAAGTTGGAAAGAACAACATTATCAACATGTGTTTTGTCCTTGGCGTAAGACTTGTGAGCAAAGCATATACCGCAGGAAAAAAATTGTTTTCGACACTTAGTCTTTCATTTCTTTCAAAGTTTTCTTTTCGACTGCAAGAGTAATCTATTTTAGAACTCGTATCGGTTCTTGCGTATTCTCGCAACAATCGCGAACTCTGTTAATAACTTGTCAAGTTGGCAACCCTGATCACAAGGAGGTGCACTAAATTGGCATCCATGTGCTTTCTTTCATACAAGGTTGGCAATAGGTTTCTGATAATACGCTAGTACCTGCGTATCTCTTGTTGCCCAAGAAAACATGTTAAGGGCTGCAAAAGCATTGAGGGAATTAAAGCCCGATAATGAAAATGATCAGCTATGGTGTTTCAGCGGATGGAAAATGGCAATGTTAGGGCTATTCCTCTTTAATTGGCAGTGCAACACCTATATCCATTGACACAGGCAAAGTGTTGGATATGGAAATTTTATCTTAATATTGCAGAATATGTAAAGTGAAAAAACTAAACATTTCGAAGAAAAATCGTTTGCTCAATTGTCTGGAAACACTGAGCCTCTTCTGTGTTTTCTGAATCTTTGAGCACTGAAAACATCTATGAAAATTGCAGTATTCTGAGTATCATGGTGACAGGGATTCAAAAGCGTTTGAAGCTGTAAAAAACATATGGTAAAGACTGTTGAAAAGTTGGAATTAATTAGACTTGTGCAGAAGGTAGGCAGATGTCTATAAAAATTAAAAAGGAATATAAAAAGTCTTCGGGAAAGGGAAAACTGACTTTCAGATTGATAAATAAGTTGCAGAACTATGATGATATTGCAATGTTTGCAATTTGGAAGATATGCAAAAGGCTGTTATTGCAGCCTTTTTTCATTGCTGCTGTGGTAAAAAAATTCAGATGTATGGATAGTGCCCTAAAGACCCAAACAGCTGGAGTAAATTCCAGGTGGCAGAATTGGTTGAAGATATGTTGAAAGAGAAAAATCAACGAATCTTCCAAAGTCAGTAATTAATTTATCAAAAAGACCTACATGGATCTTTGGGTTCAAGGGTAGTATAAGGGGGCTTGGCAAACAAAATTGATCGCCAAGCTACTTCATTTAGCATTGGGTATTCCGAGAATTTATAAAGAAATATTAATGCGAAATAAAAAATATTTATAAAGCTATCATTAATGTATAAAAATAAAAATTGTATTTTGTTTAAGTAAAAGGAAATCGTAAATTAGAATATTAAAGAAAAAGGCCTACCTGCACTCTGGAATCACACACATTTCTATACTTACCTCTCTGCAAAATCTCATCCAATCTGTGACTGTTTTCTTCAAAACATGAAATTCGGTCATGGTTCAACTTTCGCATCCATATATTTGTTAACTTCAGATTCTCACGCATACTCAGCTTACTTTCTTCAAACCAGCTATTCATCCTTGCAGATCATTTTATACAATGCACATTGACTTTCTTTCAGCATTCCCAAATATATCCATGACTCAAATCCTTTTTAATCAAACGCATAGCTTTCTTGCAAACTGAACATTCAGCATTTGCAGCAATCAATCCAATTTCCATGCACCACTGTATTACAGACAATTTCTCCTTGCATTCCAAATCATAAAAATAAATAAAATACAAATCATACCTTTTGGACATACTCTTCAGGATAAATCAAAGGAACAAACAAAAAACGGGAATTTCAAATAGCTACAAATCACACGGAAACTTTCAAAAAATCCTTCATGGACAATATCTAAATGAAAATTAAGAAAAACTGATGGAATTGTTTTTTTGAAAATTGTCTGCCCCTTTTTTTAAAAATATCTGAAATTTTTTTAAATAACCAATAGCAATTAATAAAAAAGAACATGTGACTTTATTTACATAAGATCAAAAATCAAGAGTTACCAAATTAAACAGTGTGCCAGAATGAATTGGTTATCTCACCAAGACATTTTGATAAAAATTGCCAAATCTGAAAAAACAAAATCACCAAATCCAAAGGCCCCTAGACTACACTTGATCTGGATCTTTGCAATCAAAATCTTCTAAGAAACTGTCTTTGCTGGAAAACTTGGAACTGCAATGAAAATTACAATAATGTTGTTTGGAATATCCCAAAAGAGACCTTTGTTTAGCTACAAACACTCTGCTTGGAGATTTATATTGCAGTAATACTTTTTGATTCTGGGTTTGCTGGTCTCTTACCTTTACTTCAAAACTTTGGAATGGAACTAGGGCCTGAAATGAAGGGATATTCTGGGCACCTTGACAATACAAGAATTGTTGATTTAACAGAGCATTCATTCTAAATTAGATAAAAAACTGTCTCGTAAAAAAAGAAAGGCCATTCAGAAATGTAAAAGTTTGAAGTATGACATTCAGGAAGGCACCACATACACACCTTGAGAGTTTTAATACCTTCCTAAATCTAAAACGTTTTGTTGCAAATATAAACTTTATTATGCATTTTCTGAAGAATTATTTTTGTACATAATGGTTCATGGTAACAGTAATATCACTTATAGTAATTGAAATATTCGATACTTATGTATTATCACAACCTGTTGGCGACATTGTATGAAATAAAGCACATGATTGCTGATTCAGTGCGTACAACGCATGCAAAATTAGGGTTGCCAACTTGGCGAGATACCTTAAATGTTGGAGATTGTTTTGCAATAATACACAAGTACCAAATTTTCTTATGATGTTTTTTGAGTTTTCTTTGTATTGTAATGAATGCTTTGTGCTACAAGCTAAGGGGAAGTTTTGAATTTATTTTTTAATATTTTTATGTAGACAAAAAGGGTTTTTTTTCAAAGAAATTCTGGGTTTTTTCATGTTGGAACACCTGTATTTTATAATGTTATTGTAAAACTTGAGTTTTTTTAGTTTACAATATAGTTAAATTTCGAAGAATTGTATTCCTGCAAAAATTTTATTTGTTTCTGTATGATGTATTTTTTAGAGTTGTTATATATTATTTGCAAAGGAACAAATTTCTGTTATATTTTGGTTCAGATTTCTCAATATTTAAAAAAATAATTCTTCAAAAAATCCTTCTTGTTTTGTAACATACTTAAATAATTATTGAGTCATATTTTAGAAAATTGTCTCCGAACCCAGTCAGATACCTACGGTATTTTCCTGTATATAATCGGCAGCATCGTATTATCCGCAAAGCCTTTGTATTGAGGAAAAAATATAAAAATGTTGCATAATCCGCAGCAATTTTTACGGTGAATAATCCAAAATGTATACTTCCTATTATGTTGTGTAAGAAAAATTAAAAAAAAAAGAACAACACAATATGATTAAAATTATAAGTAATAAATTGTACAGAAAATTTTTTTTTGTAAAATCCTTTTTTGTAAAATTTGGACATCCATTATTTCCATAATTTCTGAACTTTCGATTAAAATATCTGTTGATTCCGATTTCTAAAGGTTGTAATTTCTTTGTCAGTCCTGTATGTATTAGTTGAAGGTGTGGACTACTGTGCATTTTTAACATTCTCACTAAGATGTGCTTCATCGAGTCTATAATTAAAAAGTGTTGGGTCGCATTTTCAAAAAAAAAAAAAATCTTTTTCCACAATTATTTTATTTGTCAATGTTAAACAATCTTACAGTTTCCTGATTTCCTACTCCAGTAGCCTTCTCTATAACATTTAGTTCAGCCATGTAACTTACATGCCTCTGCTTCAACATGACAATATATGAATATTTTCAGGTCAAAACAGAATGCGAAATAATGCTAGCACCCAGCAACTGTAATAACTTTCTGAGGTACCAAATTCATTCTTGAACATCATTGGACCAAACTGATTGTAGCTGAAATACGCCAGTCGAGTCGTAAAAGTTTTTAGCGCCATCTGTTATTTATTTTATAAAACATAAATGGTACTTCTTTCAAAACCTTATTGTAAGCATTTCTGATGGGAAATGTTTTTTATCACATTATCCGCAGCGGCGTATAATGCGCTCAATGAAATTTGAAACTTTTTTAACGCATAATCTGCAGATTATATACAGGAAAATACCGTAATCCTAATGTGAGGTGGTTCATCCTCTTTTGAACTGGAACCCCATAATTTGTATGACACTTGCTATCTTTTCAAATTGGACTTGGGGGACGCTAGTTTATCAATGAAAAACATTACCTGACAAGATTTATCTCAAGGCAGAGAACTTTTTCTAATATTTTGTTACATGACTTGAATACATTTCCATATCATATGCATAGTTCAATAAATATAATTTGTGCCATTTAAGTTGTATAAACTTTAATATCAACTGCATCACAAAAAAAACAACTTTAAATTGGAAGACTTAAAAAATGAAATAAATCCAGCAACTTTTAACAAGGAGATTATGTGCATTTGGAACATCGGCAAAAGGATAATGGTTTTATGCAAATTTAATTTGTGAGAAAATGCCTTGTGCTATGTATGTAAATGTATAAATGATTCAGAACATGTTTTTTTTTAATCCTGTAGAAAATACAATTTTTATGGAACATACTCAAGATCACCTGCAATGCAACATGCCTTTTAGAGAACTTTTGGAAAAGACAGTAATTAATCAACAAAAATTTAGAGCTTTCTTACAAGAGTTAAAATATTTTGTTATTTATTAAAGTAGCAGAATTTTACTTTGAGATTGAGAATTTTACTTTGAGTCTTTGCTTATCCATTTCTTTTATCAATCAATCAACTGAGATTAATAAATCTGCCAGTAGAATAACAACAAACTGTGAAGCATGTTCTGTCATCCTTCACGGTTTGAGCATTAATGAATAAATAACAATCCTTAGGTTAATTCATTTCACAGATCTTCCATGTGAAATGTGTATTAATAAATTTAGCTTTAAAATTAAAAATTTGCAGAGATTCAGAAATAAATGGATTTTTTGAAGTTTGGATTATGGTTAGCTCCTAGAAGGATTGTCAAATGAAAAGTCATGAGTACCTATTATTGTATTATCAAATATATTTGCTTTTTAGCAAATTATGCACCATATGTTATATCTTTGGAGCATCTGATCTTGATGGATCTATATAATTTGATTAGTTAAATATTTTTTTAAATTAAAGTTTAATCTTTTAGATTGTTTAATTTAGTATAAAATGAATGAAGAAATGGCATTGAAAATTGCATTTGCGATGAAAATGCAGAATGAATTTGAATTAAGGTTGTAAATTTTATTTACAAGCTTAATTACCATCTAAAGAGGAGATCTGCAGAAATGGTTATTAATGCATTTTCAAGTTGTTGATAACTCATAACTGCACATTAAGATAAGAAAGAGTTTTCTGTGTATTTTAAAAAAAATAGTGTTTTGTATTTAGAGGGCATGTTTCACATCTATTACAAATATTGAAATATAAATATATATGAATTTTAATTGAGTTTTTAAAAACATAAATCTTTTTGTAATGAGTTGATAAATAGATGTGTAATATTGTATAAATTTTATTGGTATAATTCTCACTAACATTTAGAGTGCTTTAAGTATATAGTCATTTAATTTTTTTAATTTTCTTCCATTAATAAACTGATTACATAGTTATAAATTGATTTAGTTTATTAATTTTCAATTGATATATATTTAGAATTTTAAAAATGTATTACCTGAAAATATGTATACTTAGCAAATTTTTTAGTTAAAAATTTCATTGTTTTAACCCCTTAACCGGTTTGCCCATGTGGCATATTTGTTACCCAAAGGTGGTCACAGCAGGTTTACCTGCATGCTATACAGACACTCTAATATTTTCTCATTTCTTTTTTTAGTTAGTAATATTTTTTATTCCTGTAGAAACCTGGAATTGATCATTATTGGAGCAAAAGACATTCAACATATGCACTATTTTTCATCAAAATTAATCAATTCTTTCTTTTCAATGCTACTTGCATTTTTCTGATAATGTAGCATTTGTGATCCACAAACTCATGAATGCACTTAATGACTAAAATAGTAACCAGTTCTAAAACATCTTAATCATAAATTTCAGGAAACTTTGACACCAGAGCAAGATATAACAATAGACAAAATTTTCTGGCTGTTCAAAAGGCAGCAAGGATTGAAACAATTTGTTCTACTCAAAAAAGCAAGATTTGGAGTAAAATGTTTTATATTGCATGAATCAGTTTCTGGTTATGAGTGGTCAATTTTGATATATAATGGTAAAGACACAATTCTGTAACATGAATGTTCTACATTTCATCACAAGCTGTCTTGACAATGATATATCTCTTTGCTTCATGAAGGATACTGTTTTACAGTAGACAATTAATATTCTTTGCATGGATTAGCAGATAAACTTATTCTTTAATTTTTTTCACTTTACTAAAAATCATTATGTTTTTAAACTCTATTTTTTTAAATGTCTGATTTTTTTACTGTGAAAATTATTTTTTTCCATGTAAATAATTTATTTATATGTATTTCAGTCAAAGGCTCCAAAAATGAAACCCATGTTCATAGTCATGAGCATGGTCATACTCATGAACACATGAGTTCTCCTGGGACTTTCATGTCTAGAGATCTGCCTCTATCTCGTAAAGATTTTCAACAGGTGATTGTTAATTCAAATGTATATTGAACCAATTAAATAAGAAATTACTGGATCTAAAATAATTAAGACCATGTCAATCAATCAACCTTAAACTCCATAATAAAATTTCATTAAAAAAATCTGTAGTAAAGGCTGCCAATTGTTTATTTTTTTTAAGGTTCCTTAGTTTCCACCTATGCAGAACTGTAGATAAGATCCTGTAACATAATATTGGCTATTAAAACTAGTAGAAACATTAACCAATTTCATTACATCTTATAGCTGCTTTATACAACAATAAAGGCTTATATAGATTTTAGTAGTCATTATTATATTAAATAACATTACAAATATTAACTATAGGCAACCATTTCAGAGTATTTTTAGCTCATGTTTTCTACGATCTGTGGCACATTTAATTGATTAGATGCAACTATTTCTTTTTTTTATCGTTGCTATCAGTTAATCAGTTATTTTGATTTTCCATCTTTTTGTGAAAGAAATTTACTTTTTTCTTGCATTGTAATTGTATATTAATGTCCTTTTCATACACCTATTTTCAAAATAAACTGTCCATATTTTTATCCTAAAAATTCATTAAAAAAGAAGTGTTACTTTTAATAAATATATAATCTTGACTACTTAACTTTAGAACATTTATCTTGATAATAGATTTGTGATTATAAATAAATTATAGATGTTAATAGTTTGTTCTTCCATTTTGTTATTTTGTCTCTTTTAGTATTAAATAGAAATGCAATAACTACAGTTATGGTTGGTAGCAATTTTAATATAAGTATGGAAAAGTAATTAACTGTGTGTTTATAAGATGAAATGTTTTTGTAAATTGAAAATTAAAATGCTGGTAGTATTTATTGTATCAATTTGTATTTCCTTACTATTTTTACATTAAAAAAAGGCAGTGCATTATATATCATATGCTCGACCTTCTGCTTTTCCTTAACTTACAGTGCTGATTTCTAATTATTAGACTTATCATTTTTGTATACATTCGTAGTATTTAATGCACCTCTGATTTTTTTTTTTTTTGAAAAATTCCAATATGTCATTACACTTTCTCTGTTACCTTACTATAATTCTTTCTGATTTTGGTGTCATTCTTCATTACTAAGTAAATGTTAGAAGAGAGAAGTATGAAAATATTTTTGATATGTCTATATAATTAAATTTTTCTACCTGAACTTGTGTGTATTGAATGATTTAATTTTTTAAACAAGAAAAGGAATAATGGGGAAATATGTACACAAAAATTTGAAAGTTTCCACATAAAAAGTACATCAATTTATAAAAATTTAAAATTAATGTTTGACAGTTTCTTCATTTTTATGTGTTTGATATTGAATCTGGAATGACTGTATAGATTATCTTATATTTGGGTTAAGTTCTTTATAAGTTTTGATTTAAAAAAATGTAATATTTGAAGCATTTGAAAGAATTTTGTATGCATAGAATTAAAAATATACTTCCTTTTTGTGCTTTTTCATGGCTTGGTACATTGTAAATTTAATTATCAATGTGACATCATTAAAGACTTAGAAAGTGCTTGTACAAAGCCACTAACTGTGCCAAACATTTTGGTAAAAAAATGTAACAAAATTATCCAAATAATGGCATTAAAAGCTAAACCTCACAAGAAAATTTATATTTAAATAGATTTCTTCTGCTATTTAGCTTTTGGTTATATACATGAACCTGTACACAAAGGTTTCCTTTAATAATAATTTTGTATTTAAATCTTTTTATAAGCATCATTGCTTTTATTTTTTTAATAAATATTGTGATTTACCGAGGAAGAAAAAACATGTTGTTGTTTCTAATCCCAGATTATGCTAGATAATCTCTAAATCCAAAAAAATCAAGAAAGTCTAAAAACAGAAGAGGGTCCAGAAGGACCTTGTCCTTTTTGAAATCCAAGCAAGTCAAGATGTGGGCAGGAGAGATGAGCTCTGAATAACACAAGTGGCACTCTGGAAATATCTTCTGACCCTGGCAAAAAGAAAGACCTTTTATATGGCCACTCACAAAGCGCGAGAAGGTAGTCTGGTATTTTCTAGGCATAAGCTTGAATGAACCTCCTGGATTTCTTCTGAAGTACCAAGAATGACTTGCAGGAGTTCTTCCAAGATGATGGAGTTTCAATCTTCTTAAGGGAAGATAATTCACTGAATGTAAGATACCCAGTAGGGCTCACCTCCTCTTTAGCCGCAGTCCTGGCTAAGAAATCGGCTTTCTCATTACCATCTATCCTCACATGGGATGGGACTCACTGAAAATGTACGCAATGATTAGAAGAAATCTGATCAAGAAGATTAAGAATATCAAGGCTAGTTTGGTTCCCTATAAATTTCTAATTGGAAAGATGTACAGAAGCACAGCTGTCAGTCAGAATCCAAATGTCTTGAAACTGAACCTCGGTTTTACATGCGTACTGCAAACCCCTTCTGATAGCAATAAGCTCCAATCTAAAAACTGAGCAAAAATTTGGGTTTTTGTTCTTAATTTCCATGACTCCGGTAGGAGTAGGGATGTGTACTCCACTACCAGATATTCCCTATCACCTCTGCTGTCATCAGTTTAGATCTGTATAGATGTCTGGAGGATACAGTTTATTGTTTCGAAAGCCAACTGTTTGATGAGATCCAGAATCTCAGAGTTGTTAAAACTCTAGACAGAAGTTCTTCATGGAAATTAATTTCTTCAAGTTTCGGATCAAAGCCCACTGGACATAAAGAATGAGATTCCGCATGAGCAGAAGGCAAACTCAGCGTCTTTGCAAGAGAAAATGGGCTATGTTTATGTTTCTTCAGACGTTGGTTGTCTGTCCAGTCGTGAAAATATGCAGTGGTTCTATGCTAATCACTGAAACTGGAAAGCTTGTTATGATATTTTGAGAGACAGTAAGTTCTTCTCAACGATAGTGGGAGCAGGTTACTCTCAAAGAGCACAATTTCACTTGGACAGCTGGGTTGGAGTTCTGAAATGATTCTACGAGCACTCAGCTGAACTCTTTCCAGCTTGTCCAGATTAGATTTGGAAGCACGTGCATAGATAGGGAGACTATGCTCCAATATTGGCCTAATCAGAGAAATATTGGTGATTCGAAGTGTGTTTGCATCAGCTCCCCAATCACGACTAGAAGAAATGGATGGATTTTGAAAGTAAAAATTTAAGGACATTTTTAAGTTGTATGTTTCAGCAAAATTCATGAAAGATATATCAAAAAATTCTTAATAGTATGCATAATTTTTATGTTGAAATTTTTGTCTTTATAATGTATTTTATATTTTAATCCTCATTTGTTTGATTCTGAATGCTATTATTTATTTAATTTATTATAAATGTGAAGTTTCATTTTTTATCTCTCTAATGTTATGTTTAATATGTATACAGTGATTTATTTTAAATTAAAATATGATTGTAATCAAAGCATTTTATATTTTTTAAAAGCGAGCTTTCACTGTAGGCATTGGAGGACCGGTTGGCTCTGGAAAAACTGCTTTGGTTTTAGCTCTTAGTCAATATATGAGAGAGAAGCACAATCTCTGCATTGTTACTAATGATATATTTACAAGGTGATTATAAAACTTTATGTGTTTGGATACTTTAAAAAGTGTTTTTTCTCTTCTGTATTCCTTTTTTAAAAAGCAAAACAAAATTGGGTAAAAAATGAAAGTTATATCTATGAAAGAGTACTTTCCATTAATAATTTTTATATCTTTATATTAATGTACTACTTTTGTAGTTTTTGTATGTAATTATAAAAAATATTAAGAAGTTTGTAATTAAGATGGCATAAAATGTAGATGGGATCAAATGGGATTTTTATGTTTGATCATTACTTCTATAGCTTTAGTATTTTAAAATTTTTTATATCAAGTTGTATGCTATATTTTACCATATTTTCTATTTACAAATATGTTAAGTAAATGTTCTATAAATATTTTTTAAATCTAATTTTAATGAAATTTGTTATTGGAATTTTTTTGAGGTATTATACTAAGTAAAATTTTATGATAAGGGAAATAATGATAAGTTAATTTTTTAGAGAAGATTGGGAGTTTTTAGTGAAAAATAAAGCCTTACCTGAAGATCGAATCAGAGCTGTGGAAACTGGAGGATGTCCTCATGCAGCAATACGTGAGGTAAAATGCACCAAATTAAGTTTTGTAAAATAAAAAAAAAAATTTGTTTAATTTTGAGTTCCATTTATTAGTTAAAGTGAAGTTATATACATGAGTTTTGTTGAAAGGTGTATTTTATTGTAGTAAATATATATATATTACAAGTAAGATCATCCTTATAATAATTGTTCTTATAGTTAATTCTTTTCTTCTTAAATATGTTCAAGTCCTGTTAAAAAAATTTGTCAATTTGATATCTTCATAATATATATGTAATTTATATATTGAAAGAATTTGTAAATTGTATGAATCTGTGTTATTAATAAATTTTCCTTTGTGATTTCTTATGATAAACATACATACACAGATACACTCTGAATAGCTTATATAATGCTTCAATTCTTTTAATAATGGTTATTGTTGAATATTGAAAAGTATACAGGTCTAAGATAAACATATGGAAATATAGTAATATAAAACAACTATATATTTGTTGTACTTAGTGCATTTAGACAAATTTCGATGCAAAATATTACTATTTTGCATTAAATAATAGTTTTTGATTTCTCAGATTTCAAAATAAAAACTGAGAACATCAGTTTATTAAGATTTAACACTATTGCTGTATAATTTAGCTTCTGTAACATAATACACTGAATGATTTAAAATTTATTTATTTATTCTTTATGTATAGATTAAACTAGATAGCTATAAAACTTGTTTTCATTAAAAAGAAATCTGATTTGAAATATGCATACCATTACTTAAATGATTTTTAAGAATTCTTGTAAAGTTACTAATGTATTATAGAGTGTTTTTCATAAACTCAGTGTATTATGATGGAATTAATATAAGCAAATAGCTGATAGTTTTACTAATAATTTTAAACAATTTGAATAATTTATTTTATTTTAAACATTTTTAAGCTAATATTTTTTGTAAATGATAATGAGACAGGATTTTTATTACATAATATTATGCATTGTTTTTCAATTAGCTTTTTTTTCTCTGGAAAAAAATTATTTATGTATATAATGAAATGTTAATGCATCTTATTGCTGTTCTAAAAATAATTTGCATTTACAATGAATTTCTTGTTTTGTAACACACCTTTTCAATTGATATTTTTTTTAATTAACCATCTGTAATTTAATGCATTGGACGGATTACAAACCACACATTTTAACCATTTTATTTAACCTTTTGGAGAAAAATGCCCTTAAAGACGGCGCTTCCAGCGAAGTTTACTTCCCCTATTTTTCGTAGCTGATTTATGACACCATACATCGGCGGATAAAAGAAGCAGGGCAGTCGTTGATACCCCGCTGAATAGTGGGGATGTTCGCGGCTTAGAAAGTCCCTAAACACAAATAGTCTCCCTTTCTTAGGGAAACATGTTTTCTTGAAGAATCCAATGTAGTAATTACTAATGTTTTTAGTTCAATAAAATTCCAGAAATTTTAGCACAAAACAGAAGTGATAATATAAAGCATTTCATAAAAACATTAAACGCTTATATCATTGTAGGAAAAGGTACAATAAACTAATCCAAATTTAATTTATTTTATTTAAGAAAAAAATATTTATATTTTGATTTTCAATTAAACTTATTAAAATAGTTATAAAATGTTTTAAATTTATTTTTTATTCATATATATAAATGCAGGAATTTGGTACACACCTGGTGTTAAAATTTAAAATAGTCAAATTAGAAATAAGAAGTAAATAATATGATTCTTCATAACTTGCACATAATTATAAGCAAAAATACAAAATAAAATAAAAAGCCCAATTGCTGATCATGTCTCTTTATGTTATAATGTAAAGTTCAGACTTTCTCAAATCGACAATAAAGGAAGTTTAAAAGCTCTTACAAGCATCTGCATATCAGTAAATATATTGCCATAAATCCTTTTTTGGAAACTTCATTATTACTCAATTTATAATTGTTTTTCTTTTTTAGAACATGCCAGAAAAATCTTAAAAATTTAAATCCTCTTAAGGATTTTCGTATATATCTTCCAAAAAGGAATGATACATTTGATGTATTTAATTGTCATTTTTTATTTTTCCATAATCCATTATATTACGATACATTAGAATTCATAATACTCAACGAATCCTAAGATTAAATCTACATTTTATTATAACAAGCATCTTTCAAAAATTAAAATCTTTTATTTTGATGTAATTCTTCTTATATATACAGAAAATTATGATAAAACATTTACTGTGGCAAATATATGAGATGAATAGCAGTTAAGTGTTTCGCATTATGCTATAAAATATGAATATCCTAAGCCTATAAGTGTTGGCCCTTGTTGGATAGTGCGACATTGTAGTCACTACATGTTTTTATTGAAAAATGGTCACGATTAGAGGTTCCATTGTGTAGCAGAGCTGATACGCATAAAATCAAAGTCCTTACGTTGCCGTGGTGTGAAAATAAGAAGTGGGGGCTCTAGCTCGACTATTGTTCTTGTTACTTGATCGTCATTTAAATTACGAGATCCGTCTTATTACTTTGACCCTAATAGAACTCGTAAATGAAATATTAATAATTTATCAATTTATATATACCTCGTGTTCCTAAAAATAAATTCTTTAAATATACATTAGAAATTTAAAATTATATTTTTTCCAACATTAATAAATTGTTTTCATTAGTAAAAAAGAGAAAATGCTTTGAATTCTTAGAATACTTTATAGTAAAACGCAAACAATAAGCTGCTATCAAAGACTAAATATTATGACTACACACATATTTAAGTTGCCGAGGAGCTTCATGCATCTCGACAAACTTGTTTATTCAAGAGGATTATATTATTCTTATTTATAATTAATTTTTTCTTTTGCGAGTAAGGGCAACATATTGGGACTTCTTAATTTTTTTTTCACTTTTTGTACAAAAAAGTGATATTCTTAGCCTTTGAATAATCCTTACTTTTTATTTAAAATTTCAAAATAATTGCATTTTATTGCTTTAAATTCTAAGATTACAGCTCTGATTTTTGTACGGTAATGAACTGACTTTGGTGTGTGATTTTTTTTTTTGTGCATAAGGGAGGGACACGTTGATTATTTATATTTTAGATTGTTTTGATTTAACAATTTTATTTTAGTTACATTTAAATATGCCTTCAGAATGAAATATAGTTACACCAAAAATGAATAAAAGTGATTTCTGTGGGAAAGATGCGCAAATCCGAGAGAAATGCACCATCTTAAATAAAATGGCAATAGTTTAATGTTCTTTAGATAGCCCGGCACCATTTGATCCGCGGACCGGGGGTTGCAGATCACTACCCTAAGTGATTGGGTGCTTTTTACCTTATCTCTCAAAATCTAACACAATATCAGTTCCCCGAAGTGGGTTATTTAATGCACTCTCTAAAGATTTATTACGGCAACTAGAGGAAGAATAGTTTTCCGGCTACTTGAAAGCAACCTTGGAAGATTTACAAGAAGGCAGATGTGCACTTCTAGGCTTTATTACACCAAAAAAAAAAGGCTTAGGATAATCATCAATGACCAAAAACTAAAGCATCAACAATAATCAAGAGGGACTAGCATTCTATATCGAAATAAAGGATTTTACAACCTGCTTTCATGCTCATTTACAAGAACCATCTGATTCTGTATTCAGAGTTTCAAAAGTTCAATAGCCTTAGAGTGCACCCGAACACTTTTTTCTTTGTACTATCATACCTAAAAAGTGTGACTCACGAATAACTGTGCGAAAAAAAAAAAAGAACAAACACATTTTTTTTACTTCAATATAACTATCTATTAGACTACGTTCTGATTATATTTATTCTTCAGATAGATTTTAGAGCATTTTGCAAATTTTTTTGTAATTATTATTAATTTTTTTTAATCAGGAAATCCAACACTGTAGAACTTTCAAAGAATAATAGTGTAATGAAAGCAAGGATTTCATTTTTGCTTTTAAGGTTTTTGTATAAATCGGGGCTTTTTTCTTATGTTGAAGAGCTTGTAATATATGTTTTCTACAAATTTCAAAGAAATTATATCGGAATTAAGAGTTTCTGGTTCGAATACTCAACTTTTTTATACATCAATTGTTATAATAAAAATGTCGAAGTTGGTTTCGTGTGCATTTTATAAATAAAGTCGAAGGACTAAAATGGATAATTTTAAGAATCTGTAACGAATATTTCTGTAATTTTTTGTTGTAAATATCTTTTCTTTTTTTTTTGTTTTTTGTTGTTTATAAATGATTAAAAATAGGCATTTTTTATGCTTCAATATAAAATTTTTTTAAAAAAATTCTTCATTAAGCATAACGTAAGATAACAGTAAAAATACGTTTCTGTACACTAATACGTTGTGTAATCTAGATATGTATTATAAATGTGAAAGTTTGTGAGGATGTTTGGCTGTCTTTCGCGCAAAAACAACTGAATTGATTTTAATAAAATTTTACAGTAATATAGCTTATACATCAGAAGAACACATAGGCTATAATTTATAGCATAGACTATAATTTATAAAGATATTGTGTGAAGTGTCCAAAATAAAACGATATTTGTCAAGTAAGTAGGAAAAGATTTTGCCATATCCAAGCAATTCTGGCGTGCGCTGCAAAAAAGCCCATGACAGCATATATCTATCTTTTGTTTGTGAAGAAATCCTTTTTGTTTTGGCTACGCATGGCGCTCGCTTCTAATTAATTCCTGTGATCAGCATAATCCCTAATTTTTTTATTTCAGAATAAAACTAAGTTTTGAAGGGGAGAGGTTGTTTTAAATCTCTCTTTATTTGAATGCCTTTTTTATGATTTTATTATGCACATTTGGAATTAAGAAATTGATCTTTTTTTCACAATAAATGCTTTTATCGGTTATGGTACTTAAAGTAAATAAACTTTCTCTTTCACACTACATCTTTTGGACAAGTTTTTAAAATTTGTTTGTGGTTAGTAATTAATTATAACACGTTGTAATTTTAATTAAATAGGCGGATATTGCATTTTTAAGTATAAAAATAATTATAATTACTGTACTGTATTTTTTGGAGTTAGTTAATAAGTGGAGTATTTTGTTTATGTATATCCCTTAATTTTCAATGTAGTGATCCAAAAAAAAAAAAAAAAAAAATATTGTATGAAAAAACCTGCAGTAAATCCTAATGCGGTGGATAAAGTATTAACGTGCATCACTCCCCCTACACGGCTGGTCTTACAAAGTTCTAATAAAGCTCGAGCTATGACAGTAGCTAGACATTTGCCAACTTGACTCTATCGTTAACATTTCACTATGTTTTTCATTGAATCGCCATTATAATTTAAGAAACGGCATTGCTTGCAAATATTACAATTTTATCATAAAATAAATACCACAGAAAGTAATATTACACTTTCAGACATAAATTATCTACACTATTTTAAGCGTTTATTACACAAAACTTTTAACAATGTGTTACTTTGGCTGAGCAGAGATCAGATCATCTTCCTCATTTTCTAACTCACAATCGGAATCAGAATCATCAAAAATTTCATCTTCTAAATCTGCTAAAACTTTCTGAATCTCATCAGTTTTAAGTCTCCTTTTACGTTTAGGCATTTTTTTTTAAAATCAAATTAGTTTAAAATGAAATGATTAGGTAATCGAGATGACAAAATTGCTTGATAAAATAACTATG
Source organism: Trichonephila clavipes (assembly GCA_019973935.1). Taxonomy (NCBI): domain Eukaryota; kingdom Metazoa; phylum Arthropoda; class Arachnida; order Araneae; family Nephilidae; genus Trichonephila; species Trichonephila clavipes. Next base: position 237,836 of record BMAU01000775.1, on the reverse strand, counting down.
CACTCTCCGCTAGTGAGAATTTAAGCATAAGGGAAAAAAGAGGGATTTCTAGATAAGGGTGAAAGAGGGAACTGTATCTCCTCCTTTTTAAATACAAAAGAAACCGGTCAAGCAAATGATTTTCCAGGGCTGTAATAGGCCTCATGCTGTTTCGAAAGCTGTTAAGAGGGGAAAGCATTGCGTGGCCAATACACCGGCCAGAGCCGTCTTTTAAAGATCTGTTCCTTTTGGCCTTTATATCAGCCAGCTGTCCTCAAGATGTTAATTCATATTCAATATATTTCAACTGAGCTTGTGAATACATTAAACTCTGTTTTTTATGAATTTAGTTGAGAGATTAATATGAGAAATAAAGTTTTTAAAAGTCCAAGTATTTTACATTAATGTTAATTAAAAATAGTAGTTACATAATCAATATTTGTACCATATTGTTTACTTTATAAATAGGAAATATAAGAATTACTGTTGTTTTGTTTTATTCGTTTTATTGTTTTTGATTTCATTTCTAATATTTGCATTTTAAAGGTTAGTTTTTAATCTATGTTATCTCAGGTGCTCACCATATTTTTTGTATTTTGTTGGTAACTGAAATAATATTTCAAAGAAAATAGACTGTGTTCTGTAATCTATTTATTTCTGATTCAATATGTCAATGATTATTCATTTAAATAATCAGGGATGTATATTAATTATTATCTTGCTAAAATTGCTTATGTATGTTATGTAAAATTGCTTAACATTTATATTAATTATATGTGCAACTTTGCTTATTTAGTTCAGTCTTTTGGTTTAAGAGGGTCTTATTAAAGCATTTCAAAATGTCATGCATATATAATGTATAGGGCTGTATCATTCCATAGGCAAATGTCTAGGAGTTTTCAAACTTCTTTTATGATAAGATTTGTAAATAAAATTGACTTTTCTGATGGACAGTTGTATATAATGATATGCTGCAATTTACAAAGAACACAAAAATGGTATCAACATTTCCAAATATGGAAATATTATTGAAACATATTTAATTTTGCCCATATCAGATGCATTTGGTGAATGGCCATTTTTTTAGTGTTAAAATATGTAAAAAAATATTCACAAAACTTGCTGAATCTATCAAAACTGAACTTTTAACTGTTTTGTGCATCAAATAAAATGCATTGGATGTTAATTGCGATAAAAATTTGTTAATATTGCTGATTTAATGACTACAAAACAGAATTTTTAAACAAAGTTTATTCATATTTATATGTTTACTTTTTTGTTAGACATTTAATAAAATAAATTTAAATATTTAATAATTTATCAACACACACACAAACTGCTCAAACTATTTGAGATAAACTAAAAAAATTTTTATTAATAAAAATGTAAGATTTATTTTAGTTTTCCCATTATGTAGTTTGGTTTTATTGAATACTATATATATTTTGTGAATATATCTACTTCTTGGAGAGTGAGAGGGTCCAATAAAAAAATATCTTGAACCCAAAATAGGTTAATCTGCTCTGTATGTATACAAAATATGTGTGTGTGTGTGTGTATTTTACATATACTTCAGAAAATATCACTTTTGATTGTGGAAATCCCTCAGGGGGCTCATCTCCTTTAGGTGAGTGAGTATTCCTTTAGATTCTCTCAGGTGTCATGGTCCCAAGGTGCCCTAGTGATCTTTTCCCCCTGTATTTCATGGCTAGACTACAGCTATAAACAATTTACATTTAACTTTTGATGTCAACTTTTTTAAAAAATTAGTTACCTGTTGTTTTAAAAGAAATCCTATTTAATAATTGAAATAAGTTTTAGTGTTTTAAAATTGTTTTTAATATTTCATTAAAAGTCATTTAATTTTACTATAATAAATTAATTTTTATTGATCTTTTAAATGCATTTATGCATGTTTTTCACTATAAAGAAATAAAGGTTCATTTTATGTGTGTGACATTTATTTCTCTTCCTCCATCTCTCCTTGGAGGAGAATAGAGTGATTTCAGAGACTACCATAGGTGTGTTTTTTTAAAGTTTAAAAAACACAAGGCGATCAAGATGGAGTGCAATGTTTGCTCAGTCTTTTGCGAATGAAAGTGGACTTTAGTTTAAATTGTCATATTAAACTAAAAATTTATTTAATAAAAAATATTCATATTTCAAGAACAATGTGTAAGAAAAAAGATTAATTGAAGAGGAAAATCATTTTTTTTTAAAGAAAAATAGAAACTGCATTATTTATGTGTCCAAAACTAGAATAAAATATTATGCCTGATATAAAAAAACCTTATTTCAAATGCAAAAGAATATAATCTTAAAAAGCACTATGACACACAAATCATAAAACAATTACCTAATAGAAATTATCGAAATGGAAATTAAATCTTCAAAAACAACAAATAGTGCTCAGTAAATTTGTTGAAAACAAAACATCTGCTGTAAAATTTAGCTACATATTGTCACATTCAATGGCATGCTGATGGAGACAATTTGTAGAAGAGGAATTAATTAGTGAATGCTCAATTAAAGCAGATAAAGTATTATGTCCATTTCAAATTTAAAAAAAATTAAAGTTCAAGTACTGTATTCAGCAGAATTGATAAAACACCCGAGAATTTGAAAAATCTGCATAATTCAATAATATTAACATTTCAAGCCTAATCTGTTATAAATGAGGGCTATAGTAGCCTAGCTGTTAAAATCTTTAAGTCGTTGCTGAGTCACAGGGCTCGAGTACTCATGCCACTTAAGACTCACCCTGTAGAGGGGCTGATACACGTTAAATCTATTTGGGTTAACTCTCAAAATTCTCCTGTTAGCTTGGTGTGGTAGTTTGGAAACTAGATGCTGCTCAAATGTTGTCCTTGTCCCTTGACCATAGGTCAAAGTAACGAGGTCTTTCCCCGATAAACCTCGGGTTGCTTCAGAGTGCGATGTTTATTCCCATTCACTCACTATTGCAATTGATGGAAGTCTAGAAATTCGAAATATTACTTAGCTGCCCATTCTCATTCGCATATGCAATGATAATTTTAAAATTAGTGAAGAACTATTGGAAATCATTCATGTGTCTAATGCAACCACTGGAGCTGATATTTTTGATGCAGTTATGGAAGTTTTGAAGAAGTATAAGTCCCTATTGAGAAAAGTTGGAGTTGTCTTGCAACTGCTGGTGCACTTATTATGATTTATGTTGGGTACCTAGTATACTCCTGCTATTGTTGCTCCTTCTTAGATTGCTGACTTTCTTAGATGATATTATAAGTAAACTTAATATTAAGTTTCAAGCAAAATTCATGTCACAGCGCTATTTGAGAAAACTAACACATTAAAATAAGAAAATTAAGTAGGCGAAAACAAATAGAAAAAGAAAATTTGTTTTACTTTTATATTAGTCTATTTTTTGAGAAAATCACCAAATTTAAAATTTACAGATTAGGCTTAACAAATTAATTTGATAGAAACAGAATTCAATCGAAAATTTTCTAATTTTAAAAGCTATAAATTGCAATTTCGTATTTTTACTTCACTATCTATCAATATTGAAATTGTACATGAAAACTTACAAATTGAGTTAACTAAAATCCAATGCAATTCTTTGTTGAAGCAAAAATGTATAGAATTTTAAATTCTAGATTTTTATACATATTTATCTGTAGATCGTTTTCCTAAAATGTTATCATTTACTAAGCGTTCAATGAATATGTTCAGTAGAACTTATTTATGTGAGCAACTATTTTCTGTAAAGAAAAATAATAAAAATTCAGAAAGGTCAAGATTGATCCCGATCAACATTTATCATCACTTATAAAAATTTTATCATAATACATTCAACTGAATTTTGATGACTTGTTTTGTGAAAAGCGATGCAACATATCTTATAAAAAGTAGTATTAAACAGCATTTCTTATAACTATTTTGTTTTTAATGAAAAAATATGAAATATTTATAGCTTGATTGCAAAACTAACATGGAATATGAAAAGACTATGCATGTATATTATAAAATTTTGTTAACATTAAAAACTTGTGGCCCCGACTCAATACTAAATAGACAATGTGGCCCGCAATATAATCTGAGTTTGACATGCCTGTTGTAGGGCTAGCACTGTAAATAAGGGGTGCCCGGTTCTGCCATCGGATCCTCGCCCTAATGCTGCAGAACTATATCCTGGGTGTACCCTAGGTAAGTGTCGAGCCTGGTTGCCTATTGACCGGCACACTGTCTCCCTTGTTGGACTCTGTGGTGAGTGGAGGCACGCCAGGATGAATATCATCTCTTCTTATGGATCCAAATATGCTGTGCTCGGTAAAGACCTCATTTTACCCAGTTTAAACATTGATGACATTGCTACTACTTCACACTTTCTAATCTTGTCATTACCTAACAGCGAAATGTCGTGGAAGTCTCTTTTTACCATACAAAATCACTTAAAGGAATAGGTGGAGATCTGACATCCATGAAAAAATTACAATCCTGTGACTTGCTCATCGAGACTACATCCACTTTACAAACAAAATCATTCTTGTTGGCGAAAACATTTTTAGACTCCACTTTAACCATTACTCCTCATAAATCACTAAATTCCTGCCAAAATGTCATATCCGAGCCGGACCTTTTGTGTGCTTCAGAAGCAAAAATTCTTGTAGAATTTTCTGACCTGGGTGTTTCCCAGGTCAGAAGAATTACAATACAAAAAGAGTCTGCACGTTTACTTACTAAGCATATAATTTTAACCTTCAACAGTCCCAAATTATCTTCTACTATTAAAGTCGGATATTTAAACTGCAAAATATGACCATATATTCCGAATCCTCTATGCTGCTTCAAGTGTCAGAAGTTTAGACAATCTCAAACTTCCTGCCATGGTCAACTGACATGCTCTAGATGTGCATCTGTTGGGCATTCCTCCATGGATTGTAGTTTAGAGCCAAAATGTGTTAATTGCTTCAGCCCCATCCATCTGATTCTAAATTATGAACAAATCCAAGAAATTAAAATTAACAAAAATATCTCCTATTTAGAGGCACGCAAATTAACAGTTTCTCTATTATCTCAAACATGTGCTCAAGTTACTAAACCTACAGATGTATCCATAGCTACCCAAACAGATCCAAATATAATCTGCCCACCTTTGCAATGTCTGAAACTCGTCTCTTCTGCAAATCAAATGCCAAGTACATTGTCTGCAATGCCTGCAGTCTCTACATCGTCTTCATCAACTCAAGCACATCTACGTCCTTCCACATCTTCAGTAATACCAACCTTACCAAGTGAATCTCAGTTGCTTGTACCCATTTCTAGTATTACTACTACTTCCCCTGGTAATCGCCTTAATACCTCTGCTTCATCTTTATCAACTGAAGCATGCTTATTTTCTTCCACTTCTGGCAAATTTACCACTCTATGGCATTCAGCTGTCTGTTCCCTTACCAGAGACAGCCGCTACCACATTGAATAGTAGACCTTCTAATACGTCTAAAATTCCAAAGAGTTTGAAACAAAATTAAAAAAAAATAGAAGAAAGTGCACAAAAGAACAAAAACCAGAAATAAAAATAAAAATGACACCTCACAAGACCAATAAGGGCTATATTCATTATAACTTGAAAGATGAGGATATGATTATATATGATGTAGATAAAAAATTAATGGCGATTGTCTCATATGATCTGGTTTCACGCATTACATGGCCCCTACCAGTAATTGAAGGAATTAAAAAAAACAAAGGAAGTTTAAAACAGTAAATGCTGTGTTTTGATGTGTAAAATTGTGTTTAATTCCACTTTTTAGCATTTTAATATAGTGTAACAATTATTTAAATTAATACAATTTTAATGAATTTTAGTACTTAAATATACCTTATTCATGTCATTAATTTGTTAATCATTTTATAAATGAAGTACTTTATTCACTTTGCGAAAATCATGAAAACTTTTACTATATTTTTACATTTTCTTTATTTTTTTTCTTTTTCTTTAATTGAAATTTTATTGAAGCCTTTTGAGCATAATCTGACTTTATCAAATTATGTATGATTTAGGACCAGTTTTCAAAAATGTAGTATTTTTTAAATCATTGTTTGGCACAGCTTAGCCTATTTTGCCTCTTGTGCTATAAAATCAAGCAATTAAATCCATTTGATTATGAAAAGTTTTGTTGGGCTAATGTTTAATATTGGAGACATGAAAGTGAAATGCTTGTTTGTTTCCAATAAGAACTTTAAAAGTACTGTTATTTTAACAAATTTTCAGGAAAACTTGTCTTGTTTTTTCTTTGCAAGTAAAGTTCCAAAATAAACTTTCTATAATGTCCGGCTGCTGTTGGTTGTAGATGATGGAGTGTTTGGTTCCATTCTCTACATCTGCATGGGAGGATTGTTTTTGTATGGGAGAAGGGTGTTGGCCTTGGAATGGGTAGGTGAGGGAAAAAGAAGTTCTTTTGTTTTAGCATGAAGCACTGGACTGAAACTTTTATGAAGAAAAGAGAGTTCCTTTGTTTTTAGCTCAATGTACTAGGCTTGTTTTTACTGTATTAGGAAAAGATAGTTTCTTGGGAAATTTTTAGTGATACAGACTGCATTAGGTTTAGTTGTATTTTGAAAAATAATTCTTTTGTTTTTAATTGGATATATAGCACTGAGAATTACTGGAAAAATAATGTAGCAACCTATCATACTTTTTATGTACTTCAAGTTCTTTTTCATTGATTTGACCTCCCTTTTATTGATAATTTATGTAAATGTATTGGCCCCATTTATTGTGAGTTAAAATTTTCTCCCTCCATATATTAAAGAAAAAAAAAGACTTTATTTCCTCTTTTAATACTTTTATTTTATCTCCTAATAATCTGCTTTATCCTTTATAGAATATGTAATGGCTAATATCTTATCTAGTGTATTCCTATTTTGAATCTATATTTTCTTTGTATATAATATAATGTAATGTAATGCCTGTTTCAGTTCCTGTAGTTATACGGATAAGATATTAATTTTAAAATACACCTGAGAAATATTATCAGTTGGTATAATAAAATTGGGTTACTTCTAGATTATTTTCAAAATCTTTACTAATAAAATAATTTTCAGAAAAGAAAAAAAAAACAGTGCAAGGTTTATATTTTCTAATATTTTCTGCATAGATTTTAAATGATCTTTGTTAAATGGAATACTTATAGTTATTGACAATCATTTTTTTAAATACTGAGCTCAGTGGCACAAAAGCCCATGAGGGCCAAGGCCTACTGTGCCTATCTCAGCATATGTGACCTTAGGTGCTGGGGTGCATGTGCAAATGTTAGGGTTAAGTGATCAGTCTGACACGAAACCCCCAGTGTTCAATTCCCAAGCCAGCTTGGTATTCAATTATCGACCCACTGAAGGGATAAAAGACTAAGTCGAACTTGCCCAGCCCAGAATTTGAACCCCAGACCTGTGGTATGTAAGCATAATACACTATCACTCACCCTAGGGTTTGCAGCCCTAGGACCTCAAAATCCTGGGATTTAATTTTTGTCTAAATTATGTTTTGAAATGTTTTTTTTCATCAAAATTTTGGAAACATTTTATTCTTAGAAATTTATATATATATATATATTTCTGAAATATGTAAGTAGAATTTTTAATGTGCAGTTATTTGTTTTGTTTTGTTTTTTGTATTGATAAATATATTGAAAAAATAAACAACTGTTTTAAACCCTGGGTACTAGATGCATTTTATAAATTTTTGCATTTAATATTCAATTTATTGCAATTAAAATTCACAGGTGAACAAGTGGTTTATTGAGCATAATAGAACAATAAGGGTAGAGTTTATCAGTGTGATTTTTAAAAATTTGAAAAATTATAAAACCAGTGATAAATAACTTTTATCTAATTTTTTTTTAAAATCATATTTTAGCACAACTATCTGAAATTATTTTATGATTATATATATATGATTATAAACCCCACACCAATAAAGTGTTAACATAAATCTGGTATTTTATATTACGACTTAAAATTTTTTAAAATTTAGAAATCCCCATGGCTTACAAGGACTGTTTAGCTAAAAGTATTTCTGATATTTGGCAACATTTTTTAAGGTGGAAAAACAGACAGATAGCTAAGTGTAAACTAAATGAATGCCAGAAAATACTGAAAATTGGTGGTGCATATGCATTTATTCTCCATATCTTTTATTTTCGGTGAATAAAATTAAAGTTGCAAGCCCATCTACTTCTATCCAAGAAAACTCATTAGAATTAGTTCCACCAAAGAAAAAGTAAATGAATTAAGTTTTGTTTTGATAAATAATAAAATTAAAACAACTTTTTTAATTACGTTTTCAGTTTTGTTTTGTAATTTCAACTATGCTAATGTGTAAATATTTTTCATAAATAGTCCAATCCTAGTCCCAGGTCCCCGGGATTTGTATAATGTAATCCCGGAATTGAAAATATAACATGGGGTTGTGTGTGTGTGTGTAAACCCTAACTCATCAACTGGGCCTCAATTTTGTGAATACTTGATTTAAATATGAATAATTTGAAGAATATATATATATATATATATATATATATATATATATATATATATATATAAACAGATGTAAAATTCTTTTTAGTTTTTTTTTTTATTAAAATGTAGTTATACAAATTTGTGCAATAATTGTTTGTCTAAAATTTATATATGAAAACATAAAATAATTTCCACTGCAACCAAACCTGGTATAGGCACATCTTTTTCTGGTTGTAATTTGTCTTGTAGAGGGATATTTTTATAATACCTAACATGACAGGGACAAATGAAAATATTTTTACATGGAAACATTTTATTTAAGATTGCACAAAAAGCTAGCTATAACATGGCAGGAAAATTTTTTAAAAAATGAACACATTTAAATAACCTATCTAATTCTTCCAAGATTTACACCCAAATCCTTTTTTTTTACCTGTGTGAACCCTGCATTGGAAAGAAATTGTACAATTTTCCATGTCACTTGATTAGTTGAAAGTTTGTATGTCATCCAGTGATATCTCTCTAGAAAAATCTCAAGCCAATTAAAATTTTGTTTTTGGAACAGGTGCAGGTTTTTGAAAACTTTTAGAATTCAGTTTCAAAAATGTTTAAAGCAAATGAAAAATTAAATGAACTAAACGTCTTTTGTATATGTATAAAATTCCATGCATCTAAAATACTGTAAAGTAAGTGAGAGAATTCCTGTATATCTTTATGAATTCTGTTCAGTATTTTTACAATTCAATTTTCAGCAAGAAATTGGTGTAAGGACTTCTTTCACATTTAAAAAACTTTTTCATTTTGTATGATCAGATAACTACTTCCTTTTCCTTTTAAAAATATAAGCAAAATTTATTTTGAATTTCTTGTATTTATTGATTAGTTTTATTCCATATTCACATATCAGTTCTTACTGCCTTATTGATGCTTTAATTAATTTGTGATGTATTTTGACTTACAAGTAAACTATGATGCCTACAGCTTCTTTGTTTCAATTTTTAAAAATATTTTTAAAGTTTTGTGATAAGTTATTAGTTTTGAAGTACTCCCTGTTTTTGGCATGCATGCAATTTATTTTACTGTTGCAATACTCTTAATTAGATATTTTTTTACTCATTTAAATATTTAGAATTCCATTGTAAGTTAATGCATATATTTAAATTTTCCTATTTAAATAGTTTTTGGAAATTAGATTGATTTTTAATATCACAATTATAAACCCCTCTTTAAATTTGAATAACTTTTTCAATAGCAAAGAAAAGTTGAGATATTTTTAGTGATTATTATCAAAAGTAAATTGGTCTTTAATCTTTCTTTTGTAATTTATACTTTATTATGTCTTATATAATTAAAAGTTTTTAGTATTCTGGGAATTTCTTTGTAAAATATTTTAGGATTAATATTTTGATAGTTGAATGAATGCTGCAAAAATTTTCATTTGTAATCAGATGAATATAAATTCATAAACTGTAACAAATTAATTGTATAGTAAAATTGAATGATTATTTTTGTTTTGTAACCAAATATTGCTTTACTTATAATTAATAATTACTTTTAATGAAAATGACTATTGAAAAATTCCTGCATCTAAAGAAAATTATATTTATTGAAATAACTCTATTTGAAATTTAATTTGTTTAAATTTTTGTGGTTTTTACTAAAATGTGTTGTTTGTTGTTGTCGTATGACAAGTGCAGAAAAAAAAAGTCAAATAAATGCATGTTTGGTATAACTTGGGTATGATAGTTTTTAATTAAAACAATTATTCCTTATATTCTAATAACATTTGTTGAGTTTAATTGTTGTATTTTATAAGAATAGTTCATTAATTCTCATTTTTCTTTTAAAATCTGTTTAGGATTATTCCTTAAATTTGCAAGTTGTTAAGGACCTGACACGGCAATACAAACCAGAAATTGTTTTCTTAGAATCTGGTGGGGACAACCTAGCTGCTAATTTTAGTAGAGATTTAGCAGATTATATTATTTATGTTATAGATGTTGCAGGTAATTATTTTTATTGTTTTTAAATTAGTACTGAGAATACCAAATTTGACAGTTTCCATTTCCATTTTCTTTTTCTTTAAAAGTAAATAAAATGATTTTTTTAAAAAATAGATTAAATTTTTGTGTTTTTTCTTCCTTAAATTACTTGTAATCAAAGTATATGAATGAATTATTCTGTTTATATTAGTTCTTAAATGTTTATTTTTTATTAATCAGTGCTTCATCAAAATACTGTTAAAATATTCCAGTTTTTCATGCTTTTGTCTTTAAAATAAGTTTTTTGAAAGTATATTTTATCATGTATGAAACAGTATATATTAATAAATATCAATATTTCTAAGTATTTTGACAAATTTACTATGTTTTATTATTATTGCTTCATTAATTATGAATGCTTTCTTACAGTTAGTTTTCTGAATGTTTATTAATTTTTTGTTTAACGTCACATTTCCATATTTCATAAATTCGTATCAAAGTCTTGATGATAAATATTAAGGAAATATTTGTAATTTGTTTCTATACTGCATATAAAATGCTCCATTTTGTATATGCTATAATAAATCAAACTTTTCTATAATGTGCTTCAGAAAGCTTCCAAAATTTATCTCATTACAAAAATATCAAGTTACTTAAAAATGCAAGTACCTTAATTTTTTCACCAGCTTGCATTCTTCATTAAAATAACACATGCCTATTTTTCCTATTTTTTTTACAATGACATAGCATGAATAAATATTTTCAAAACTGTGTACTAACATCAAGCAGAAGTTGAATATTTATGCAAAAATATTTAAAATTGAAATAAGCTTCTAATTTGCATGTTTTAGAAAGGAGACAAGTTTTTCAGACACAATTTCAAATTAAACATTTAGAAAGTAAATTACAATTTATAACAAAATATTTTAAAATTAAGTTAATGTGTTTTCTTATATATATTATTTTATTCATCTAAAACTCTGATTTGTGAAAGATATTTATAGTTTCTTTTCATTTCAGGGGGTGATAAGATACCCCGAAAAGGAGGACCGGGTATTACAGAAAGTGATTTGTTAGTCATTAACAAAATTGATTTAGCAGAAGCTGTTGGAGCTAGTCTGGTGGTAATGCTTTAAAATTCAAAATATAAAAATTCTCAAATATAGCACTTAGACTTTACTTAACTTTCATTTTTACAGAGCATTAAACTTTGCATATATTAAAACTCTGCAACCCAACTAATACAGAAAAAAAAATTCTTTTTTTTTTACTCTTTTGCAATTAGAAAGTTTAGTGATTATCGAGATGTAAAGTATTAATTATTTATGTACTGCAAAAACAGTGATTTTTTGCTATGATATAATCTTAATGTTATAGAGAGAAATGTATCTTTTTAAAAAAACTGTAACATTAATAAATATCAATAAATGCAAAGAAATATAATAAGAAATCTTGCAAAAAAGGATTTAGGTATCCTAGATTGCAGCAGTTCAATTGCTGCAATATTAAATGTTTTTGTTTGAATACATTAATAATAACATTTTCATTTAATGAATTTTTTTTCTTTTAGAGTTTCATATAAAATGATTGTGTATTTTTAAAAATTTACGATTTATACTCTTTCTTTTAGGTTATGTCAGCTGATGCTAATGTAATGAGACAAAATGGTCCTACTGTTTTAATTCAAGCTAAACACATGATTGGTATTGAAAATGTTGCTGAGCACATTTTAAGTGCTTATAAAAAGGCATGTGAAAATCATTAAGTATTAATTGGTAATTTCTCATTTATTCATAGTAAACAATTGTTGCATTTCTGCTTAAAATTTTATTGTTGAACCATTTTTTAATTTTACACATTCCACTATTTTATGTAGTCCTTAACAAATCAATAAATATTTTACAACACTTTTACAAACTTATATTTTTGAATTAAATTATTTCTCTCAAAGGTTATTATTCTAATTCTTTTTTGTTTTACTGTAACTATTTTGTTGTTTTAAAACCAATATGGAGAAGTTGATTTTGCATTGTATTTTATTTTCTAATGTTAGAAAATATGTAAAATGATAACAATTACCTTGTGTTCCTGCAATAGGGGAAAAAATGTTGAGAATTCAAAATGATTGATTAAAAGAAACAAATGTGTATGAAAAATGTCACTGTTATTTTCTGTATGTCATTTTTTTATTGTTATTAAATAGTTAATAAAATTGAATACATATATATTGTTCAGAAAGGGAGGGGGGAGATACTTTTTGCATGCTTTATTTTCAAATTAATATACATACAAAAAAAAAATTTTTTTTCTTAACTTTTGAAAATTTATTTTTTTTAAATTTATTTTTGAAGAAAAAAAGTAAAAAATTATTACAAGAATTTAAAATTTTGGTGTATTGTAACAACATACACATTGTTTTATTTTGTAATTTTCAAGTTAACAAAAAAGTATAGAAACATTTGCTATGTCGACATAAATACTTTGACAGCTTTATCTGTTGATGATGAAGTAAGCAATTATGCATGTTAAAAAAAACCCATTGAATTATAGAAGAAAAAAATATTACTGACATAACTTAAAAGCCATTACAACATTGCTGCCTTATGCAGTTGAGTAGGTTATACATTGCAAAAGGAAATTTACATTATATATCATAAGTATGCATTTCCCTCTGTTAAAATTTGGGGGTCCCTTTGAAAATTTTAAATGTGTACAGATTATATTTTCACTGTATCTATGTGTAAAAACAGAAATGTTAAATAAAAATTGCTTGAAATATCTGTGTTTTTGTACCAGTTTAAAAGCCTTATGTCTAACAATGTTTTAAAATTTTACTGTTCTATTGCAATATTTAGACCGTATTTGAGTAGATTCTTATTTTATTTAGGTCTTCAATGTTTTAAGCATATTTAAGGGTAAAATGCCTCTGACTGCAACTAAAGTTATTAAGAGGCTCATTTTTTTTTTAATTGTGCTTAATGCAGAAATAGACTGCTGAAAGTGTAGAAAATGTGTATTAATATGTAATGTATCCTCTTTCATACCCAGTTATGAGATTTTCTATTCTAGATAGAATTAAGTATCAAGAAGATGTTAGATTGCTGGTCTTTAGTGAATAAAGAGCATATTTTGATAATGCAAATGTAGCATTTCGACCATTTTATTTCACTGGTTTCTCAAGACTGCTATAAAAACATAAGTAGTATTGTTTATGCTTTGAGCTTATCACCGATTTTTGACAGTGTTTTCTATCATAGATTCAGAATTGTTCTCCCCCAACTTAAGTATACCTTTAACCAGGAAGATGAAAAATTCGCTGCTCCAATGAAGGGAAATGACAGATTGTGAGGAAGTACCAAAACTTTTGAAATTACTGTCAAGTTTTTATCCCAGCATTGATAATCATGATTTTACTGCATAGCTTTTAGAAAAAAGGTTCAAAACCAACTAATGGTACTCTGAACTCGAATTGCTTTTAAGTGAATTGTTGCCTTTTTTATTACATGATGTTAAAACTGATATTAAACAATAATTAATGTTTATATTTTATATATAAATTCACTTTTAATTTTTATTAAATTTAAAAATGAAAAAGAAGAATTTGAACATACTCTTGCACAAATCTCTGAATAAAGTTAATTTTCTTTTACTTTACTATTAAGAATTATGTTGATTATTTTTAATTTAGCATTAAAAATCATGGGATGAATGAAGATTTTAGTTTTAATTTAAACAAATGAAATATTTTACAATATATTTATTATAATTAGGCTTCACAATGATTTTGAGTAATACAATATATTATTGTTTACAAACATTTTAGAGATAAACTGTAAGACAAAAGTAAGAAAAATATTTGATATTGGCTTTCATTTTCCTTTATAATCTCAAATATTCTGTTTTTCACTGGAATGAACAGATAGTTAAATTCAACTTCTAAAGTATTGTACCACTCCTTCACAATGACTACTTTCAGTTTACTAGCAGTGGAAAATTGTTTACTATTAGAATAAATGTTTCAGGATAATGTGATGCAGAGGTGTCCCAAGTAATTCAAGTCAAAACTTTGACTTTGCATTAGAAACTTTTTTTTTTCAAATCATTCCTGGGTGGAGTATAAGAAACATTGTTCTTACTGAAATTTTCAACTCATGGAACTCTCAGAACTTCAAGGTGTTTTCATGGAACCCCATTCCATACACACACTTAAAAGAAAATAAAGTTGAACCTTTATATAACGAAGTCGCTAAATTCTCGAAAAAATGTTCTTTATATAGAAGTTTATCTTTTAATATACTTTATAAACCACTTAAAACAAATATTTTAAATTCGTAAACACTATATATTAAAAAAAGAAATTATTCATATCTTTTTAAATTAAAATATTTTTATTTTATATATCTTACCTATCAAAAAAGAATGAAAACTGCAAGGAAAACAAGAAAAAAGATTGTCAAAGAATTCACTGTATTTTCAATGTTTATACTAAAATTAATGAATTTGAAGGACATTTTATAATTTAAAGCATATAAGTAAAATATTAAACATATACATTGTTTTATAAATAGAACATGGGACAACTCCAATGTGGGTGAAAGAAGATATCGAAGATGTTTCTAGTGAATTGGGAAATGGGCTTAAAGGTTGCATTTCTTGGATGAAACGTCCAGAACTCTATTACTCTCGGCGAGTTAAGATCTTATAAAACCAGTTCCAAGATTTATGACAACCATAAAATGTGTCAAAGAGAGAGTAACTTGAAATTTTTTCAGAAATACTTTAAAAAAACAAACAAAAATTGAATCACAAAAGAAAAGTTCATTTAGAAAATGCACTTCGCTGTAGAGAGGTTGTTTTACAAAGAAAATCGTGAAATGTTCAAGGTTCCAGGAAAAAGTTCGCTATATAGAAATATTCGCAACATAGAGGTTTGATTGTACATCTTAAAATAATATTTAAAGTAAATCAACATGTTATAAGTACTTTATGTAAAGGCCGTTGAAAAGAGTATTGTATTTATCATTAAAAGAACTTAAATGTAATTTACTTGTTAATAGTATTTGGAATATCCAAGTGTCACCAACTTATGCATGAGATTAAGTAACTGGAATTTTTGTGTTCTTGCATTTTTTTACACAAACTTTGTCGAAGTCAAGATCTAATGAAATTATTTACAGTTGCATTTCA
This sequence comes from Trichonephila clavipes, assembly GCA_019973935.1. NCBI lineage: Eukaryota > Metazoa > Arthropoda > Arachnida > Araneae > Nephilidae > Trichonephila > Trichonephila clavipes. The sequence goes on along the minus strand of BMAU01000775.1, from coordinate 222,189 downwards.
TATCCTGCATTTTGTTTGTTTTTATATATTGTGAATTTTTAACCATTCATAAGAAATATTTTTCATTTAAATACATTGTGCTGTGAATGGCATTAAAATGTTTATAGCTGTGAGAGAAATCCTTTGTATTCTGCAAGAATTTGCAACAAAAATTTAGAAACTGTTCCAGCTTAAATTTAGATTCTAATATGGAATCTGTTGGTATGTCGAAAAATTGTTCCCTCTTAATTATAGGTATTTTCCCCATAAATGATAAAAAAGTGTATTTACTATCACAAAACTATTTAGTTTTGCAAAACATTAGAACAGTAGAAAAGTATTTCGTGGAACCCGGGATAGTAAACAATAAAATATCCATAATACAAATGGTAGTACATATAAAAAAACATTGTAATATTTCTTTATTATATTATAATAAAAGTTTATTTCAGTTTTAATGACTTGGATGAGCTTAAGATACTTGTAGTTACATATACATGAAAGGGAACAAATCCATTATTCATGTACATTATTTCCTTTGCAATTTTTTTTATTGTGACGTGGAACCCCAGGGTTCCATGAAACACTGTTAGAAGACCGCTGATTTATACTGCTTAGGCATAGCTTAATTACTGCAGAAATCATACGTTTCGAAATTCTCTGTAAATCGCACAATCCGCCATGTGTGACTAAAGCCTCTCCAAACTATTGCTGATATTTTTTCATTTGTTGTCTGAAACATTTTTTTGGTTCCTTCCTCGAATCATTCCAGTTCGTTTAGAGCCATTCAAACCATCAAGGTCGAATTTGTTTTTTCATTCTCGTTCCGTAGCATGGTATTTTTAGCCCATTTCAATAAGTTTGATGTCAGAAGCAGTTACACTTCGCAATTGATTTGATTAGTCTACAGGTTGATGGCAAATGATTTAATAGAATTTGTTTTTACGTTTACACATATGTGGGACGATAATCATCAACGATTCTATTCGTGAATCAAAATACGTTGGCGTGGTGTGGAAGTTTGGAGAGCAGGGTGCTAGTTCAGGTGTATAAAAAATCAAATCAACCCACAACCTTTGTGACTTGTCCGGATCCAACAGTCGTATTAACCGAATGGTCTTCGACGTGAGCTTGTGACCGGCGTTATCTTTCGAGTCATGTGTGTTTGACTTCTGATGCCACGTAAAGGCCTTATCACGTAATCCTATTTGAAGCAATTTTTCTTAAAAGCAACCCTTTGGAGCGATTTTTGACCAGTTGCCACAGCAACGGCTTCGAACAACTTTTTGAAAATTGGCTGAAAGAATTACTCGAAATTCCAGCTCATTGGGGTTCTCTCTGCGTCATAAACAAGATGGCAGCCTCGGCTTCGTCAAACGCATCAGAAATGGCGTATAATATTTGAAACCATTTCTGCTTACGATCGTCAACAAAAGCACGAGCGGAGAAAAAGAAATAATATTGGATGTTTGTTTTCTGAAGCAGAAAAATCGGCGAGTAATTTTTCAATGTGCGCAGCTGACTAAAAAACATATCGTTTAGTTTACGCTACCCTTCACCCTCTCAGCTGCTTAAAACGGTTGTTTGAGAAAGACTCGAGTTGTTCCGAGACGTGTGTGTGTGATAAGGCGTAAGACTCGTCGTGTAAAGAGACTGATACACATTAAATTTGTCGAGGATCAACTCCCTTAAGCTGGCAAAGGTGGGGGGAGTCAGTTTAGGAATCACCTTTGCCATTTAACCGAGGTCCATCGTCGATAACTCTTAAGATGTTTCTAAGTGCGACATTAATTAGCAATGAATTGCTTGGGTTCTATGTACCGATATTCTCGTATTGGCATAAGTAAATTCTTCAACGAAACGGCTGGATGTAACTTGGTATCTATAGTACTAAATATTTACTTTTATTAATTTTGAGAATTTTATTTATCTCTATAATTTGGTCGAGTAAATAAAGTAAATGTTTTTTCTTTTTTGTACCTTTTTGATACTTTAAATTTCTTATAAAAACTATATTCAAAGACGTTTAAAAAGAGTGTATATTTTTAATTATTTTGTATTAGAGTTGACAATCTCTTAAATATTTGGCTAAGACTTCAAAGTATTGAAATAAAAAAAAGTTTCATTTACAGATTTTTTTAAGAAGTAGTTTGGCACAGAGAGTGAATAATTCGAATATATTAATGAGAAAAGTAAAAAGTTTTATACTTTTAATTTCTCAGTATTGAAAATCTGTGTAAACTAACACAAGTTAATTTGATTTTTCAGCTGTAGAAGTTCTCTTTTAATGATAGTTAAGCTTGACGACAGCAATATATGCAGTTTCTGGATAATCTACATGAGAGAAAAGAAAAATGATGAAATTTAAAAGAAAATGTAGCTAATACAATAGGCTGTATTATTTTGATGCCGTAAGGTTTTTGTACTTTTAAATAACATTTTAAAAACCATGTGTATGTTTTTGCTTAAACTAGCTGTATCCGTGCACCTTTAATTTATACTATATATTTTTGATAAGTATAATTTTTTACTTAAGTGAAAATTTTGAATATTTCTTTAAAATAATTGGCAGGAGAAAAGATATTTCGAAAAATAGAAATCTTTAGTATACTCATAATGATTATTAAAAATTGTTTTTTTTTAAAAAAAGTAACTGCCTGTTTTATCTACACGAACATTTTTCAGCTTCTATGCCAAACACTTCTTGTTTAAAATGAATATGATAATTTTCAGTTTAATAATATAGGAAGAGGGCACCAATTCTCTAACATTGTTGCAAAATGCTGCACTGTGCGTGCTTCTCTACCCAAACGATTTTGTGGTCGGAAAAATCAATTGCGGATTAAGAAAGATTATTCTTATAATAATATTAAAGGAATAGGAGTGATTTTGGTGACCTACTTGATGATTAATTTGATCACCAAATGTTGCCAAGTCAGCAAATTTGGCAACATCAATAAATATTTTTGAAAAATGCGAAAAAATTTTTCCGGGAAATTAGAATTTTTTTTAGAACAGTGATCATGCTTCTGTGAACTCTTTTTGTCATATCTTCACAAAATGCTGAGCTGATAAGAATAAAAAAATATAGCCAAAAACATCAGTGGCATTGACAGATCTCTTTTATGAGGCGAGAGGTGACATTCTAAAAAACACGTAGACAAAAGCGCCGAAGACTAATATCTATGTAAAAATTTAAAATCTGGTGTTGATCCATGGAGGAAGGGGGTGAAACCTCAACCTTTCACATTGTGTATGTCACTGCAAAACATTAATGAAGTACTTATAAACTGTTCTACTCCGTACACTGTGAGTGCAAATTAATTGAATCCGGAAAGCAATGCACGTTGGGACGTTTTAGCGTCATACATCTGAAAAATTGGTTTCTTTTTGTGGATAGGATAACACCATTCTCATGCACCCCTAAATATTGCGGGGTCCTGTCTTCTGTCATCCTTTGACCGTGAGAAATCGAGGTATCAGAAAGAAACCGCTTCGATCCCAACACCGTGGAGTGGAAAGGGAAGTCCTTTGAAAAACACCGAAGAGAACGATTTTGGTGCCTCCTCCCTCACAAGTATTATATATTCTGAACTCCAATGAAGTAACCAATATTTTTTTTGTGAATAACTTCAATGCAAATGTATACACTGTAATTAATAGCTGTAACGTAAATAAACCAAATATTTAATTTCCTAACTCTTACGCTACCTATAGTTTCTAATACTATTGTTCGTGAGAATAATGTAGGGGGTTTGGTCCATAGACGACAACGATGAGAAGAGAACATCAACAAGATATATTTTAAATCAAAACAGCACAGCAAAACACAGTAAATTCTTTTCATCCATTACACTTTCAAAACAAAACGTTTTTCTATCTGTTGCCACTCCCTCACAGAGAAACTTACCTCTCACGGATTTTGGATAGGGGCGCAACATACTCCCCACCTTGAGTTTGGGGATACAAACTCAAAAACAAATAAACAAAGATAATATGTGCATACAATTTTAGATTACAAAAAAAAAAGTACATACAAATATTTCAAAATATTGAAATGAAATTAATTTCTTAAAGTTCTAATACGTAAAAAAAAGTTCAAAGGTGTTTTTTTAAGTGTTTATAAATTTCTTAACTGGTTTGATGTTACTTCCAAAGGGTACAGTAGTTGGATTGGTCTTAACATGTCTCCCCTTTCAGTTCACAAGTCTAATTATTCCATCTTTTCCTGGAAAGAGTTCCAGTACTCTTCCTAGCAGCCAATGCAGCCGTTTCTTATCATCTGTACCAATTAACACAATGTCACCTTCATTTATTTTATCTTCTCTTTTGATAACTGAAGAACGAAGGAAACCCAGATACTCTCTTTTAAATCGTTGTTTTAGATTTTCGCGAACCTTTTGAATATATCTCCATCTCAAAACAATATTAGTCTTTTGAATTTGATCCAAATCAGGAACATCATTTAATGGAATGTCCTGAAGAAACATTGAGGGAGTCAAGGTTTTCAGCTCTTGTTCCTCGGATATGTAGGTTAACGGTCTGCTATTCATGACCGATTCGCACTCACAGACGAGAGTTTGCAATTCCTCGTAAGACAAACAGGAGCCCCCAAGATTTTTTCTTAAGAGATCCTTCAAAATTCCAATCAAGCGTTCCCAGAAGCCTCCCCACCATGGAGAAGAGGGTGGATTAAACTTCACACGTATTTCGTGGACTCTAAATTCAGTTTCAATTGTAGTCCAATCTAATTGTCTCAAGGCGTTGTTTAGACCTGTGAAATTAGTACCATTGTCTGAATACATCACAGAAATTCGTCCTCTTCTGGCAATAAACATACGCATAGCTTGGATGAAGTCAGTGGTACTAAGTGAAGTTATTAGTTCCAGAGATGGACCGCTCTAAATACGGCGCAAGTAAAAAGTACTATCCACGCCTTTTGCTTAGATTTAGTCAACAAAGGTCCAGCCAAGTCTACACCTGAAACTTGAAAAACTGCTGCTACTTCTGTTCGGTGTTTTGGAAGAGGAGGAAAAGGTACCTCAAGATGTTTAATCTTTTGTCTTTTACATGTTAAGCATTCTTTGATAACACTTCGGACAGTTCTTTTCCCTTTCACTATCCAAAATCTTTCACGTAAAATAGTCAGAAGAGTTAATGTCCCAGCATGTTTGTTAACGAGATGTTCTTGCGCTATAAATCTTCTCACTGCCAGATGTTTCGATGGTAGAATTATTGGAGAAATAAAATCTTTCGATTCTTCTTCATTTATCAATCTGGACTTCAATCGTAATAATCCTTCTTCATCTTCAAATATTAGAAGACCTTTTAAACTTTTTTGTGTTTCTTCATTAGAGTAACATTCCTTTTGTATTAAACGGAAAATAATCTTGTGCATTTAACAATTCTTTATTTTTAAGTTCAGCACATTTTCTTAAGTCTTTGGCCTTTGGTTGGAAACGCAGTATCCAAGCCATAACCCTAATCATCTTTGAAAATCTAGAAAATCTTCTGGCTAACTGTGATGAAATTGATTCTACCTCTGTGTTATTAGCAGAGATGACTGACTTTCGTTTTTCTATCTCTACTTCTTTCTCGTTAATATTTACAGCTGATTTCGGCCACTGTTCTTTCGAATCTTTTAACCAATCTGGCCCTTGCCACCACTTGCGTTTCTGAAGTTGTTTAGGTCCACAACCTCTTGATAAAATGTCTGCTGGATTCTGGTCATTTGAAATATGGAACCAATCTTCCGAAGTTGTCAATTTTCTAATCTCACTTATTCTGTTGGCAACGAATACCGACCACTGTTCTCGACGAATTATCCACGTAAGAACTGTAGAAGAATCGGTCCAAAAGTAAGTCTTGATATTGGAAATTTTCAGGGCATGCTTCACAGAACTAAAAAGCTTGGCCCCGATGGTAGCGGCCATTAATTCAAGACGTGGTATAGTAATAGTCTTCATGGGAGTTATTCGTGATCTGGCTTGAAATAATTGACGGTCACTGAGCCCGTATTGGATTCACTTCTTAAGAAAATGCATGCCGCATAAGCTGTTTTACTGGCATCGACAAAAGTATGGATACTCAAATTGGATTCCTCCATCACGCCTAACCATCTGGGAATTTTTATATTTTTGAAGTATTTCAGCTGCTTTCCCCATTTTAAAAATTTCTTCCTTATTTCATCATTCACTTCATCATCCCATGCTTCTTTAGTTTTCCAAGTGGCTTGCAGCAAAATCTTAGGTTGAATCATAACAGGTGCCAAGAAAAACCTATGGGATCAAATACTCGACTAACCAGTGAAAGTATTTTCCTTTTAGTTATCTTTTCTTTTTCATCAAATTTCCAAGATTCTGAATCTTTCTAAAGTATCAGAATTTTTGTCCGAAATCAGTCCTAATACTAGTGATGTCGTACTTTCTGAAGAAATGGCGGAACTTTCCCATCCTCTGAGATCAAACATTCATTCTTTCATTACATTAGTTGCAGATTCGACGAATATTCTAAGTTCGGCATTATTTTGTACACTAGTTACGCAATTATCGACATAAAAACTATCTTGTAAATTTTAAGAAATTCTTCAGAGTAACGTTTGATTACTGATTCTTTTAATAAATGGTAATTAATAACCGCCATTAAGAGAAAAGGACTGCTGGTGACTCCCAAAGCAACTCGAGCATGCCTGTAAGTTCGTATATTACCCTCATTGTCATACCAAAGAAATCTTACGAAGTCTCGATCTTTTTCATGTAAAGATATTTGGAGAAAAGCTCTTCTGATGTCTGAAATTACACCGATCGGTTTCAGTCTAAATCTAGCCAAAATAGCAGGAACTGATTCAATTAAATTGTTTCCAGTCTCTAAACAGTCGTTTAACGACGGATGGTTATTGATCTTAGCAGAAGCGTCGAAGACCGGTCTTATCTTCATTGAAGATGTTGCGGATGTTTCCTTGATGACAGGTCGGTGTGGAAGGTAATGGGTACAAACAGGTAACTCCTTTCCAGGAATTTCCTCAATAACTCCTTCCGCTAACCATTCTCTAAAGACTTCATGATATTTTTCTCTAAAACCGATTTTTTCCAACTTCCTGGTGGTAGATTCAAGTCTTTTTAAGCACAACTCATAATTGTCTGTTAGAAAGGCCCGATCCACTTTCCAAGGCATATGGACCTCGTATCTGCCATCTTCCTTTTGCCGGACTGTTTCTAGAAAGTGAGACATAACCGCCTTTTCCTTTTCCTCTCTTGAATTTTGCTCAATAGTATCCCGTATACCAAGCATTTCTAGATCCCACAGTGAAGAGACAGGAATATCTTCTTGAGATAACATAGTTACAATATTCATACTTGTATCCTTTTTGTCGGTATATCGGGGTACTTTACCCATTAAAGTCCAACCTAACTTGGTTTCTAATGCTACTAAGCCTGTCTTTAATTCTTCTCGTCGACCAGTAATTAATTTACCGGCTACGTCTGCACCCAAAAGTACCTCAATGGGACCTGTGTTTTCTTGAATATCTGTTAAGAATATGTTTTTAGTTTTCAATTCATGTATCCAAGAACCATTTCTTGCACTAGAAATGTCATTACAGATGACATCATGATCTAAAGCATCCAATTTACAAATATAGTTACCATCAAGACTACTCAAGTAGATTTTATAACACTTGTGTTTATACATCCTTGTTTTAGCTCCGCCAAATAAGGAATGACGAAACTCCTCTTCCTTCTGCAAATTAAAACCCAACCCTTCAGCTGTAGATATCAAAATATACGATTTTTGTGATCCGGTATCGATGATAGCCCTAGCTTTACGCTCTCTCTTGATGCCATGTACATTTACAACAAGAGTTTGTAATATAACTTCATTCGTTGCACGAGAATGTAACGAATCAACTGTGTTTTCATTAATATTTTTATCATTCACATCTTATTTGAGAGAATCAGACTTATTACATTCAATATTTGGGCACATGAAATTTACATGTCTTTTAGAACACAACTGACAAGTTATTTGAGATCGACATCTAGAAGTAAGATGACCTTTAGCCAAACAAATTCGGCATAATCCTTTCCTTTTTATTATTGCAATCTTTTCTTCTAATGGAATAAAAAACGCCCTTTTACAAAAGCGAACCGGATGATTCTTTAAACATAACACACATATTTCGTTTGGTTCATTAATGAATTTCATTAGCAGACGGGAGTGAGCGTTGGCTCTCTGCCAACTGCTTGCATTCGCGCTGATAGGGAAATATGTCCGATCTACTTAATTTAATTTATTTTTTCTGATTGCATTTCGCTCTTTAGAAACGAAACGATAGAATCAAGTGTTGCAATCTCATTATTTTTTCTTTGTCTTTCAAATGAACGCAATATATGGGTCGGTAACGCACTTTCGACTAACGGATATAATATTATTCCGCACTGATCCGTGGTTGTACCTAAACTACTTAAAGCCCGAAGTTGAGTAGAAAGTTTATTATACACACCACTTAAAGAATCTTGTTTCTTTTTAGTAGCGTTATTTAAAATAAGTTTTAACAACTCTCGTACATAAAAATCAATTAATAATTCCTTTCGTCCATATCTTTCAACTAAGCTTTCTATCGCCAAAGGATAGTTTTCATTTGTTATAGGAAAAGATTCAATAAGCTCTCTGGCTTCCGATTTAATTTTTGTCGATTGAACTAAGTAATGAAATTTATCACAATTAGTTAAATTTTTATTTTCGAGTATGTTTTTAAACTGATTCCAAAAGGTTAACGAGCCTTTTAATTCACCTTGTGCCGAAATATTGACCACGCGAGGGCGCTGGTGTGCGCACATCTGTATTAAAATTGTAAAGATCGTGAGAGTGTGTGTGTGTAACTTGTATCGTAGGATGTAAGCCGCATCGCGGCAATTCGTATCTAATTAAACATTATTATACCTAAATTATCTCATGGAATTATTGTGAACTGTCTTAACTAATTCGCCCGGATACACACTCCTTTCGTTTCGATAGACATTGCTTCGTTAATAATTCGCTACATGGTGCTTCGGCCTTGAAGGAACCATTCTCTGCGTGATGGGGGGTGAGTACTTTCGTTTTGTCTAACTTTGAATTCGGTATTTGTCTAGTTAAGCTTATTTCTCATCATTTCTGATTTTGGTTTATTCGTAACTGTCGGTATTTGGAAGGTTGCTCTGGTATAGTTTTGTTTATTTGTATGCATATTGTTAAGCTGAATTTTGTTTGAAAGTTGTACTAAGTTGCATTCAGAATTGGTGTTGTCATTTGTATATTTGTTTGCAATTATAGTGTTTTGGTTTAAAATGGATGCAGCAAATAAGGCTATATTAGAAAGAACGAAAAAGACTCGGTCTGTTTCGAGATCCCTCGTGACAAAACAAATTAATAAATTAGAATCCGAAATAAGCAATACAGCTGATAAAACAACAGTACATGAGATATATATGCAATTAATTTCTAAATTTGAAGAGCTGAGTACACTCGATAAGGAAATTGAGAATTTAATAGATATTGAGAGTCTAGAAGAAGAAATCGTAACTCGCGAAGAATATCGAGATAAATTTATAATTTGGAAAATCCGTGCTGAACGTTATGTAGAATCAGTTTCGAACACTGCTATTCAAAATTCGGTGGAAAATGAACCACAAAACATAACACTTCCTTTAAATAGTACAGTTAGTTCTGTTTTATCAAATCAACCGCGTTTACCTAAACTCACATTAGAATCTTTTTCGGGCAAGGATATCAGTAGTTTTCCCAGTTTTGGGGCTAGATTTAAATCCGCAGTACATGAAAATTCGAGTTTAAATGATGTGGACAAATTTTCCTATTTGAAATCGGTTGTCACATCTGATGCAGAATTGGCTATACGAGGCTTAACTCTAACATCGGAAAATTATGCAAAAGCAATTAAAATTTTAGAAAATCGGTTCGGACGTAAAGAACTTATTGTTGACTTTCATATGAATCGCTTGTTAAATCTAACCCCTGTCCGTAAATCGTTTGATGTTATTGCGTTAAGAAATTTATATGATCAGTTAGAAATTAATGTAAGGGGGGCTTGAATCTCTTGAAATCTCTCCCGATTCCTATAGTTGTCTCTTGTTTCCGATAATTATGAAAGCTATTCCCCTGATTTAGCATTAGAATATAATAAAAAACATAATGAAACACAATCACAAATCAGTGATTTAATTGCATATTTGCGAAGCGAAGTAGAAAGTCGCGAACGCACAGAATTTCTAGTAAAACCGCATGACCTAGAATTGAAAAATAAAAATTCGTATTCCAATACTAAGTATTTCGAAAGAACGTCTCATAGCTATTCACAGTCAAATCGAAAGGTTCAAGGTCATTCTCGATTCCACCCATCTCATAAATCGTTTTCCTCTGCAAACGAACTGTTGACGGCTGCATTTTCGGATTGCTTATTTTGTTTCGAGAATACTCATGTGTCTGATTTGTGTGAGAATTTATGCGTTCAGAAAAAAAGGGCTAAATTAATTAAAGAAGGGAGATGTTTCATTTGTTGCAACACTGGTTGTTATGTTAAAAAGTGCAAGAAAGAGGTTTGTTCGTATTGTAAAGGTCGACATGCACGTGCTATTTGTTTTAAGTTAGAAAAATCTAAGCAAAATTCGCATTTGGATTTGGAGGAAAAGAATGTTGACGTTAAAACTACGTCTTCAAATTCTGTTTTTCATAACAGAGATGGAGTTTTATTGCAATGTGTGCAGGCCGGAATTATAGGTCGTTCTTTATCGGATAAGATATTTTGCCTTTTTGATAATGGAAGTGAGAAGTCGTTCATTAAAAAAAATGTGTCTCGGAGGTTGGGGTTGAAAATATTGGGTTCGGAAAGGCTAAATATTTTTTCGTTCGGTTGTAAAACTCTAAAAACTCAAACTTGTAGTAAGGTCGATGTTAGGCTAAGGAATATATTAAGCGGAGAAGAGACTGTGATTGAGGCATTGGAAATTGAGGAAATTTCAAAGGCAACACTTAGCCTACCTAATCCAGATGCGTGGGCAGAAATGGAGTCGAAAGGGTTTAGGCTAACATTCAGTTGTAATGAATCTTCTGAGAATTGTGAAATTTCATTGTTAATAGGTTCCGATTTTTATTGGTCTTTAACACATCGGATAAAAAGATTAGATTCATCATTGGTTGCAGTCGAGACTAGCCTAGGATGGTCTCTTCAGGGAAAGTGTGATGAGCGGAGTGATTGTACTTCGGTACATTTGGTTCACAGTGAAGATGAATCGATTTCGACTGAGCTAAGGAGATTTTGGGAGATAGAAAGTTTAGGAATACTTGACAAGGGTTCGATGACTTTAGGTAATGGGGATGAAGAGATACTTAGTGAGTTTGATAAATCAGTTAATTTCGTAGATGGTCGATATCGTGTAAATTTGCCATGGAAACCAGGTATGAGAGAGGCTTTACAAAATAATAAAACTGTCGCACGTAAGCGTTTTGAGGGGTTGGTTCGTAGGTTTAAATGTGATCACGAGTTGTTCTGCGAGTATAAGGATGTAATTGATGACTATGTTAGGGAAGGTATTGTTGAGCGTACTTCTTGTGATTCTTTATTGGATAGTCAGGGATTTTACCTACCCCATCATGCAGTGATACGTAGTGAAAAAACCACAAGTCATATTAGAATAGTATTTGATGGTTCAGCACATGAAGATGGACAGTCATCGTTAAACCAAAGTTTATATACGGAACCAAATTTGCATCCCAACATTTTAGAACTGTTTTTATGTTTTCGAAAAAGTCCTGTAGCATTTACAGCTGATGTAAAATCGGCTTTTCTTCAAATTGAATTAGATTTCCGTGATCGAGATTTTACACGTTTCTTCTGGACTGATAATTTGAATAAAGAGCCATACGTTTTGAATTTCACGAGAGTTCTTTTTGGACTTCGACCTAGCCCATACCTTCTCGCAGCAACTTTAAAACATCATTTTAAGAAGTACAGAGAGCAATATCCTCATACATTTGAGTTGCTAAATAGTTCCATTTATGTTGATGACCTCATTTGTGGTCAGAATGATGTTCCGGACGCTCTACGTACTACCTTGGAGTGCTTGCAAATATTCAGTGACGCAGGCATGTTATTGCGCAAATGGCGAAGTAATTCGAAACAACTTAATTTGTTATGGCAGCAAGAAGGTGTCAAAACGGAATCCTCTGAAACTAGTGTTATTGACCTTAGACCTCCAACGAAGGTTTTAGGACTTGCTTGGGATCCAGAAAATGATTTAATTTATTTCGATCCAAAGGATCTATTGAAGTTTATGTCACGTAGAGGAGAATCGAAAAGATTTATTCTGAGTGTGGTTGGTCGCATCTTCGACCCCATTGGAATTCTTGGCCCATTCGTTATCAAATTGAAATGTCTTCTTCAGGAACTTTGGACTCTAGGAGTAGAATGGGACTCTGAACTTCCCCCAAAGCTACGACACAAGTGGCAGCAGTGGAGTAGCGAAGCTGAGGGCTTGACTGAGATAAAGATACCACGGTTCTATTTAGGTAACATAGATCAAGAAATATTTAAGTGTGAAATACATTGTTTTCAGACGCGAGTAAATCAGCTTATGGAACAATATTATACTTGCGGTTTGTTACTTGTAATAACGAAATCGAAACTAGTTTCATTTGTTCAAAAGGTCGTGTGGCACCTTTGAAATCATTGACGCTTCCTCGTCTTGAACTGACAGCAGCCTTATTGTCAGCTAGGTTGGCCAAACAGGTGTCATCTTGTCTCAAATTTGATGCTAATATATATTATTGGACCGATTCTCCCATTTCGTACTACTGGATACGCGGCGATTCTTCAGCGTTCAAACCATACATTAAAAATCGTGTTCAAGAGATACAATTGCTCTCTGATCCGATGCAGTGGGGACACTGTCCAGGAAAGGACAACCCTGCTGATCTCCTTTCGCGTGGTACATCTGCCGTCAAGTTAGCACAGAATGAGCTGTGGTGGCATGGCCCACCTTGGCTTAAACTAACACCCGATCATTGGCCAAATCGTCACCGAGATATTTTAGATTCGGAGCTCTGCTCGGAAGAATTAGAGCATTGTTCTAGTGTGCATGTGGCAATTACTCAACAGAGGGAAGCTCTTGTTGACATAAATCGATTCAGCAGCCTTAAAAAACTTTTGAAAACGACTGCTTGGGTTTTCCGATTCGTGAACAATGCTAGAAACATTTACAAATCGATGGACTTCTACATTAAAGCAGCTGAAAGGGAGCTAGCATATTTTGCCAACATCTTGAAAGACAGTGAATTTCAAAATTTTGTCGCAGATAAAGGTATTCACTGGAAGTTCATAGTTGGACGTGCGCCTTGGTGGGGTGGATTTTACGAACGTCTTGTTAAAACTATAAAGGATCCTTTACGTAAAATACTTGGCAGGGCACTTCTAACATTTGAAGAACTTTCAACGATACTTTCAGAAGTTGAAGTCATCGTTAATCATCGACCACTGACATACGTGGAGAATGATCCAGGATAGCCGGAACCGCTAACACCGGCCTACTTCCTCGAGTTAGGTTATGGTGACTCTAAATATCCTATACATTTCATCGAACTGATCGACGTCACTACGGAAAAGGAGTCGTACAAGAAAAGAAAGACTTACCGAACTCTTCTTTTAAAACAACTTTGGAGACGCTGGAAAGAACAGTATTTGCTCCAGTTAAAAACAGCTAATCATTTTAAAACACCATCTGTTCATAAGAATTTAAAATTAAACGACGTAGTTCTCTTTGAAGGAAATGTAAAATCAAAATTGTTGTGGGAACTTGGAATAATCAAAGAAATATTTATTGGAAGAGACGATAACGTTAGATCTTGTCTTGTAAAAACTTTTAAAGGTCTCTTCAAAAAACCCATTCAATTGCTGTACCCTTTAGAAATTGTATAATATACTTGTACTAATTTGTTTATATTTTTCAGATTAATGGTAGGAGATTACACATTATTATTTAATCTTTGTTAAATTTATTTTTTTGTGAAATTTTGAGGTATGTATCCTAGTATTTGTTCGTTTGTAAATTGAAGCTTTGTCATCTTTAAGTTTCATTATATTGTGTACTTTAATGTATATTTACTTTTTTCTTTCTAATATGTATAGTTTAGATTTGATTAGTAGTATTGTATCAGTATTTTCTTTGTAAGAATTGTATTTGAATAATTGTTTGTATTAATTGTGGTTCGATATTTACTGGGTGAACATTCTGTTCACCGGTGGGGTGTGTGCCGAAATATTGACCACGCGAGGGCGCTGGTGTGCGCACATCTGTATTAAAATTGTAAAGATCGTGAGAGTGTGTGTGTGTAACTTGTATCGTAGGATGTAAGCCGCATCGCGGCAATTCGTATCTAATTAAACATTATTATACCTAAATTATCTCATGGAATTATTGTGAACTGTCTTAACTAATTCGCCCGGATACACACTCCTTTCGTTTCGATAGACATTGCTTCGTTAATAATTCGCTACACACCTCCAAATTTATACAGTTCAACTTCAGGAAGTCGTGGGGTAATCGCTTTATACGGATTTTCGCAATCAGCCAAATGAGAATTATTACTGGAATTACTACCTTCGTTATTATTTTGTTTACTCTTAATATTCTCTAATACACGTTTAGACTTTAATTCTATTCTCAAAGCCTTTTCTCTATATTCTTCTATAATATTAAATTCAATTTTGAATTCTGTTTCATCTGTTAAAGCATCCAAATAATTATTATGTGTTAAATCTAACGAGTTCGTTTTTTGCTTAAGCAAATGTAAACACATATCAATTTCTTCCGCGTCAGCGTTTTCATTTATCAACACACTCTCTAACTTAGTGTATGCTTTCGTAAACGCAGTGCGCTGTGCTGTTTTATTTCGTTTAATAATTTCCATCTTTACTATCTTATTAAATCAGTTCATACATTCAATAATAAATATATGTCTATGTTCAAGATATAATTATATCAATAACTTCAAAATGGAAATTCAATTCGCTTACCGTTATCAAAATCCAAACCAAAACCCGCCCACCCGGGGGCTCCAGAAATATAGTTTCTAATACTATTGTTCGTGAGAATAATGTAGGGGGTTTGGTCCATAGACGACAACGATGAGAAGAGAACCTCAACAAGATATATTTTAAATCAAAACAGCACAGCAAAACACAGTAAATTCTTTTCATCCATTACACTTTCAAAACAAAACGTTTTTCTATCTGTTGCCACTCCCTCACAGAGAAACTTACCTCTCACGGATTTTGGATAGGGGCGCAACACTACCATTAATTTTTTCAAACGCATAGCGTACAGCTCGCAGCAAATATCTTAGGTGTTAAGCAATATAAATTATCTGTTGCATTGAATGTCATCTCAGCTAATGCCCGGTTTATTTGACGCATGCGCTGTATATGTTGCGAAAATGAGCGATTTAGTGAGGGTTACATTCTCCATGGGTGTATATTTAACCATTAGAGTAAAGTTATATTGCATCTAGTGTCTACTATAATCGATTACGATGGAAGCTGTCGAGTTTGCGTCACTACTAAGGGATGAGCTGTTGACCTTGGCTTGAGCAAATGATTTGAACTATTGATTTGCCAATAGAATGCCAACGTCAGATCACGATGCCTTTCATTATCCGATAGATTATATGGTGAAAGATCTGAACCTCAGATTTTGGTGTGATTAAAACCACAGATATCCTTTTCTTCTAATATATCTCATTAACACACACTCCTGTGAAATTCACTACGAATGGCAAAAGACGTTATGCTCAATCTTTAAAAATATATTAAAAATGTTCCATGCAGGTCATTTACAGTGTTGAGAAGACTTTCGATACAAAATGATGTTAAATATTGATGTGAAATGAAACTTAAAGTTCTAACTATTTTTGTGTTAATCCTCACAAGTTTTTAAAGGACTTGTTCTTGGAAAAGTAAATCATTCATTAAAAACTATCACATATATATAGAGAGAGACATCTTTTGTGGATAGTATTTCATCAATTTGCGATTCTTCGTATAGTGCAATTATCATCAAGAAATTCAAGAATTTAACTACAGAAAGAGTGTATCGCTTAAATTTATTGCTTAGGTAATTAAATAAAGCATTTTTTTAACGTTTAGTATATGTTCAAAGCTTGCAAGTTCTAAAAGTTGGAATCTTAGATGTAAGAAACAGTATTCACACTTTAAGAGGAAAAAATTATACAGAGTGTTTTTTTTTCCAAGTATAGAAGTTTAAGTTGGCATTACTTTCCAAGATGGCGACCGATTTAACAGCTGTCAAGTGATTTATTCTCAGTTTGGTTTGGCAATTCATCATGAATAGACTCACGCCTGAACAACGCTTTCAAATTGTGCAATTTTATTTCGAAAATAATGGTCGATTTTCATAAGCGAATTTTGTTTAGCGATGAAGCGCACTTCTGGTTGAATGGCTACGTCAACAAACAAAACTGCCGCATTTGGAGTGAAGCTAATCTACAAGTGTATGTCGAAACACCGTTACATCCAGAAAAACTGACTGTTTGGTGCGCTTTATGGGCTGGTGGAATCATTGGTCCGTACTTCTTCAAAAACGATGAAGGCCACAACGTTACAGTCAATGATGATCGGTATAGAGCCATGATTACTAAGTTTTTCATTCCTGAATTGAACAATCATGATGTCCAGGAGCTGTGGTTCCAACAAGACGGCGCAACATGTCACACAGATCGTGCCACAATCGATTTATTGAAAGACACGTTAGGTGACCGCCTAATATCACGTTTTGGACCTGTGAATTGGCCTCCAAGATCTTGTGATTTAACACCGCTAGACTATTTTCTGTGGGGCTATGTAAAGTCATTGGTCTATGCGGATAAGCCACAAACGCTTGACCATTTGGAAGACAACATTCGCCGTGTTATTGCCGATATACGGCCACAAATGTTGGAAAAAGTCATCGAAAATTGGACGTCCAGATTGGACTACATCCAAGCCAGCCGTGGCAGTCATATGCCAGAAATCATATTTAAAATGTAATGCCACAAGATTATCTTTCGAATAAAAAATTCATGTGAATCGAATAATACATCGTTGTTTTATTGCAATTTAAATTTCTATACCTCTCAAAAAACACCCTATATATAAACGTTTTTTATTCGAACATTGTAGTTAAATAAAATTAGTTACCATAAGCCATACTTTGTAAAAGCCGAGAGTGTATTTCTCTTCAACAATTTACCCCAAATTCAAAACCCATATATAAACCGAATTAGGGGAAAAGTGATGTGTAATTTTCAAGCATGTGTTGCCGTGAGGACGATATTGTTGTTAATGGATAAAATAGTAATCCTATCCGAAGCTAACGCATTTTCCCATTCATTCGTCATCTCATACATTACCTGTGTTAGTCTTAACTTTCAGAACCTTTTTCAATTCCTATACTATTAAGTCACGCTCTCTATTTATTTATCTTAGTGGAATTTTCCATCGTTAATAAAATACATTTTACAGCGCTCAAATGAGTTGAAATTTTATACACATGATTATTTTGGACGACAATACAGTAATTTAATTATAATTAATAAAAATTAATTGATTAAAACAAATTATTTAAAGAATTACAAATGCAGCAACGTTAGCATCATTTTTGGCGACTTAGCGACCTTTTTGACGACTTGTGTCAAAACTTGAAAAGGTTTTTTTCCCTCACGTTTTAAAGCATTCTGTTGAACTGAAATTTTATACACACGATTGTTTGGGATGACAATACGATACTTTAATGATAATTCATAAAAATTAATTACCACTTAATGTAGTGATTCTGTCATATGTATATACATATTTATATTAATTGTAACTATTTAATAAAAAGTAGCTAAAGTAAAATTTTTCTTTATTGATCTAAGTAGGAATTGACTTAATTTTTTTGTATTACTTGTTTATTTAGAAAATTAGCTAGAAGAGAAATTTATATACGGCTCATTACAAATTACAGGAGGTCGCATTTGCTGAACCTTTTGATGCTAGCATGGCTTCTCGGATTTTTTTTGCAAATGAGAAACACATTTGAGAGTGGATGAGAAAACATTCTGAATTAAGGGAAAAACCAAAGTAATAATTATAAAAAAATGCTGCATGTGATCGTAGACCTGTGTTTCTTGCCATGGAGGAAGAACTCGCATGATCATATCCCACTGAGTGAATGTGAAATTTACAAATTAGTATTCGTGAACTCGGATTCTGACACTGACTTTCAAGGATTTATGTGTCTTCCACCCTTTTAAAATAAAAATTCCATTCAAAACACCCAAAGTGTTAAAAAAATTAAATTATTTGCGCATAGCGAATAGAAACTGTTTTTTTTTAAAAAGCATTTTTCTAAATTATGGGTTTTTTCCTTAAATTTATTGAGTTCGTACACAAGCCAAACCCTTTATTTTAACTTTAAAAAGTTCTAAAAAATTCTCAGCTTATACGCAAAAGTATAAGAAAAAATGACAGTAAAACTATTTATCAAAATGTTGAATATTATTTTTAACTGTACCACAATAGCATTCTTGTGGCTCTGTAATCAGAATTAATTTAGGCGAGCTAATCAATATAAATTGTCAAGTTGATCCTCTATCTCAGCGGTTCTCAGCTCCCCGAGCTGCGGATCGGTACCGGTCCATGGATCAAATGGTACCAAACCGGCCAAGGAATATTAAGTTACTCTTTCATTTTAATTACTTCCTCTTAATCTCTCGCCTTTGTGCGCCTCCCCCAAAATAACTTTATATTTCATGTTAAATCGCTTTATATTCATTTTTGGTGCAAACTTATTTTATTTTGAAGGCATTTTTATATACAATTAAATCAAAACAATTTAAAGTACAAGCAGTAAATGTCCCATTCTCAGCGGGCCGCGGTTAAATTATCAAACGTTGACTGGTCCGCGGAGAGCACTGCTCTATCTGTGATTATAATCTTTTTTTTTTAAATTTTTTTTTATGTATTTTATAAAATTAAGTTACAACTGGAAACAGTAAAGATTTTCTATGTTCTAATTTTTGTGAAAATAAAAAAAGGGCTTAGAGTTATTATATTCATGTGTTTTAGAGAATTAAAAGAATACCTTATTATTTAAGCACTAATAATTATTATAATTTTGTTTTGCTCATTATACTTTTTGATTGTTATCTTTAAGATGTTATAGCAAAAAATTACCCAGACTACAATCAAAATTCTTCTGGTCTCAAATCCATCATGGAACATAAAATTTATTTCCGAGTTCACGAGATAAAAATATTGAAAAAAGTTAGCAAAAATGGGACATTTTATGAAAATATGAATACTAATTTTTATAAAGTACTCCAGAATAAGAACTCTCCCTTAACTGTCTTATATTTCTTTACATATTCCAATTTTCGAATTCTGGGAAAAGCACTATGTGAGCAAGCTATAACCATTGGAATACAATAGAGTGACAAATGAAGTTTTAACACTGAATTGTCTACAAGCAATCTAGGTAGTGTAGTAGTTTTCTAGGTAGCATCATTACACAAGTCTGGTTTAAGAATGATTTTTGGTAGATGAACGATTTAATCAGAAAACAAAAGATTCTTCGAAGTCTGCGGTGAAATCAACATTACTAAGCATTCATCTTAAAAAGTGGAACATAGACAATCATTACTTCGGAATAGACGACAAATTGAGTAACGTGTTTCGTAAGGTTTATTAAGTAAGAATACGTTATAAATAAGGAAACATGTGACTTAAGTACGCTACGAGAAGTAGTTTATCTTCACTGTGATTAGGATCTTGAGATGATTTACGAATTTGGATTCTTAAGAACAAAGATTAGAAATATAAGAATGAAGAGTAGAATTCACACACACACATGCTAAATTGGGTTATGTACACATTTTTTAGCATTAATTTCCGCTTTGAAATACCTCCAATTGAGAAACAAACGTGGTATTTTAAAACTAAAAACTTTTTTCCGGTTGTGAAGCAGTTTTTTGACTAAAGTACATTTGAAAGTTGGTTAGTTTTATTTTTGTTTGTATTCATTGCTTTTTTGAATTTTGAGAGAGAAAAATTATTCCTTGTTAATATGTTTTTTTATAAATGATTTTTAATATATATTTTAAAGGAAAAAGATGAAACTTATTTTAGCATATTTTTAAAAAATCCCCATGTTTTAAAAAAATTACATTTTTTATGAATAAATAAAGCATGACTTATAAATTCGGAATTTTTTACACAGAACAAATATAAGTTAATTTAAAATTTTAAAACTAAGTAACATTTTTATGAAACGTGGCATTGTTAAATTTAGGTATTATTTGAGAATTTATTCGTGAAAAAAGTCACAATTATAACGTTTTTTTAAAAGTAATTTATCTACTAAAACTATAAAAAAGTGTGTAAATAGCATTTATCCTCATAGTTCTTCATGTAGAAAAATACCAAAAAACAATTTGATGTCAAAAATAACATTTTTATTTCATAATTGATATTGTTTTCAAACATTTATATTTCTAAATAAATAATACAGGGTGAATCATAAAGAAGTATACAGTTTCAATGCTCTATAAATCAATAACAATGTAAGATATTATATGTCACTTGTAACAAAATTGTATATATGAAACTATCTTAACTTTTATTAGAATCAGTCACAGATGTTCTATGTGTGAACCCTTAGTCACACGACACACATTAAGCCAGTGTAATCCCATTTTAGGCGAAACAAGCCTTAAGATATCTGAATCAAGTCCTTTGACAGTGGTTGTGATACGCTGTTTCAGATCCGCTAGATCAACAAGAAAGGTAGGGACGTATGCCTTGTCTTTTACGTACCCCCACTGGAAGAAAACATTAAGTTGTTGTCAAGACTTCTGGGTAGCCATTGGGCAAGTACAATGGTATAGCGTGAGGGGTTCCGAGGGGGTCATGACCCCGGGTGGTATACAAAAAGGGGCGGCAGCAAGTACCGTTATATATAGATTTAAAAAATATTTCAAACTCCAAATCATGTCCGTGTGACGGAAACAAGTGAAGGCTTTAATACACGCACAGATGCAGGAAGTTTATTAGTCGCTATGCACCCGCATTTGTTTTTATGTTACTTAGGCTTCTGTCAACCCCAGTACTGTGTGAAGTCAATGTAGCTCACACACAAAATTATTTCCAAACAGAGGGACTAAATATCCATCAATGTGCTAAAAAAATACGGGCTTTACAGACGTATTAGAAGAAAAACGAGACGAATTTGTGGATGATGTTTCAATATATGCTAAAAGTTTATGTGAAGAGCTTGAAATTTTTTGAGCCCCCAAGACGAAGCATATATTTGGCGACGGAAGTAAATATGTTCAGTTATTGTACGAAGATGACTTGAGGCGATAAATGCTTTTTCGATAGACAGAGTAACTGCTGAAAAATTCGAGAAAGATTCCAACAGTTGCAGAATATAGCACTAAAATATGCCTTTTTAAGGCCAGGAGTGATATTAAGCATAGATGAACTTAGATCAAACTCCTCACGACATTAATAAAGAAGAATTCCAACTTGAGTGTGTACGTCTGCAAGTTTTCGTAGCTGCAACAGTCCCATGCTGTAAGAAAAATAACTCATTAGGTCCGGCTCTATGTGTTTATTAAAATATATTATTGAGTCCAAACTTGCAGATGGCTTACCAAACATTGTCATAATGTTGAGAATTTTTTTAACATCTGCCATCATTAATGCCAGTTGCGAGGGAAGCTTCTCTAAGCTAAAATTGATCAAAAATTATCTCAGATCGACTATGTCCACTTTAAGGCTAACAAATTTAGCTATTCTGGCAATTTGAACATGACATACATATTGATATGGACGATTGTATAAAAGATTTTGCTATTATAAAAACACGGTAAATTATTCTTTATATACTTTTCTATAACCTCACAAAATTTGAAAGCTCTAAACTTAAAAAACAAAGAATTATGCTAGCCTTCACGTTCGTTTTAATTCACATCTCTATGGCAAATCAAAACTTTAAACTGACTTATCTCAGAAAGATAAAATAATTAGTTTGTCTTCATTTAAAATGCTAAGGCTTTTATTCCATTGCGAGTAATACTTTGAAAATTTTTTTACCTACGGCTAATAGTACATATAACAAAAGTTGGTATGCATTTTTGAATCAAAACATAATTTATTTTTTAAAAAATAATTGAACTCAGAATTTATACATTTTTTAAGGAATTTTCAACAAACATTCATAAAAAGAAGTATTGTATGAATACCAATCACGTTAACGCAAAACTCATACCAACTTTTATAATGCATAGTTTGACGTACTTGTAAATCAAATTTCTTGTATATACGTACATTTTTGTAGGGGAGGAGTAGCATTTTAAAATCACTTCACAAATTTTAAGCTTTTTCCTTAAAAAATTACATTGCTAGTTTTTTATGAAATTTTGAGCACAAAATCTGTTTAACATAGTATACATACATGGGAGGCAAGCAAAATTATTTTAAAAATACTTAAATTAAAATTTTTTGCTTAAATCGAACCTTGTCCCCTTAATAATTGATTTATTTTACTATATAAAAACTTTCAAAAACATACATGAACCTATAATTACTAAAAATGTCAGTAACATGTGTCGAAAATGATTCGGCATTTCCATTGTCACAGCTGACTTCGGTATTGATGCCGGCATCGCTATGTTCCCTCACGGTGTCGTCTTCTGTGCCATCCAAGGTATTTGTTGTGCAATATTTTTTTTTTTAAAAAATGTAAAAGATTTATTAAAAGACTATTGAACACTTACAAGCAAAAACTATATAATTTTGTTTACGCCATCGACGTATATTTGTATCATCCGTGTCAAATTTTCAGTGGCTACTGCTCTGTGTCCCCTTTTTTTCTGCATGTAAAATTGCCTCCTTTTTCAAACTTACGTCATACAAATGCCTCATACATAATACATAAAGCGTATACAAAAAAGTCCTAAATACGAGCATACAACGATGTTTAGGATAGACTGAATACTGGAGATGAACTGCGGATGGGATAAATCATCGATACAACTGGCCAGAATGGGCAGTTATATTTTTCCTTCTGAAAGAGGTAGAAACTCAATTCCTATCATCCAACAAATGTTTTGTCCTCGATTCTAAGCCGTACCCGACTTTCAGTAGCATTAACACTGGAAAAATACTGTGGTTTGGATTCGAGTAAATACTGTGCATGTATCTAAAAATGATTTTAGATATGAATGCACATAGAATCAACCAAGAAGAAAAATGAGATATTTCTTCAAATATATCGATGCGATAGTACTCTTTTTAACAAGCTTTTATTAACTTGCAATGTAATTTGTTCGGGTGGAATCTTGCAACTCACTTTTGATGTGCTGATGTCTTCAACTGATTGTGCTGAAATTTTGTATACACGTTTAGTTTGGATGACAATGCATGTTTTGACTATTTATATTCCGATATTGCAATTAGTTAAAAAGATATCGTTTGAAAACCTTAAAACGCATAATTGTTTTACCCCTGTTGGCTTTTTATTCTGCCGAGCAGCTTATCGGATTGAGCTTAAGGAAGTTACGATTTTTCGACGTTTTTAAAAAAGCCATCTAATCCTTTCTTAGAAACTCAGACAAAAATAATTACATAATCAGAAAGATAATTAATTTCGCCACGATACGGTGTAATGTTTTTTACAAAAATATATTTTCTATTTTTTATGATTTTTTCGAAAAAGAGTCAAAATTGATGCGTTTTTATGAAAATGATTTCTAAATCGTTCCGTATGAATTATTTTTGAGTTAATTAATCGATACCCTGCACTAAAAAAGTTCAGGCCTTCCTCTTTTATAATCAGTCATTTAAAAAATAAAATGCCCAGAACTTTTTTTTACGATTTTTCAAAAAGCACTCACATTTTTAATTAAACATTTAATAACTTCGTCATTGTTAAAGATAATCGCACGAAACTTTGTTTTCGTTTGTAGAATAGTATTATTCAAATTCTGTACAAAGATTGAAAAAATTGGTTTAAAATTACGGATTTTAAATTCTTTTTTGTGTTTTTCGTTTTTAATATAGTATTATAGTAAAAACATATATATATATATATATATATATATATATATATATATATATATATATATATATATATATATATATATAATATAAAGAGTTTTAATATTTTGATTAATTTTGCTTTGTCCAATGTAGTTTTGGTTTTACAGTGTTTATCCCCCCTTCCCATTATTCTTTTGTTGCGACCCGTGTGAAATATTTATCATATGTATGTGGCCTGGCGGGAAAAAAGTTGAGTACCCCAGAGCTAGATTGTTCAAAATTAACCGGCAAACGACCTTGCAACAATGATACGTTGAATGAGATGAACAGACTGAGAAACCTACACAGCGATAACTAAAAAGTAAAAAATAAATTAAAAGTAAAAAAACTTTTTTAAAAACAAGCTTTTATTTAAATGTGCTAAAAAGAATAAAATAAACTTTTCTTTTAAAAGTTTTTTTACTTTCAACTTATAACGTCATTACACAATTTATGATATAAAAGCTTTTCGCGAGATTTACCTATGTAGATAAACCAGTAAATTAAATAACTTGATCTAATTGATTTTAATTTTTAAAATTTTCAAACTAAGTAACTACGAGTACTTAAATCTCGCTACATGGTTTTGTATCATAAATTGTGTAATGACCTTACGAGTAATAGTAAAAATTGTTGATAGTAAAAAAAGTTTTAAAAGAACAGTTTATTTTATTCTTTTTAGCTCATTTAAATAAAAGCTTGTTTTTTAAAAAGTTTTTTTACTTATAATTTTGAAGTGTGATATATCTCTCTCTCTCTGTCACACACACACATGCATCTCTCTCGTGTATTTTTTTATCGAAAAAATTAATCCGATACTTAGTCCCATTCTTTAACGTACTCGAAGATATAAAAATTCTCATATTTTGGAAAAATATGTCCGTAGTAATTTATTTCTTTCTTTTAAGATATAATAAATATGGTTGGAAAATTTTAACTTACATTTATGTATAAAATACGATTTTTTATGTTAAACTTACTGTGAAAAGTCTTTTCTTTCTTGCACAGAGTACGTACATAAAAGTCTTATATTCCATTGCAGAGGTATGATGTGTGAGAAACATAATGCTTTCAGGTACTTAGCCTTAGAATATTTTCTCGTCTTTCCGTAATGTGTTTCTGTACGTACTTGATAAAAAAAAAGTACGTAGTCGTAAAAACAGAATGAAGAATGAAAAAAAAAATTAAAATGAGATTTGTGAAATATCGGTTTGATATTGGTTATATATAGTTTGCTTTTTCAATTCCTACTGTTAACTCACGCTCTCTCTATATTTATATATTTATTTATTTATCTTGGTGGAATTTTCAATCGTTAATAAAATACATTTTAAAGCGCTCAATTGAGCTGAAATTTAATATACATGATTATTTTGGATGACAATACAATAATTTACTTATAATTAATAAAAATCCATAGATTAAAACTAATTATTTAAAGAATTACAAATACAGCCACGTTGGCGACTTAGTGACCATTTTGGCGACTTGTGTCAAAATTTGAAAATGTTTTTTTCTCACGTTTTAAAGCATTCATTTGAACTGAAATTTTATATACACGATTATTTTGGATGACATTACGATACTTTAATGATAATTAATAAAAATTAATTCCCACTTAATGTTGTGATTCTGTCATATGTATATACAAATTTTTATTAATTGTAACTATTTAATAAAAAGTAGCTAAAATAAAATTTTTCTTAGTTGATCTAAGTAGGAATTGACTTAAATTTTTTTTATATTACTTGTGTGAGTGTTTTATTACATATTTTTCTATATTATACTTTTGAACGTAAATAAATATATATTTTGTTTTACATACTTCGATGCCGAAAAGTTAAATTTTTTTACATGCATTTATATCTTTTTCCTTCATAGATTGCATTTACTTACAGATAGTAAGAGAAATTATTTATCCACGAAAAATAAAGTATATAAGTTTCGTATAAGAGTATAAATAAGAGTTTTGTGTGTGTGTATATATAAGTTTCATATAAGTATATAAGCAATAATACGAAATAAGTATTACATATGATTTTTTTAAAAGTGGAAGTTTCGAATTAAATAGTTGATAACGAAATATTTGGCACTTGAATAAAATTGTGATTTATTTTTAATTGAAAGGCTACAAAGTTTGAGTTGAATTGAACGAATTACCATTTATTATTAAAATAAAATAGAGAAATATACCTGCATATAAATGGATCTAATTTTGCAAAAAAAATTTTCCTCTAATAGTCTAAATTAGACCAATAAACTTTTCTTTGATATTTAGAGGTAATATTTCTGTAATTTAGATAATTAAATCACAGTTACTGAAATAAAGTTAATAGGAAAAGAGGTACTATATTCACACATATAAAATAATCTTGAAGGTATATAAATGGCTAGTTTTATATTTTAGTTTTGATAGTAAAATAATTGTTTGATCTATTTTTCATATTTTTGAAACTTTTATAAGAATAATTTATTTAAAATTGAAAAAGATAAAACTTCCTCAGCTTGATATTCATATTTAAAAGTTTTATATCCTGAGAAGTTTAGTCATTATAATAAAGTTTATTCTAGTTAGGAATCGTAATGAGCTACATTTATGAAGGTCATGTGACAAATGCAATTACGTGTCCTCCATTGAATTGAAAACTGACATTAGACTTGTACTTGTTGTCTGCTCATAAAATTAAGATAAAATTTCAAACTTGATAATTGGGTAATGATGTTGAAACATTATGATTCATCAAAAAGTTTTTCAGAATCAAAGGAAACTCTTATATTAAAATGTATTATTTTTAAATCAAGTGCATTTCGGTTAACTACATGAGTTACTCGTATTATTGTTGACAAATGTGTAGTTTTTAAAAGAAAGTTTTTGTGAAAAGCAAAAATTTGCAACAGTGAAGCGTATGAATTAATTGACTATAAACATAAAATTGCATTCATCACGGGATTATGACGTCAACATGAATTGTAGTTATCATGTGACTATGACGACACATGAATTTAGCCCATCATATAAATTGAATACCCGTTATGGTAGAAAAAAAAGTGCATGTGCTTCTGACCACATTATAGAAGTGATAACTTCAAATTTTGTAATGTTATTTCAGGAATTAGTTAGGTGAATAAAAAACAAGGGGATATTAGTATTGTCCAATAAAATTATTAATTCATATGTCTGTACTCATAAAGTAATATTTTTGGGCGAAATATACAATCACATATTTGGGAATTAATTGTATTCTAAGAAGGAAACAATACGTTTATGGTAGCTGAAATAGGTTATAAATCCTTTAGATTCAAAATTTTATTTAAATATCTATAAAAAAGCTCCGTCAAGCATTGTTCCTTTCATTTAGATCATTTGACATAATAAAATTGAATTTTGATTTTAAAAAATCAACTTAAGTCTTTGATTTGTCTTTTGAAAAATCTACTTTAAAATTCCCACTTAAAATCATAGGTAATTTGTTCAGAAGACCCGATCCGGCTTTGTGAATTTTGATTGTAATTTAATAATATTCAATTCTATCCATGAATTAATTTAAGCAAAGGGATAGTAAAACAGGTAGTTGATTGGGAAGAGAGTAATCTAGGTCAAAACCTTTAAAAAGGGATTTAATCAGAAGATTTATATCACATAATTTCTGGCTTATACTAGCTCTTTAGTCATTGTATGGCAGTTTTGTACAAATATATCTGGTGCTACTGCAAAGAAAGTCTTCTTAATTATATTTTGTTTTCTTGTATTTAAATTGTTTAATGTAGCTTTTTCTTAATACCTGCATACTTAATTTTGTTATTTAAAATTTTTAGTTGTTTTACTTTTCTTTTTTAGACTCAAAGTATATTTAAATAATGTGATTAATAGAACTATTTGTTCATTGCTATTCCGATTCGCTTACAAAAATAGATTTTTATTCTTAAGATCACTGTAATATTGCTAATGATAACTATACTATTGACTTAGTTATATAAAAATTTGTCCCTTTTCTATATTTTATGTTTAATTTTAGTGTAGGATTTCTCTTTCTCTCTCTAAGCCTATTATTTAAAAATATTATATTTCATTTTCATGCTTCAACTAGGATTAGAAAGAATCCCGCATTCATTTCCGTAGAAAGAGGTGGCGGGGGGAAGCCCCACTTAAATCGAAGCTAGGAACTTTACTTTTACGGCGTATTGGTGGGGAAACAAACTACCGCGTTTCAGAGTGGCGGGAGGGAAACGTCCCTTTCCTTTTTACAGGTGTGTATGCGCGACCAAAGACGGAAAAAGCTGAATGAGCGTTACATAAACGAGCGTGACGTTCATTCAAGTTCACTCTCCAGCAAAACGCGCCACTAGAAGTTATCACTTCAAAAATGAATGTAAGATAATGGAGTAAGACAAAATACATTTAGAGATTAAAAAAAAGATATACATAGACGTCATATTTCTTAAGCTATCAAATCATCCCATATTAAGAATGTGACCCGGAAAGGAAATATACATTTTCATATAAGCGTGCAAAAATTTTTATACTATGCTTAAAAATATTTGCAAGTGTTCTAGAAGCTAATAAATATTACCTGATACATACCGGTAAAATTAATCAAATATTTTGCAAAAGGAAGAAGATCGTCATATTTTGTTAGAAGAGAAACTTAAATTTATCTTTTAAGGGCAATTGTATAAGCAAAAGAGAAAATTTCAGTAATAAATGCCATTTCTTCAAGTTTGAGGAAATCACGCGCTTTTTTATTTTTCCTTCCAGCCTTGCTTTTACAATAAATTTGTATACAGTAATCAAAAAAAGGTGCTTAAAAATTATTCGAAAGGTCGAGGTTCCAAGCCTTCAAAGTTTAGAATTGCTTTCATTCATAATGTGTGATATAAGGTACAACGTGAAGAGGACACTCAAAATTATAATGGAGTTCCGATCTTGTCTGTTGAATAATTCATATCTTCGTCGAAAGTCAACACCATCATGCCAAACTAGTGTGCGGGATTACATAACAATTTTTCTCTTCGTAGTGACAGCAAAAAGGGGGCGAATTTATCAACAAGCCAGAACGAATCACCTGTCCTTGTAGAAGAAACATTCTTTTTCGTAGGGAAGGGGGAGGGGAGAATAATATGACGCCTAATTGGTCAAACGTGAATTAATTCTTTCAAGGAATTGACACCGCGATGATGATGACGATGGTTTCGTCATCGAATTCCGATTGTTGGGTATTCGTTATAGGATTCTTAGTTCTCATAGACGGAGACATAGACACGCCGTTGGAATATTTATGAAGTGAGAAGATAAAAATAAGATTACGTAACCTTTGTTTTGTAAATGTTTTTTCAAGAGGGCAATGCTTTTTTTGTTCTTTCTTGAATCGAAACGATTTCGTCGCGCAGTTGTTAGATCAGATTCTACGCAAACATCAACGAAGAAAAGAGAACGAGTAGATGATAGAAGATAGCAACAATGTGATACATCTTTTGTCTCAATCCGTATGTTAATTATAAAATTGAATTAAAAGAGTGTCTTTTTCAGTTGAACGGCGATGGATTGAGGAACAGTTTTTTGTCTATGATTCAGGAACTGTTTTTATAGATGCTTTTTTTTATCATGGTTGATATATAACTGATTCGTGCATTATTTTTAATGTATAAATAGCCCCTATTTGTGTTAAGATGGACCTATGCTATTTGTATTCTATAAATATATAGAGAAAATACTGTTAATACAATAAGCCTTTTCTATTCTAAATAAAGTCTATAATTTCTAGTTAAATTTATTTTATTCTTTTTTGCCTGTGACTAATTCCTTACAAATGTAACGTTGTGAGCTTGAGTTATATCACTATACAGGCTGAGTACAAATGATGGACCCGATTTAAAACATGTTTTCGAAACTACTGAACATCAGAAATAAGTTATAAATGAATGTGTTAAGAGAAATATACCGTCTTTTTTTCTGTTACTAATGATCGATATGTTACCCTCTTGTTACCCCGTATTCGTCAAATTTCTAATCCAGTTAGTTCCATACATTTAGTAGCATCACTCTATCAATGGTTCGTAATGCTGCACAAGTGCTTACTTGTTACCCACTGTTATTTATTGTGCCAGTTGCAAATGATACGGCTTAGAATTTGTTTTTTTCCCCGTAAAATTTTCCATACTGTTATCTGGGGCATCCCATGTTTACAGGTGGCAATTCTGTAGACTTCCATGGACTTCAGACAAAACTCTGCCTCCGTCTCTCTACTGCTTCTTTAGAGACGCTTGGCCGGCAACTGCTTTTCCTTTCATACAAGCAAACTGTACTCTTGTTAGTTGGTGCTTCTTTTCCGTAGCAATTTCCAAATGTACGTTTCACCGAAATAACGGAAAAGGCCCGTGCATATTCTAATACGTAAAAAGCTCTTCTCTGACATTGCCACCATGTTTTGATTTCAATCACAATGATCTTGAATGTGTTGTTGATCATTTGTGGGAAAAAAACTTGGTACAGTCAACCCGCCTATAACGCGGTGAGTGCGTACCGCGTTATATGGAAACCGCGCTATAAGAAACTCGGATTTAACCGTACAAACCAGGCTAATTCGTAGCGCGTTCTATGGAAACCGTCTACCGCGTTGTATGGAAACCGCGCTATAAGAAACTCAGAATTAGTACAAATCACATCATTCGTACCGCGTTATATGGAGACCAATAAATACAAAAGACGAGATAAACTCCATCGGCGTTACTGATTTAATATAGTAGTGCAACGCGCCAAGCGCTATTTGGCGCGATTCCTTAATCATTTTGTTTTGTCTACGCCATGCCTCAGTGCGCGCTCCGCTTTTAATTTATTCCACGATCAGTGTAATCACTACTTTTTTATTTCATAATAAAACCTGATTTCGAAGGGAGAGGTGGTGGCTAAATTTTAACATAAAATAAATACAACAGAAAGTAATATTAATGTATTACACTTCCAGATGTAAATTATTTACACTATTTTAAGCGTTCATTGCGCAAAATTTGAAACAATGTGTTACTTTTGCAGAGCAGAAATCCAGCGGAAAAGAAAAAGCAAAAACAAAAAACCAACACTAATATACGTTATCCCTATGGGAAAGAACTGATGGGACGTTGTTAAACGGAAACCGCGCTGTAAGAGTACCGCGTTATAGGAGGGCTGCTGCAATTTCAGCTCCGCGTTATATAGAAACCGCGTTCTGAGAGTACCGCGTTATAGGAGAATTGACTGTATATTACTCTTTGCATTCATATATCACTTAGCATAATATATGCAGTAGTTTCGAAAATATGATTTTTTAAAATCGCGTCTATCAGTTGTGCTCACCCAGTATTTTTTGACTACTCACAAATGCACATTTCTGAATACAAACAGCATTTCGAGGAAAAAAAAATTAAGTTAAAAATTACGTTGGTGACACTAATTTTTTCTAACAAGTAAAATATGTTTACCAATAAAAGGCTATGTTAAAATATGATGCTAGTAATACAAAATGTGTGTGTGTGTGTGTGTGTGATGATGTTATTATTACTTAGAACGTATTAGATTTTAATAGCCTTTAAAATCTTTATATATATAAATATAAAGGGTGTTTTTTTAGAGGTATAGAACCTTAAATTGCAATAAAACAATGTATTATTCGATTGACATGATTTTTTTTTTACTCGAAAGATAATCTTGTGGCATTACATTTTAAATATGATTTCTGGCATAGGACTGCCACGGCTGGCTCGGATGTAGTCCAATTTTCGATGACTTTTTCCAACATTTGTGGCCGTATATCGGCAATAACACGGCGAATGTCTTCCAAATGGTCAAGCGTTTGTGGCTTATCCGCATAGACCAATGACTTTACCTAGCCCCACAGAAAATAGTCTAGCGGTGTTAAATCACAAGGTCTTGGAGGCCAATTCACAGGTCCAAAACGTGAAATTAGGCGGTCACCAAACGTGTCTTTCAATAATCGATTGTGGCACGAGCTGTGTGAAATTTTGCGCCGTCTTGTTGGAACCACAGCTCCTGGACATCATGATTGTTCAATTCAGGAATGAAAAACTTAGTAATCATGGCTCTATACCGATCACCATTGACTGTAACGTTGTGGCCTTCATCGTTTTTGAAGAAGTACGGACCAATGATTCCACCAGCCCATAAAGCGCACCAAACAGTCAGTTTTTCTGGATGTAACGGTGTTTCGACATACACTTGTGGATTAGCTTCACTCCAAATGCGGCAGTTTTGTTTGTTGACGTAGCCATTCAACCAGAAGTGCGCTTCATCGCTAAACAAAATTCGCGTATGAAAATCGGGAACAATGGCAATCTCGTTTTGGCCCCATTCGACGAATCTACGCCTTGCTTGATGATCGTTTTGATGAATTGCCAAACCAAACTTAGAATAAATCACTTGACAGCTGTTAAATTGGTCGCCATCTTGAAAAGTAATGCCAACTTAAACTGCTATACCTGGAAAAAAACACTCTTTATATATATATTTAAATGATACAGGTTTTCATATTAACAAATAAGAGATAACAATTTATTTATGTTGGGTCTTTTTTTTTTCAATTGTAAATAAAATGTAAAGTAAAGATATAAGACACCAAACTATAATCTAAAACGCTCTAACATTTTTTAATATAACATAATCTCTCTTTGTATATTGGAAAAAAGCGACTCACTCATTCTTTCCCTCATCTCTCGGAACTATTAGTCCTACAGATTTGAAATTTGGTAAGCATGTTTCTTTCTCTCGTTAAGTAGAGATCCTTCAAGAACGAGAAGTTTGAGGAAATCGATTCCTGAGGGAGGAGGTGGTGCGGAGGTTATGGTGTAATTAAAAATAAAATTTATCATTTCTGAGCTATTAGTCTTACATAACTAAAATTTGTCAAGTATGTTTCTTTTGTTGAGTAGAGATCTGCCAAAAAGTTTTTGTGGAAATTAGCTTCAAGGGGGAAGAGTTTTGGAAGGGTAA
Organism: Trichonephila clavipes; assembly: GCA_019973935.1. NCBI lineage: Eukaryota > Metazoa > Arthropoda > Arachnida > Araneae > Nephilidae > Trichonephila > Trichonephila clavipes. The sequence continues at coordinate 189,064 of BMAU01000775.1, read as the reverse complement.
ACGATATAAATATTCTTTCACCTTAGAAATCCAAGTTCTATCTTTAAATCGAGGTGCAATCTATAAAAACTTTTTTCTGTTCAATCGAAAGCTTAATGCCTGGACTTATATATATCTCTCGATAACTTAAAAACAATAAATAATCATACATCACGAAATACCAAATAAAGCCGGTGGGTAAAAGCTTATATTACATAAAATTTAATCTTTTTTTTAATTTCAAATTAGATTTCTTCATGCATTAAATAACTTATTTTATGAATTCTTCAAGAAATCCACATGACATATAATTTATGATAATGATATGCACGAATATTGAAAACAAGCCTAAAAGATTGATATTAATATTAGCTTTTTTTGTCAATAATTTTAAAATTCAAGAAAATTTATACTCATTTTAGACACTTATATAAAATAATTAAATTCTACTGATGGCTTTGAGTGTGTTCATATTATTCTAAATCTTTCTTCGGGCTTTTTCATTATTTTGTAAATTGTATATGTTTTAAAATTTATCACTATAATACATCCTTTGTGTAAAATATTGTTTTATTTTCTGGAATTTATCAGTTAAAAGGGGGAAAAAAGGAAATCAATATTAAATATTTCATATCATCTCACTCGAGAAATAAAACTGCAAATGCAGGAAAACTTTAACAATACATGGAATTCTACTTTCTCACTGCCTGTGAAAATCAGCCGGAGAGCACTTACCGCCGGAAACGCGTAAGCTTTTAAATGTGCTTTATCACATACCAAAGCATTTTTTAACGAAACCAAATTTTTTTTTCAATCATTGACATGGAAACCATCCGAGTGTCGATATCTTTTATACAGCAAAAAAAACCCCAACTTTTTCATCTCGTGTCAATGAAATGCATTCTTTTGAGCAGATTTTTTTCTTTGATTTTCTACCATCAATGGAAGAAGACATTGCCAAGTACACGTTCTTCCAATCCATGCTAATTAGTCATGATGGGTCTCAAACAAGATTTTTCTCTGTGTTGGGCGTATACCCTGAATCAGCAGAAATTCCACGTCAGAGGATTCGAATACAATATAGGAATACGCGAGTAGAAAAAAATTCTTTACGCTACACTGGAGTGAACACAAAAGAATTCTTTTTGAATTGATTGTGCAGTTAAAAGTGAAAGATCACTATATTGCGATGATGTAGATATTTCTGCAAATGTAAAAGGTACAGATGGATGAATACAAGCGCAAATGATAGGTATTTTAATGATGTATCTGTAAAAAAAAATAGTTATTCATTTAAATTCAAAAAGAAATGTTTGAACATTTCTTCTTGAAAGAAAAAGTTAGTTAACAAATCTATAAGATTTTAGTTTTACGATTTGATAAAAAAAGGAATAGAATGTTTTGAAGAACTTAATGATTATATTTAGAAAGTATTCTATTTTTTGCTGATTTTTTAAAACACGTTATATGTATTCTTTTATTTCAGGTGTAAATTTCTTTAAAAAAATACAAATAGCACAAGCATACAAGAAAAAAATACACAATCAAGACAAAATAACCTTAATTTTCAAAGCATTTCGGCAATTAAAGGAATATTTTCTTTTGATAACATTTTTTTTATTTGACATTCAGAAACTAACCAGGATATGATTGTTATAGCATTAGATAAAAAAAAGTGTAAGAGTCCCGAAAATTCCGCCTATCGTAGACTGAAGAGTTGCCGAGTTGGTGAAAATGCAGGATTATCGAGAATGGGATTAAAACGAGATAATTTACGAGTGTTTGCTCAGAAAACATTGTACAGCACTTACATGTATTGCTTGCTCGAGAATACAACAGAAAATAAACTGTCCAAATACCTTTAAACGAAGCAAAAGTACAGCAAACACTAATCCACAGTCCCATTAAAAAAAGGTTACTATATCCTATTATATATTATAAACGTGAAAGTTTGTGAGGATGTTTGGGAGTCTTTCACGCAAAAACAACTGAATGGATTTTAATGAAACTTTACAGTAGTAAATCTTATACATCAGAATAACACATGACTATAATTTATAGATATTGTGTCAAGTGTCCAAAATATAACAATAATTGTCAAGTAAAGAGGAAAAAATTCTGTTATCTGCAAAAAAAGCCCGCGTCAGCAAATATCAATCTCTTATGTGTGAAGCTAACCTTTGCATTTTGCTTTGTCTACGCCGGGCGCCAGGAACTGCGAAAGTTAGAACAGGCAGAGTGTGAAGCTGATTACAATTTTAACATAAAAAATACAACAAAAAGTAATATTAACGTATTACACTTCCAGACATAAATTATTTATACTATTTTAATCGAAAATAACATTGTTTATTTGCTTATGATTTTAGAAAAGTTCGAGTATGTTACGTTCGCCAATTTTTAAATCTTAATATTTACGGACTGCGCAATATTAATTAAAGTAAAAATTCGCAGAAATTCTAAAGACAAAACACAGACAAATATTCTATAAAAATCCTTGCAAAAACGAATACGTCTCGAATCAGTCAACCTGAAAAAGAATGCATTTTGAACCAAGATTAAAAAAAAAAAGCTTTTCACTGTTTTTTATATCGTGCTATGTAGTTTTCAATTACGGTAATTAAATGTCGCTTACACAGAATTCCAAGATTCGGTGTAGTTTTGGATTTACACAACGTGAGAAAAAACGATATTTGATAGTTTGAATGACGTTAGCGAAATTATTTTGTAAGTTATATATTAACAGAAAGAAAGAGCTCCTCACACTCAATAAATGTCTTTTAAATTCAACGTAAGATCGATTCTCCCATTTGAATGCAAAGTTGTAATAATAGTTTCCATTAAGCACACACACAAGACGATAATTTAAAATTTAAATACTATTAGTAGTGGATAAAAAAATATTAAAACAAATTTACAGTTCAAAAGATAATATCGAAATACAAAACAAACTTTGTTGAAAAAGGCCAAGTGTAGGACACCCATTTCACTGAACTTGAAGAACGGTGGATAGTTAGGAATATTATAAACCTATAACAAAACTATAGTAAAATTGATACTGGATCTATATCGAAGATTTTACAAGTCTGTCAATGCATAATTCTAAACCTTTCAAGAAAGTGTAATAATAAGTATTATAATATATATATATAATTAGTAAAAAAGGTAGTTTAAATATTTTTAAAAAAATAGAAGACAAAGTAACATTTTTATTCAACTGAGAATTACTTAAATAAATTTTAATTCTTTATAGTATTTTATTTTTTAAATATGTTGCATCAGTTAAAATATACTTAAATTTTAAAGATTTAATAACTACTTATTAAATTCAAAGTTTTATAACTTCTTCATTTATAAAAATAATTGCATGAAACTTTTTTTTCCGTTTATCGAACATTTCAAAAAATGCTCACAATTTTAATTCAACATTTAATACAGTTGTAAAATTTTATAATTATAAAAATTTCTACTTTTCTGAACATACAACTATTTTTAAAAAGGTACATTTTCGTTTTCGGGTCCTAAAAATTTGCAAAGTGAGTGAGAGAATATTAAGGTCAAACTGTTCTCTTACTCAAGAGATATCATAGCGAGAGGGGAAGGGGAATTTCTATGACAATGTGTTATGCATTTAAAAAAGTTCAAGCAACGCTGGGGGAATAAACCTGTCTGACAGAAAAGAAGAAAAAAAAATTTCGAAACAGCGAATTTTAAGTTATACACTCGGAAAAAGGCCGAGCAACGCCGGGTTAAACGGAGGAAGGGTGTGGGGTGAAAGTCATTTTGAAAAAGAGTATTAGAAGTGCTGATTTTATGAAGGAAAGGGAACATTTTTATAAAAGTAGAGAAAGCCCGAGCAACGCCGGGCCATGCAGCTAGTATGATTTAAAAATAAAATTGATGCCGTGTTGAAATAATAATAATAATAATAATAATAATAATAATAAACAGAAAAATTTGTATTTTTATAAATTTGAAATGAAAAAATTTGAGCTTTCGATTCCAGAATGGAGAGAGATGGGTTTTTTTTGAAATTATACAAACACTCTAAAATTTGGTCACTGAAAGAGTGAAGTATTATTTTTGTACAAAAGATCAAATTAGTTTCGAATGATTACATGATAGAAAAAAATTCACTGGCTCCAAGACTCAACATTTCTGAATAGTTTTGTTATGAGAAACTCACATTTAGAAACCCACAGCATTTTCATAATTCCGTATTATCAGCATTGAAAAATCAAAGGATTGTTGAGACACGAATAGGAAACAAACAAACAACAACAAAAAACAGGACATTTTTAAAAATCTTTATGCAAGATGCTTATAATTCTGAAAAAGGAATATTTTGTATAATTATTTTATTTGGATTTTTTTCAAAAAATTTAAAAACTTTTAGGTTTGTGAGTACAGACAAGTTTTTTTTTATATAGTTATACTAAATTAGATTTCTGTAAGACATTGAAAAAATAAGCTATTCCAAATTTTTTAAACAATCGCAAGAATTTTTCAATGTTTGTGTAAGTTTAATTTTTTGACTACTTTAAAATGCTACCCATGTGTGTGTGTTAATACAAAAAGAAAAAGAACATAAAATGACTTGATAAGAAGACAAATTTTTTTTTTGAGAATTTCTCGATAAAAATAGTTTAGACTCAGAAAAGACAATTTTATTTGGTCCCATTCTTTGACATATTTTTGATTTCCATTAACACACACACACACACAAAGGAGAAAAGCGACTCACTCACTGACTAATAACGATATCTCCGGAACTATTAAACCTACATACTTGAAATTTGGTAGGTAGGTTCCCTTCATGGAGTAGACGTCAGCTAAGAACAGATTTTGCAAAGTTCGAACCCCAAGGGGCGTTACGGAAGTTTAAGGGGCGTTATAGATAATTATTTCCATTACTAAACTATTAGATGTACAGTCGTGAAACTTGGTACACAGATTTCTTTCATAAAGTAGAGATTCCCTACATAATGATTTTTACAAAAGTCGACCTCCAAGGGGCGTTGACGGCGCTTAAGGGGCGTTATACATAATTATTTCTTTTTTTAAACTATTAGACGTACAGTCTTGAAATTTGGTAAGCGGATTCCTTTCGTAGAGTACAAATCCCCTACAGAATGGATTTTGTGATAATCGACTCCCAAGTGGCGTTGTAGAGAATTAAGTGGCATTAGAGGCAATTAACTCTTTAAAACTATTAGACGTAAAATGTCGAAATTTAGTAAGCTGATTCCATTCATTGAGTAGAGATCCGCTATAAGATGGGTTTTGTGAAAATCGTTTCCTAAGTGGCGTTGCGGGGGCTTAAGGGCGTTATAGATAATTATTTCCATTTTTAAACTATTAGACGTACAGTCTTGAAATTTGATAAGCGGATTCCTTTCATAGAGTACATTCGCTACAAAATAGTTTGGGGGAAAATTGATCCCCAAGGGTCACTGAGGGGGATTACGGGGCGTAATAGATAAATATTTCCGCTTTTGAACTAATAGAACCACCTGCGTGAAAATTAGAAGGTATGTTCCGTTCAAAGTTCCTTTTACGAAGATTTTTGCGAAAACGGACCCCCAAAGGAGTGGGGTTGCGAGGGATTAAGGCGTGTTATAGAAAAATTCCTGTTTTTGAATTTAACTCATTTACTTGCAATTTGTTGAGCACTTTTCTTTAGTTGAATAGAGTTCCACTGAGAATGGATTTTACGGAAATGAACTCCAGGGGGAAGCGGGGAGAGCTATTGGAGTGTATTGATAGACAAAATTCCCGTTTTTGAACTGCTAAGACTGTAATAATAAAATTTGGTTTGCAAGCTTCTTTTGTTGAATTGGAATCCGCTAAGAATGCTGTCAACGAGGTATTGATGATAAAAATTCCGTTTTTGCTCTGTTAGATTCAAACTTGAAATTTAGCACGCATGTTTATTTTATGAGAGTAGAGGTGCACTGAAAGTTGCTTTGGTGGAAATCCACTTGATTGTTAGGTTAAGTGAGTGAAAAGAATATTTCTCCTTCTATTTTAGATATAAATAGAAATTAGATATTATAATTTATGTTCTTTTTATATCAAGGGTCGAGAGTGTAACAGCTATAAATATATTTTTCAATACAATCAAATTCTTAATGCTAGATATCAATAATTAATATATATGTAAACAGTATACATATTTACAACATCGTGAAATACCCAGTGAAGTGGGTGGGTAACGGCTAGTATATATATATAAGTCAAAGAATTTAAAAATATTCATTTTTAATTAAATTTTTATTTTAATGACCAAAGCCTTAATATTGATTTTATTTTATTCACATTTTTTTAATGGAACTTTATCCCAAATTGATACATATTTCAGAGGGATGGTCTTATATAGAGCAAGGCTCGTAAAATGTGGTTCGCGGTCTCCTGGGGGCTCCTTAGCGTTTTTCTAGGGTGTTCGCGGGATCTCTCCTGTAACCTTGAGATTTCCCTCTTTTACAGACCTTGAAATAACTCTTGAAAAAATTGAAAGACTAGATCATTATATTGTTCCCAATGTAAAAACTCTACTAGAACTTGAATTTGTTATCAAGAATATTAGGTCGGGGAGGGATGTTAAAAATCATGGGTCCACGATGCCGCCCTGATACATTAAGGGGGTCCGCGACGATCGAAAGTTTAAGAACCGCTGCCCTAGAACATGATTCTTGATAAAAAAGACTATTTATATATTTGTTATTATTTCTCTTATATCCGTTAATGAGTTGATTTGTGTTAGGGGAAAGTTTATTGGTTTGGAAAAAAAAGTCTCAGTCTTGTAAAAAGTTTACAAAAAAAAAAAAAAAAAACTTTTTTTATGGTCATTAAAATGTTACATAACCCTTGTTTTTATATATCCTCAGAATACAAGAACAACAAAAAGATTATTTCACATAATAATACTATTTTGTAAGATATTAAGCTATTTGCACAGTGTGATCAAAAGAAGACTTTTAATTCAACCAAGAGGCCAGCGCATTTTCCCGACCTAAATTCAAGCGAACTAGAATGTGATGCCGTAGGAGGGGTGTTATTGTCCTCAATATCACCCTTCGAATTTCGAGGAGGCCTTCAAAATGACTCTAAGAACAATGTTATTACCACGAAATGAACTCACACACACCATTTCCATTAACAGTGTAAATTATACCCTTTGACCTTTCTTTGTTCTTATAGTGTTAAAAAAGTATGGTTTTTATAATATTATTATGTTACTTCAAGAGAGATTTTCTCACGAGTGTCAGACCCGAATATGTCCTGTGAAATAATCCTCCTGTCCAATGTTGACCATTAAAGGAGTCAAACTGTTTATGATTAAACATGATTTGATATAGTAATTGAGGAATTTTATGAATTTTCATGTTAGCCTTGAATATCATTTACTAAGGAAGGATCAAATACATCATTATTTTAACCTTTAATATTTCAGTCACGTAAACCCTTCTAAAATTGGTTGCTGTAATGCCAATAGAAGCTATTAAAATAAATTTTATTCAATTCGAAGATATTTCAAGGAAAAAAGACGATGTTAAGGATATTTTATTTAAATACGTTTTGTGAAAAGAAATATTGTTAAGGTATCCAACTACGTTCTGAACCGTGATTTTAAAAAAGCACATAAATGGTTAATTTTCATGATATTTAGTGTCACTTAGATAAGAATACTTGTATGAAATTGTTCTAAGGACATTTTGATAAAAAAATTATTTAAATACAATAATTTGGCAAAAAATTAACTTAGAATAATCTTTTTTCAAAATGTTTTCCTTTTATAAAAAAATGATTCTATAAAATAATAATACTTCGCTTATATAAAGTAAAGACTTCTCCAGAGAGTCTGAACGAGGAATTTTGAAAAATTCACATTATTTTCAGAGTTACCACCAATTGAAATAATTATCGTCGTTTTTTTCATAAAATTGCACCCCTCTGTTGTCGTAAAATATAGATAAACATACTTCTAAATTATACATTTCAAAAATTCTAGTTGAGCCTCTGTAGAAAGGTCTGAGCTATATACAGGCAAAATATTATTATAATAGAAGGATTTTTCACAAAAGGAAAATATTTTAAAAATTGGTCATTCTATGTCCATTTTACGTCTAAATATTGTACTTAAATAATTTTTTATTGTAATAATATTCTTAAAGTAATTTTATATACATTTTCTAATCTAAGTAACACTAAATATCATAAACATTATTCATTTATATGCTTTTGCTAAATCACGGTTCCGAACGTAGTCGGATACCTTCACGACACACAATTAAATTTAACACTAGAATGACTGGAACTTAGTACATGCCAATATTGCCCAAATGCAGTGAATATGACTGCATTGAGAAAGAATAACTAATGTGTAAAGAAATTTGTTAAAAATTAATTTTTAATATTTTTTATATTATTTACAGTCATATAACAAGTTTTTAGTAAATATTAACAATAAAAAAAATTTACTTCACTTGGAAAAAAATATATATTCTAAAAAATTCTAAGAAATTGTGTCGTTATATTCATAATTGTTTTACTAACTGACATTAAAAAGCAGTCAAAATTACTTCCTTGGGCAATCTAGTGTTAAAGAAGCACAGTATCGTTCAATAAACAAAAATAAAAAAAAATCAAATAAACTTTTTTTAATCTAAAATGTTTTTTTTTATCATCTGACAAAATTTGAGAAAGCTGTAAATTAAAAAAAGAAAACTCATAGATATAATATTTTTTTTATGTTTGTTTTTGTTCAAATCTCAATAGAAAATGAAAACTTGAAACTAATTTATTTAACAAAAAAAAAAAAAAAATTCTTCATTTTAAACGCTAAAGCTTTTTTTTCCTATTGTGCCAAATTCTTTGATAATTTTTTTTAACTATTGCTGTTAATACATATAACAAAAGATGGTAAGTATTTTTGAATCAAAGAAATACTTATTTTTTCAAAAAAAGTATTTGAATTTAAATTTATCTATTTTTTAAGAAATTTTCAAGAAACATTCATAATAAAGGGGTATCTTACGAACATCAATCACGTTAACTCAAAACCCGTACCCATTTCATACATAGATCAACTTACTTGTAAATCAACCTTCCTGTATGTATGTTAATTATTGTTGGAGGAGTAACATTTTAAAATCATCTCATCAATTTTTAATTTTTTTTTTTTTAAAAATCAGTTGGTTAGCTTTTTGTGGTATTTTGAGTACAAAAGCTGTCCATCAAAATGCATATACACATGAGGAACCAAACAATTTGTGGAAACCATAAAATTAAAGATTTTTTTTATATAAATCGTACCATGTCTCCTTAAAAAGTGTGAGAAACATTTTTTTGCTACCATGTCACATATGTACCTTCGAAAGTTTTTCCATTTATTTTTTTTAGTTTATTGAAATAAATTTTGATTTGACTTGTTTTTAATTATATAATAGTAGTACTGATAATTTGATGAAAAATTTCAAGAAACTGCCCTGTAAGTAAAATCTATGCATATAAAAATGAATGTTTGGATGTATGACCACGCTTCCCTCCAACACCGTTCAAATGATCACTATGAAAATTGGCATGTATATGTATTTTTTTTTTTTTTGTGTGGAGAAGGTTTTTGTGCTTTCTTCTTTGTTGCAGCTCCCCCCTAGGTGGCGCTATAGTATATCAACTTCTGTACCATTCAATCAATCGCCAAGTTGCCAACATGGTCGCCAAAAATGATACCAACTTGGCTCTAACGCCAAAATTTCGCTGTTTCCATTGAATAGCTATTATAACGCAAGAAACGGCGTTGCTTTCGAATATTATAATTTTAAAACATAAAATAAATGCAACAGAAAGTAATATTAACGTATTAGACATTCAGATATAAATTATTAACACTATTTTAAGCGTTCATCACACAAAATTTGTTACAATGTGTTACTTTTGCTGAACAGAGATAAGCTTAGGAAGGTGTTCTCAAAAATCGACCTACAAGAGAGTTACTGGGCGTTATAAATTAAACAAAAAATCCTTTTTATCGGCTATTATATCTACAGACTTAAAATTTATTTAACAAATATGGTTTTTTTTTTTTTTTTTTTTGCTCAGCTGAGATATGCAAAGAGGTGTTTTTGCTTAATTTGCAATTCACGTAAAATTAACTCATTACAAACTTCTACATCCTTCATTCTTTATTGTTAAATTTTTCAATTCATCCGTGCGAATAACGGGTATACCAGCTAGTATTAAATTAAAAAGGCAAGATTCGGAAGAAAATTATTATTTTATTAACTGAAGTATCATTATTTAAAACAGTGAGTTAATGCTAAATGAAATATCTAAGCTTCGAAATCATTCAATAATTTTTACTGAACTTATAAAAGTTTCTTAAAACTGTTATCCGAAAATATTTTTATAATTTCTTAAGCAATTTATAACAAATGTTAATTAATTGTAGAGTCATTCTGTCATTGAATTTAGGAAGGAAGTTATGCAAAAAGAAAAAGAAAAAAAATCAAACAATAATAGTTGTCTGATGTTGTAACAATAACTCTACTCATTCAGAAACTGTTTAAATAAACAAAAGAAACAGATTTTTTTTAAAAAAAATTTCAAATATGATATTTTGACAAGAATTATCTAACTTTCATCAACCATGACGACTTCATTAAAATGAACAATGAAGCCCCCCAATGATCTGATTATTCTTTACACTTAGTATATTAATTCTCCCCAGTGGCAACCACTGATTATTCCTTTCTGCACAGTGAAATTAGCAACCGGCGTTTGGCAATAGCAATAGTGTCATCCTTTCTGAATAGGAGGCGTAACCATAGCCAAAAAAAGTCGTCTGTCGAAAAAGAACAATTCAAAAGACAAAGATTCGTAATTCGAATAATCGACTAACAAATGGGCCAAGGTTGCGCATGTAGCATCACAGAAAATTCAATGTTGTGCTGTGTCAAGGGCATGAATATGAATAAAAAAATATTGTTAACTTAGGAAAAAATGAAAAAAAAAGGTGGACAACATAATTACACCATAAGTAGTCATGTTCCTTCTATCTGTCACTGTCATTTAAACAATATTGAAATTCATCCAAATTGGCTTTTCGCATTTATATATATATATATATATATATATATATATATAAATAAGGCTTTGTAAATAAAAATTAGTGCTAATTATGGGAGGATATGCTTAGTTGCTAAATTACTGAGTTAATTTGCATTGATTTTGTCATTACATTTTTGTCAAATTATTATTGTTATTTTCTTGGAAAACTCTTATTGTATGGAAGATTTCCTTTTTAAAAAATAGACGCTAACGAGGTGCAATTACAAAAGCGGAGATTCATCATAAATATTACTTTGGAATTGTTTGCTTAGACATTTTAAATACATTTTTGTTTTTAGAGAAGCCGAATCTATTTTGAAAAAAACTAACTAAACTAATACTGTTTTGTTTTTTACTCATATAACAAAACAGATTTCAGAAAAAATACAGGCTTCTAAATTTAAATAGGGATTTTCTGGATTGAAAAGATTGTTTTTGTTCGCATCAACTCTCTATAAAATTCTGCTTGCTTATTGTTTAACAACATTAATTAAAATATTTTAAAAATATGCTATTTGTAGCACTTATCTTTGATAAAGGAAATCTATAATTAAATTTTTTAAATAAAATTATGCTTTGAAGTATAATACGCTAGAATTATTTGGTCTTAATATTAATTATATTTCACCATTAAGATAAATACTTGTTACATGCTATATTAATATTATTTTTCATCATTACATGAAAGTTATTCTAATTTGATTTGATGCCAAAATGACTCACATAAATGTTTTCTTACTATATAATGTATATAATGTATGAATTACAAAAAAAAAAAAAATTCCTAAGATACTTCCGTTCAAGTGTTAGATAATAAAATAAAAGAATTTTAACTTGAAATTTTGTTTAATCTTTGAATCCCACGCAATTATCCCGCTAACATGATGTAATAATAATAATAATTTTTCCTTCTATATTATTAAAAAGTTTCTTTTGTTAAACTTGTCCAGGTTGTAGATAAAATCCTTTTGGATCTATACACAGAAGTAACCCACACCAACAATTCGTTCTTTCTTCTTTCAATTCGTAATTTTCTTATGATTTTCTATTTTAGCCTCCAGATCAGGGATTTTTAACCTTATTCCCCGTCTGGGTACATCTGACAAACAGGAAATTGCTGGCGGGCGCAGGTAAAAAAAAGCAAAACGATTCTTAATATCTCTTTATTTTATTGCAATCATAAGCATCATAAACAATTTCTAAAAATGTAACAAAAAACGCAAAATAATTACATTTTATGCGATTTTTGGTATTGCATATTATTCATTAATTTTTCAAAATGAGATGTTTTTTTTTTTTTTATCTTTTGTTAAATTCCAAATATTTTCATTAAACCCGTACGATTTTAATATAATGTTTTTTTGTCTGAATATTTAAAATACAATCTTCAATTGAAGATGCTTTGCAGAGATAATTCTTAATGTGCAACATATTCAACGCGAAGGTCTTCAACCACAATACCAATTGATAAGACAAAATAGTGTCACCAGCACTAGTGGTAACAAAACAGTGTTGCCAGTACATTAACTTAATGGCTTATATTTATTTCTAAAAGTATGATGAATCTCACGGTCACACAAAAAATCGTGGTTGGCCACGGTTGATACTAATATAGTATAGAGCAGACAGTCGCAGGAACACAAAAATGGCTTCGCTGGCAAGGGTTAAGAACCCCCGTGCTCTAGATTCACGCTGTAGAGCGTATCTTAGTGTAATGAGACACAGACTCAATGTGAATAAAAATCCAATAAGCTTTATTTACGGAGGTGTAGTCTGTAAGTTTTTTTTTTTATTATAGTTCATATTTCAAACTTATTTACTATTTTTTTAAAAAACGACGTCAAAGAAAAACAAACAAACCGAGAGAATATTTGAGACATGTGTCGTACTTTTTCTTCTTTTATTGCATTGGGGGGATTTAAAAAAAAAAGGTTTGACAAGTTCTAAGTCTATTGATATTTAAAAATTGTTTTTAGAATCATCTGTATGTTTGTGTGTGTGTGGTGACTATATCATAAAAAAACTTGAAGAACAGGATTTGACAGATTTTCTCGGTGGTTGATTGATAGTTTGATTGATGTCGCTCTCAGAAACAACGCATGACATTGCAGAGACGAGCATTGTAATTTGAGCCCAGCTCAAGTTGTGATGACCCCCCTGGGTCACACCTTGAACACCAAGATTAATTTGAGGCAAAGAACCACCAAGAGCCATTTTGAATAATAATATTATTTATTTTGTTATAATTTCCTCAAAAATCTCTGATAACATATAATATAATAATGTTACGTCGTTTAAAGGGATTTGCCTTTATATTAAATTAAATTACTAAGAATACAATTAATTACTAATCTAGCTCAACTCAAGTAAGGTTTACCGAAATAGGAGATCCGAGAAACACACGTATTCGAATTCTTAACTGTCATTAACTTTAACTAAGTATCTCAACCTGACGCTTACTTTAAGCGTACGTGAATTATATTTATCACTGGCTTATATCAGCTTTCTGGTACGTCTAGCAGCACGACGTCTTCACGAATCTAATCTCTTTGAATCTTCTAGCTATGCGTTTAACGTTACAGGCTCAATAGCCGACCATCATCTCTCTTGCTATCTCGCAACCCTCGACTTAAATACCTTATCTAATTTAAATATCTCATACTTCTTTTTGGAGTTGATTGGAAATAAACGCGAATTTATATTCCCCAGAAAGACGCCTAAGAAGATTAGTGGAAAGATTCCATACAGATTCGTCATAAAGTGGTAAAAACGATATTTGACTGGCACCCCATTCTTTAAAAGAGGAAAAAAGAAAAATTGCTGGTGACTTTTGGTAAAAAAAAGTTTTAAATATATTTTGTGTATCGCCAATGTCATGAACAACGTATTACAAAACTTTTATATCAATTTGCTGTAAAAATGACATTTGGAATCCATGAATTTGTCTCAATTCATTAAATTACTTAGCTTCTGAAGTCAGCGTTTCTCAAACTGTGGGGTGCATTCCCCTAGGGGGCGTGATACCTCTACTAGGGAGACGCGAGCATATTGAAAAGTAAAACAAAAAGATTATTTCAAATTTTTTTAATTTACTGAAAGTGAAACAAAATACATTCTGACATAATAAAAAAATAAAACATGCATTTACACTGATATAACTTATAAATGTATCAGTACTGTGCAATGTATTTTATGATTAATTTAACAATACACACTAAGCTAAGAACAACATTAATAATAACCAATTACCCCACAGGTCATTGGTAATTAAATTTACATAAATGTCATATGTAAAAATTATACACAAAAATTAGCCCTTTGTTATCTTGATAATTTGTAACACTTATTTTGATAATTAATCCTTTAACGGCCGATTAAAAGTTACGCGATTCACTCCCCAATGCCACCGAGAAAGGAATACGTAAGCAAATCCTCTGAAATAAGTAAATCCTTCGCAGACTCTCTCAATGTATTTTTTGCATTTAAAAGCCTATATATATTTTCCTGGATAGCAGTGCACAGAAAAGATCGTTCTTCGGACAGGCGTATATATACGTCCGGGCAATTAACGCTTTGACTTAGCGAGACGTTTATATTCGCTGGTGGCACTTAAGAGGTTAAAGTCGTATTGTAGCTTTAGCGTCAAAGTATAGTATTATTGAATTACATGCAATGTTGTATGGAGGGGGGAGGGGCGTGATGAAAATTATGATTGAATATTGGGCCGCAAACATTCAAACTTTGAGAAGCACTGGCTTAAGTCACAATTACTATTTATGGTAATGAAAAATCTAATATGGTCGTTCATCTTAAACTCCAGTTCCTGGAACATTTCCATGTTCAGTAAGACCTCGCTTAACGCGGGGGATACGTTCCATCAAGTAGAGCGTAATGCGAAACAGCGCTAAACGAAGCCATCTTAACATGTAAATAATGAGGTTAGGGGAAGATGGATAGAAAATTGGTTAGGTATTAAATTTAATAATTATGTTTTTTTAAATAAAAAATAAAACCAACTATTTATTTCTTACAAAAATAAAAATAATATAAACGAATATTTACATATAAAAAACAAATAAAATTCTAAGTCAGTCAGATTATTCAGTCTATTCTGTGTTTCCAATTTTCTGCCTTTTTGTCAAGTAGGCATCTCGTTGAAGTTGCCAAATTCAATGCAGCACTAATTTGAGATTGACGTTCCCCAGAATCTAATCTTCTAATCACTTGCATTTTAGTTTCCAGTGAAATGCTTTTTCTGGTTGCTTTCTTTTCTTGTTTTTCATTATCACACATGATAAAAACTAAAGAGCATAATATTTGTCTCTGTATTAATCGTTATAGCATTACATAAATTTATACTTACAATAATGTCACCAAATGTTTCAAATTATAAAAATGCGTCCGTACAGTACCGGACCAAACAAGAAACACAACTTCTCTGTTTCGGATATGTTATGTACATATTTTGAAACCTACAATTTCGCTGAATCCCCCTCGCACCGGCGAGCACAATTTCGGGGAATCCCCGGGTTGAAATAAAAGAGCGCTACGCCGAAACAGCGTTAAGCGGGGTCTTACTGTAATTGATAAACTTGAAATATTTTTTTCCAATTCTGAAACAAAAATAGTCGGAACGAATTAAAATAATTTCTAATAAAATAGATATACATACATTTTTTCTTTCAAATTTTCAAGCACATGAAAATGGAATTGTATATAATAATTAACCATTCTCATGATGTGTTTTAATAATTAAAATTATTACTTCCACTCCGTGTCTTTAGAATGTTATTTTGTACCTATACCGTCATGTAATTGTTCAGTAATTATATATAAATATTAGGATGAATCGTGGTTATACGGTGAAAGAAAATTACTTTTAATCGAATTCTATCTATGCGGAAAAAAATGTTCTATTGTATGGAGATTTGGAAACTGAAAAATAATTTTAAGAAATAATTTCAAAATTTAATATTGGCTCAAAGAGGTTTAATTTTCGAAAAAAAATAGAAAAAGATTTAATTTCACTTAGATAATTTTAGATTCAAAATAATAATTTTTGGTTCAGTCCTAGGAGAGCCCACACCCTTTTCGCGAATTATTTTGGTTGGCGATAATTGTGCCATCTTGGTAACCCTACTTTGAGACACTAGATATGGTAAACCTAACCATTTCTGGTATTTTCGTGTTTTGTCGGCGGGCATTTCGATTTTCATTTTGTTTTGGAGAACCGGGTAGAATGGTTGAGTGTGTGAAGGAATACATCTTAGAATTTTTTACTTTGTTGAATGCGAAAGGTTAGAAAGAATTGATTGAATAGTGTATGAAGGACTTAGAGTTACGAATGTCCTAAATATAACGATCGGCACGATGTAACATGGTCGACAATAAAACGCTTTCTTCGAAATTACACCAGCCACGCCGAAGGTATGTTCGATGACCATTACCTCGCAGAATAAAAGCGGTGGCGCTCACACGATCATTCACTTAGCGATGAGACTTTTAAGACTTTTTTAAAATCTGTTGTTATGCTGTACCTTCCACTCGGAAAAGATCAGCAGTAAGAAAGTAAGTG
The DNA here is from genome assembly GCA_019973935.1 of Trichonephila clavipes. NCBI lineage: Eukaryota > Metazoa > Arthropoda > Arachnida > Araneae > Nephilidae > Trichonephila > Trichonephila clavipes. Next base: position 172,401 of record BMAU01000775.1, on the reverse strand, counting down.
CTGTTTTTATATACCTTTTTTAATCTTAAATGTTTAATTTCTGTATTGTTTACATATATTTTCATTACGCATCCACCTTATCTCTCTGTATTCACTTGTCGCCATTGTCGGTTTCGCTTGGCGCTTTTTTCGTTCTGTCGCTAAGAGTGTGGGCTCTCCTAGGATTTTACCATAATTTTTTTTACAATATAATTAAAAAAAAGTGATGATTACTGATAAGTGAGTAATACAATGCACATAGTAACATTTCATAACCCAACACTTTCTCTCAATACAGCCGAATAAGTCCGATCCACGCCTTTTTCGGCCTTCCTCTTTATCGTGTACTGCAATTTCGACAACAGTTTTTTCTTTTCTTTTGAATTCAATACTAAAGAAGCTGTTAAATGTACCTGTTGTTTTCTCTGCGACTATTTAATATGTGCCCTATCATCACAATAGATGTCAGAAAGTACTAAAATACAGTGAGTGATCGGTTAACGAACATAATCCGTTCCAAGACTATGTTCGCTATCTGAATTGTTCGTTAACCGATCATCGATTCACCATAGACTTCTATTTGAAATCGATTAATTCGTTCTGGAGACCCTAAAAATTAAATTTAAAAAAATGTATAATTTCTTAGTAAGTTTAAAAAAAATAATACATACATATAGTCTTGCATATTAATCAGTCCTTTTCATTTTTTGCTTATGGGGCGTTGAAGAACATGTCCGATGTCGATTGCTTTTCTCTCTTTTTTAGGATTTTCCGGAAGTAATTAATTGCATTGTTGTTGTAAAGATCCCCAACCCTACTGACATCAGCTTGGTTTGGGTGCCATTCTAAGATCTTTGCTCTGACAGCCTCCCACTTTTTCAAAAGATCTTTAATGGCAGATGTTGGCATTGGTCCTCTTTCGTCTTCCTCTTTCTCAGAAGGAGACACATTTCGTTCTGTTTCTTGGTGTTCTTCATTCAAAATTTTTTGTAGTTCTTCTATCGTCAGTTCATCTTCAGGTCCCATTATGAGCTCTTCTATGTCATCCTCGTTCACCTCCAATTCCAGATCTCTAGCAGTTGTCAAAATTTCATCCATAATTTAAGGGGTGCCTCCCTGATCATCTCCGAATATGTGTTCGTTGTCAAAACACAAAAAATCTATCTTGAAAGTGTTCGTTATCCGAATATGTGTTCGTTATCTGAACACAAAAATCTTTCGTGAAAGTGTTCGTTAACCGATCACCCACTGTTATCTGTTTCACTCTTTAACAAAAATTACTTTGACCTTTTAGCACAAAAAAGTTCAGGTATGTAAACTTCATTCTCCTTGTGACAATAATTTACACAAAAATTAATCATTATTTTTACTTCATCTATATATCGTAGAATATCTCTTCCGCATTGGTAGGTTTTGAAATTCTGAAAAAAATTGGTTTACCCTACTGGGGGGTAGAACCCCCTCAGTATAGAGGGCGCTGCTTGTAAAAACATGCTTTGTTTACACCAGAGATCTTGTGTACGTGACCGAGTGCAGACGCACTCCATATTCCATTAAACTTATTATTTAATCTTACACTTGTCTTCGATAATTTATTGAATTTAATTGAGTCTAATGATTGTGATGATATGAAAGTTGATTGTTATAAAAGCATTCTACCACTGATTAACTGAACCACCGATGATAGTAACATTGGTGCATCGGCCAAAAAGTTGAAATATCATCGTCGACAGTGAATTCAGGTAAGCCGAATTTTTATTGAAACTGAATTATACCTGAATAGAAGATTGAAATGTCAGAAGATCTCTCAAAATTTAAAAAGAAGCGTACTGCGGTACGTTCTTCGTTGACAAAATTGATAAATAAAATTGAAGGAAAGATCAACAATGAAAATGAACCTGTTGATCAATTTGAAGCTTTTATAGAGCAATTAAATGATAAAGAAAGTAACTTAAGTTTATTAAATACACTAATTGAAGATCGTTTGTCTGTTGACACTATTACTGAAGATATGGAAGCTTCGGAAGAAATTAAAGAGAAGATTATATTTTGGAAAACGAAGCTTTCTTCTAAAATTAGGAGAATAAATTCTGACTCTATCCAGGTTGATACAGTTTCTTGAAATATCCAAGTTATTGATTCCAATAGTTTTGAATGTATGAACATAAATTTACCTAAATTGCATATAAATAAGTATTCTGGAAATTATTCTGAAAAGTTAGATTTTTATAATTTATTTGAAAGCTCTATTCATAATAACAATAGACTAAGCAAAGTTGATAAATTTAATTATTTAAAATCATATTTGTGTGGTAATGCGCTTGCTTGCATTAATGGATTTCCAATTTCTGATGATAATTATGATAGAGCTCTTGATTTATTAAAAGATAGATTTGGAAATAAAAACATGTTAATTAACGCTCATTTGAGCAATTTATTAAATTTAACACCTGTTAGAAACTCTACTGATATTGTGGGCTTAAGAAATTTGTACGATAGAGCAGAAACGCAAATAAGGAGTCTTGAAAGTTTAGGAGTTAAAGAAGAATCCTACTCAAACTTATTAACACCCATCCTGTTGAAACAGATACCTCGGAACTCGTTTTGGAATTCAATCGTTCTCAAAAGGACGAAGGGTTTGACCTGAGCGCTCTTTTACAGTTCCTGCACTTGGAAATCCGTAGTAGGGAACGAGCTTCTCAAATAAACAGTCATAAACTATGTCATTATTCTCCTCCACTGCAAGACAGAACAAAAAATAAAGGCTCCTATTTCCCCATACAACGCATGAAGCCACCCCCGAATAGAGTACATTTCCGAGCACATTCATTTCCCACCCCCTGGGAGAAAGTAGAACCTAGAAGCCGGAAATGTTTATACTGCAGCAAAGGTCATGAACTCGACGCTTGCCGTTCTTTTAGTGCTAACGAAAAGCGAGAAATTTTAAGAAAAAAAGGATGTTGTTATTGGTGTTTGTCGCCGGGTCATAGAGCAATGGAATGTGTAAAAAGGGAGTCGTGTCCTATTTGTAATGGGTCCCACCATTTCTCAATATGTTTTCGAAATCGACATGATGTCGATTTGTCTCCGAAAAGGGACACTGATAATATAGTTTCAGCAGTAATTAAAACAGAAGTAAATAGTGTATTATTACAAACATGCGCCGCATTAATAGATGTCAAAAATGAACAAGAAGTTGTTAGATTATTTTTAGATAATGGTTCACAGAGAAGTTTCGTTTTAAAGAGTACTTCTGAGAAATTTAACTTTCCGATTCTTAGAAAAGAAAACCTTTCCATTTGCCCATTTGGTGCTAAAGAAACTGAAACAAAAACTTTAAATATAGTTAAAATAAAATTGAAAAACAGGGATGATCCAAATTTGTGCATTGAAATAGAAGCGGTAGAGACAGAACATATTTCTATCACGAATTTACCGACTCCTGATAGAAATATTGATAAAAAATTTAGATATTTAAAAAATGTACAATTAGCCGATCCTTATGAATTTAACGATTTCTTTATCGTTAAATTCATAAGGATCGGCTAATTGTACATTTTTCAATTCTTATTGGTGCGGACTATTATTATCAAGTAGTTACAGGTAGAATTACGCGTCTAAACAAAAATCTTGTGACAGTAGAAACATTATTCGGGTGGTCTTTACAAGGGCAGAGTACAGATTCTGAGAGAGAGAGAGAGAGGACATTTTAACAATGAGTGTTATTGTTAATGAATCCAATATTTCTAAACAGTTTAGTGAATTTTGGAATTTAGAGAACTTAGGAATAGAAGCAGAGGTGTCCGATGATGAAAATATTGATAATGATATAATGTCTGAATTTGAAGCGGGAATTTCATACCAAAATAAGCGGTATAAAGTTAAATTCCCTTGGAAACCTAACATGAAAACATTGTTAGAAAATAATGAAGAAATTGCTAGGAAAAGATTTCTAAAGTTAAGATCACGTTTTAAAATGACAGTTCCTTATTTGAGGATTACAAATTAGTTGTAAATAATTATCTTTCTGAGAAAATCATAGAACGCGTTCCATTTGAAGAAGAAAATCTAAAGCATAATATTTTTTATCTACCACATAGAGCAGTAATACGTACTGATAAAACTACAAGCAAATTGCGAATCGTATTTGATGCGTCATCACATGCGAAAGCACAACTATCTTTGAACGATTGTTTACACACAGGGCTAAATTTTATACCTAACCTATTTTTTCTATTAATCAAATTTAGAGTGAATCCAATTGCATTTGTAGCTGACATAAAAATGACATTTTGATGATTGAGATAGACGAAAGTGAAAGGGATTTTACAAGATTTTTCTGGGATGAAAATCCAGGAATTGACTTAGAAAACAAAGGGCTTGATATTTTCCGAATGACTAGGGTTTTATTTGGAGTAAAATCAAGTTCATTTCTTCTTGCAGCTACGATAAAGCATCATCTTAAAAAATATGTGGATATTTTTCCTGATACTTTTAACCATCTTAACCAGTCATTGTATGTTGAGGATTTTCTGTGTGGAAATGTCAGTGTCCAAGCAGCCTTGACGACCTGCATAGAAAGTAAACAAATTTTGGAAGATGCAAGTATGGATCTTCGGAAATGGAGAATCAACTCTTCCGAGCTAAATCAAAGGTTAAAAAATTTAAATTTTGAAGTAGATGAACATAAAGAGTCATTGAACACGTTGATAGCTTCAAAGGTCTTAGGAGTTGGTTGGAATGAAAAATGTGATACATTCTATTTTGATTCCAGCGATTTAGGAACATTTCTTTCTAAAAGAATTAATACAAAAAGATATTTGTTACAAGCCGCAGGTCGATTATTTGTCCCAGTAGGTTTCATAGGTCCTTATACGATCCGAATAAAATGTTTAATTCAGGAAATTTGGTGTTTAGGATTGGATTGGGATGACAAATTGCCCAAACAATTAGAAGTTTCATGGAATAAATGGTGTAATGAGATTCATTATTTAAGTGAAATAAAAATTCCTCGATATTACTTTCAAAACTTTTTGCCTTCAAATGCAGCCACCATTAAGTTGCATTGCTTTTCAGATGCTTCCAAAAAGGCATATGGAACTGTCGCTTATTTACGCATAGAACTGAACGATGGAAATATTATTTCTAGTTTTGTAGCATCAAAAGGTTGGGTAGCTCCATTAAAAACTCTTTCGATCCCTAGATTGGAGCTTATGGGCGCACTTTTATCTGCAAGGTTAAGTGACAAAATTGCAACTGCACTCATAATGCCTGTGAGTCGTTTTTATTGGACTGATTCATCTATAACATGTTACTGGATCAAGGGGGATTTTAATAAACATAAAGTGTTTGTAAAGAATAGAATTAAAGAAATATAAAAACTAAGTGATCCCAAGGAATGGCGCTACTGTAAAGGAAAGGATAATCCCGCTGATTTAATAAGTCGGGGTTTGCCTTTAAATGATCTTAAAAATAACAAAATATGGTGGCATGGTCCCAAGTGGTTGACAATGAAACAAACAGAATGGCCATTATTTTCAGAACCTATAATTGAAACCGAAATAAACAACGATAAATTAGAATTGAAGAAATCTATTAATGTAAATACAGCGGTTGAAAGGAGGTAAATTGAAAATAATTTAATCTCTAGATATTCCTCTTTTAGTAAATTAATTAGAATAAGCGCTCTATGTTTAAGATTTATTTATAACTGTAAAGTGAACCCAGTATTAAGGAAAATAGACTGTATAAGTGCTTCTGAATTTGATCATGTTACGAAAGTTTTAGTAAAACAAGTACAATTAAATGAATTTCCAACTGAAATAAAGTGTCTCAAAAACGAACAACCGATTCCAAAGGGCAGCAAAATATCATCTTTAAACGTGTTTTTGGACGAAGATGAAATACTGAGAGTGGGAGGTAGATTGAAACATTCGACCCTATCTGAATTCCAAAAACATCAAATGATGTTGCCAAAGGCTCATCATTTAACTGATTTAATAATTAAATACTATCACAAGAAATCATTACATTCTGGCTTGCAAACCACATTATATTTAATAAGACAGTTTTATTGGATCCAATCGGGTCAGAACCGTGTAAGAAGAATATTAAATAAATGTATTACGTGTTTTCGCACGAAAACCCAGACAATAAACCAGATGATGGGAGATTTACCACGAGACAGAATTGTGCCTTCTAGACCCTTCGAAAAAGTTGGATTGGATTACGCTGGTCCTATAATCACGAAACCAAATTTAAAAAGATCAAGAGTGACTTTAAAATCGTATATTGCCATTTTCATCTGTTTCAGTACAAAAGCCACGCATTTAGAAGTTGTTTCCGACTTGACCACAGAAGCCTTCCTAGCATGTCTCCGACAATTTATAGCAAGGAGATCCAAGCCATCCGTCATTTGGAGTGACAATGCAACGAACTTCAAGGGAGCAAGAAACATTCTTAATGAATGGAACGAAATTTGCAAGTCCAACAGAATTCAGCTATTCAGCTCGGAAGATGGAATCGAATGGAACTTCATTCCACCCGCTTCTCCCCATTTCGGTGGATTGTGGGAAGCAAACATTAAGTCCATGAAACGCATTTTATTGAGGGTAGCGAAATCAGTTATCATGAACTTCGAAGAGTTAACTACGTTGATGGCACAAATCGAAGCAGTTCTGAATTCACGTCCCTTGTCTCCACTTTCTTCGGACCCCAATGATCTTAACCCTTTGCCCCCGGGGCATTTCTTGACGAACTGTGCAATTTCATCCTTTCCTGAACCTTATACTGCTTAGGATTCTTTGTCCTATCATTCCAGGTGGAAACTCATTCAATCCCTGAGAGACAAATTTTGGAACCGTTGGAGCACCGAATATCTGACCCATCTTCAGACCCGTGCTAAGTGGAGTGTACATAACCCTAACTTGATGGAGAATCAGCTAGTTCTTTTAAAGGATCCCAACACCAAGCCCCTGGACTGGCCTATGGGGCGTATTCTTGAAGTATTTCCCGGTAGTGATGGTCTTGTAAGAGTAGTTAATGTGAAAACCTCAACAGGTATTTTAAAACGAGCCATCACAAAGGTAGTGCCTTTACCTATTCCAGTTGATCCTGCAACTGTAGAAAGGAACATTTGAACATTTTACAATTTCTTGAGCTTTAACCTTTATATTATTCTATTTACATAATTGCTAATTTGATTTTTCAATATTATTGATAATGCATGTGATTTAAGAATTGCTAATTTTATTTCAGAATTATTGATGATGCATGTGATTTGAGAATTGAATTTATAGGATTTTATTTTTATTATTTCACATTGCATGAATTTTATTTGTATTATTTCATTTTGCATGAATGTTACTTGAATTACCTTAGAAAATTTGAATTATCTTAATGTAAACTCCGCAGGAGTTTAAGTGGGGAGTAATGGTAGAACCCCCTCAGTATAGAGGGCGCTGCTTGTAAAAACATGCTTTGTTTACACCAGAGATCTTGTGTACGTGACCGAGTGCAGACGCACTCCATATTCCATTAAACTTATTATTTAATCTTACACTTGTCTTCGATGATTTATTGAATTTAATTGAGTCTAACGATTGTGATGATATGAAAGTTGATTCATATAAAAGCATTCTACCACTGATTAACTGAACCACCGATGATAGTGTAGAGGTGTGAGCGGTTGTGGGCGCTCTACTTCAAACAATTAAGTAGGAAAAGTCATTCAGAAGGTTTAATGATACATCGACTCCATTTATATCAAAAATAAACTATTTATTGACCATCAACGTCATCGTACTTCGGCCGCCGGGAGAAGAGAATTACTTCGCGTCGCTTAGCTCCGGCGCTCTTCCGAAACTTGTGACGTCATAGGCTCGCCTTCACCGATTGGTTAAGATGAGCACGTCACACAGAGCACTTTTGGGTAAAGGAATAAAATAAGCGAAACGCTACAGAGTATGCCCCCAGTGACCTAAGTCCCGATTACATATATACAAGTTAGGATACATACCAAGAAATACATGAAAATATTGGCAGCATACTCAATTGACATATTTGAAATATATGGAGAATGGTGCATATATATGCAGTATTACTGACGGTAATAGATATGCAGTGGTATACAAAATACTATATACAAGTGTATACAGAATAATAATACATGCAAAATTATAGAGAATAACAATATATGCAAAATTATAGAGAATAACAATATATGCAAAATTATAGAGAATAACAATATATGCAAAATTATAGAGAATAACAATATATGCAAAATTATAGAGAATAACATATGGAAGGTACAAAATAATATATATAAATGTAAAAAAAAATATGAATTACAAGAGTACAGTTTGCGTTTATATAATATATGTGGGAGACAACAAGGGGTCCAAGACGTTTGTCTTACTTTAACTTTATTTTAACATTTAACAAAAATTAATTAAAAAGGTAGCTATTCTAACAGATAAGTTTGACGATGATATGCAGAAGGTAACGCCTGCTCGCGCACCTCTGTCGTTCTCTCTCTTCTCTAATCGTTAAAGTTTCTCGAAAGTCCTTAAAGTTTTCGTTTTGGTTTGGATTTGCTGCGCCTGCGCGCGAAGACTGCGTTGTTATCTTGAGAACTATTGGATCCTACATCCGGCTATCCTGACTGTACGCTGTCCGCAGCGGTACTTCCTCCTTTTTCATCGAGACCAGAGGAGAATCTGAAATATACAAAAAAGACGGAACAGACAAGGACTATACGACAAATATACAAAGATTTAACATATCATAATTCTTATGAACTAGACAGTTTCTCCATCATGTGAAGGCACCTCTTCGACATCCGGAAGGTTCCACAGGAAAACATTGTGTTTCACAGGCATAAGAACGTCTTTTTTAACAAGTTGATCTTTGGTTGAACGCATCGATATTTTCCTCTGTAGAGTTCTGGACGTCTGTTCAAAACGATTTCTCTTTTTCCTCCGTTTCCACTGCCAGGGCTGGAAGATTTTCCGGAGCAACGCAAACCGTCGATGTTTACTCTCCATAGGTGAAGGGGCGTTGAAGTTCACGGAACTCGTTTTCATGGCACCATTTACTTTCTTACACAATACTATATCAGAACATTTTTCTCTTATAATACTCAATTTTAACTTAGTACTCTTAATTTTATTACATTTATAATCCTTAATTAGAGAACTCGAATCATTTCTAGTATTAAAGTTTTTAACATGTAGCAAATCATAACTAGAGTTTTCTATCACATTTGAAAAAGAAACATTTGAATTAAAATGAACACCCAAAGAGGATCCACTTTCACTCAATAAAACATCGCTCTTTGCGTGGCCTAGTTTCTTTATTTCAGCATATACACTGGGATGTATAATAAATTCTTCGGTCAAGGTCGGTGATATTGCCGTTCGAACACTTAGACCGGAGAGTGTTGATTAAGAGAAATATTTATGGGTTTAACTTCTACCATTCGCTGTTCGCCAAAACATGAACTTAATGTTATTATTTCTTCGGAAGGTGTTTGCACTCTAATTAGTGAGGAATTTAAAACTGGGATCTGGCAACCTGAATCGATCAAGGCTGTTACGGGCTGATTTTTCACAAAAATGTTTACGTATTGAAGATTTGCAAATTCATCGCTATTTTGTTTTTCGCTCTCGACTTTCAAAGTATTCACGTTTATTCTATTATGGATGTGGTCGTTAGATTCTTTAGGTTTAAAACGCTTCTCACAGTCTCTTGCGCAATGAGATGAATCACCGCATATAAAGCCATTTTTATTTTCTCTTTCAAGATATTGGGGATAGTTCTCTTTAATCTTTGGTTTAAAGTTTTGTGATCTATTTTTAAAGGGGTCTTGGGTATATCCATAAGTAATAGGAATTTCTTTATGTGATCCGCTTCTAGATGAAATATAAATATCGCACTCTTTAGCTAAATCAATAGGCCTGAACCAATCTTCTGCTTCTCGAATGCCAATATGAGTTGCGGTTTCCTTATTTAAAGTTTCAAATAATTTATCAGAAATTATAAGATCACATAGAGATTCAAAGGAATTAACTTTTCTTAACGAACAATAATATTGGAAGTTTGCCGTCAATCTTGCAGCAAATTGGATGTATGTCTCGCCTGATGATTTTACAGCATTTTTAAATGAGTTTAAACACTCGCGAGGGGTTACTTGGAATTCTCTGAGTACTATAGATTTTAGTTTTTCATAGTCATTTAATTCCTCTTCTTTAATATACAAGACATTATGAGCTCTTTCGCCCAGAAGATTTATTTAAATTTCAGATTTATATTCGTCATTTATTTTCTTGGTTAAAAATGCGCGTTCTAATGATTGGAAGAACAGATTAAAATTTTCAGATCTGGTGGGAACAGGAAGAGATAAAGTTCTAATACTTTTTATCATATTTTCTATGTTAGTTTCGAACTGTTTATCTTCGACTTTAGCTGCAGGATTTAAACTTAATGCTTCATTTTTAGCTTTTGAAGTTCGATTTCTTTTTCTGATTTTGCTAACTGAAGTTTAGCGAGCTCAATTTTCTGTTTTTCTAAAGTTACCTCTCTTTCGTTTCGCGATACTCTCTTATCTATACAGTTATGAATTTGAATAAGTTTTAACGAAATCTGGATCACTTTCAAATGTACTACTGTTCTCAATTTTAGTCTTTAGGTTAGCTATGGTGTCCGTACTCTCCACAGTACCATCTAGATCCTCAACAACTCTTATGAGATCCTCTTTAAGAGCGTTTTTATACATTTTAGAAAAATATGGAAAGATCCTACCTTTTTTTTCTAGCTCCCTTGTTGCTCGCACGTACGATGTATCCAATAATTGAAGAAAAACTTCGATTCCACTGATTTCACCTCTTCGCAGGTAATATAGTTGAAATTGTTCGAATTGACACCTCTTCGCAGGTGTTTATGTGAGTGGTTCCAACCTCTACACAGGCGGAATTTTCGTCGATGGGTTCCAACCTCTACACAGGCGGAATATTTGTCGATGGTTCCAACCTCTACACAGGCGGAACGAAGTTTTCGAAAAATGGCGGCGCGTCTCCTCCACGGACGGCTTTTGTTCACGTTCCAAACTTTGATCAAAATCGAAATTTTTTTTTCAATCCCGGCCTCTACACAGGCGGAGTATTCATGCTGAGTTCAAACCTCTACACAGGTTGAACGAAATTTCCAAAAAATGGCGAAGCGTCTCCTTCACGGACGCTTTTGTTCATTGTCCAGACTTTGGTTCAAAATCGAAATTTTTTCGATCCCGGCCGAGCCCCCAAAATTTGTGGGAGACAACAAGGGGTCCAAGACGTTTGTCTTACTTTAAATTTATTTTAACATTTAACAAAAATTAATTAAAAAGGTAGCTATTCTAACAGATAAGTTTGACGATGATATGCAGAAGGTAACGCTTGCTCGCGCACCTCTGTCGTTCTCTCTCTTCTCTAATCGTTAAAGTTTCTCCAAAGTCCTTAAAGTTTTCGTTTTGGTTTGGATTTGCTGCGCCTGCGCGCGAAGACTGCGTTGTTATCTTGAGAACTATTGGATCCTACATCCATTCGGTAACTAAATTCTTGAGAAATCTGACCTTACGGCCGTATCTAGTGGTGTACGGTATAGAAGGATTGGGTGCAGCAGTTACAGGTTTCTCAACAATTGTTTGAGTTTGTACGAGATCGGAATGATCAGTAACGTCTGCCAGAAGATAAGCAGGTTTAATGCGATCAATAGATACAGTACTTTGCTTACCGTTTAAGTCGATAATAAAGTTTTTGTCATTGCTGCTAATTACCAAATGGGGTCCAGTATAAGGTGATGTTAATGGAGGAGTAACCTTGTCAGATCTTAAGAATATATATGAACAAGTTTTCAATGAGGGGTTGATATAAATATTTTGTGTGCCATGTTGAGCTGTAGAAACAGGATTTAAGGATCTCATTGTTTGTATTAAACTAGTTACATAAGTGGAGTTAGCCGTTTGGTTGATGGAATCACTCGTTACAAGATCGGAAGGTAATCGTAACGTAGTGCCATAAACAAGTTGTGCACAGGTAGCGTTAATATCGTCCTTAAGCGCTGAACGCATACCTAATAGAACTATTGGAAGCAGTTCAGTCCATTGAATATAATTGTGAGCTTTTAGTGCACCTATGCTTTTAGACCTATGGTGTCTATGAAGGCGTTCAATGATGCCATTTGCTTGCGGATGGTAAGAGGTACTGTGAATCCTATTACAACCTAACATACGGGTCAGTTCTCTGAAAAGATTAGATTCGAAGTTTGTACCACGGTCAGTTGTTATTGTGGTTGGACATCCAAACCTGGAAATCCATCCGTGCATCAAAGCACGAGCAGTAGTTTCCGCAGTCATATCAGGCGTTGGTATCACCTCAGGCCATCTAGTAAATCTATCAATTGATGGTCATGCAAAATTGATTGCCGTTGGAGGGCGGTAGAGGGCCTATAAAATCTAAGTGTATGTGTGCAAAGCGTGCATCGGGAAGAGCAAATGTGCCAATGGGAGATTTTGTATGCCGTGTCACTTTGGCTCGTTGGCATTTAACACAGCTGCGAACCATAATTTTTATATCTTTGCGCATGCCTGGCCATACAAATCGCTTGGCGATTAAATCGATGGAGGCTGAAATTCCCTGTTGGGAGAAAAAATGAAGAGCTTTAAAAATTAGCTGTCGCATGCTTTTAGGAACAAAAGGTCGGGGTTGTTTTTGAGACATATCGCAATACAAAGTAACATCCTCAAGGGGGAAATAATGTATTTCGATTTCTAAAGAGGAATCATTGGAATTTAAAATTTTTTGTAGTTCCTCATCATCCGATTGAGCAGAAGCAAATTCTTTAAAATTTATTACAGTAGGCGATATTTCATCTATTTCAATTCGAGATAAGGCATCGGCAACAGTATTATCCGAACCTTTAGTATAACGAATGTCAGTTGAAAACTGTGAAATAAAATCCAGATGGCGCAACTGTCGAGGACTGCATTTTTCAGAGTGTTGCTGGAATGCATATGTTAAGGGTTTTTGATCAGTATAAATGTGACAAAAGTTCTTCCTTCTAGCATATGTTTAAATTTCTTTACAGAGGAATAAATAGAAAATAGCTCACGGTCATAAGTGGACCAATTCTTTTGAGATTTATTTAATTTTTGGAAGAGTAAAATGCTAGTGGTTCCCATTGATCATTAGATAGTTGCATTAGAGAGCCGCCAACTGCTACATTCGAAGCATCTACCCATAAAAGCAACTGATCACCTGGAATGGGATGCTGTAAAAGCGTTGCTTTAGCGATTGCTTCTTTTGAAGCCTAAAAGGAAAGAGTTGCTGCATCGTTCCATTGTAATTGCTCAGAAGGATTGTTAGCATTGGAACGAGGATGTTTCTTTCGGTTTTTATGACCTTCAAGAAATTTAACAAGGGGTTCTAGTATGTCTGCAGCTTTAGGAATACAACGTCTATAAAAATTGAAATACCTAAATAACGGCGTAATTGGGTCAAGGTTGTTGGTTGAGGAAATTCTAGGATACATTTTACACGATCAGGTAAAGGTTCGATTCCTTCCCCTGATAACTTGAATCCAAGAAATTCAATGGTAGATTGTCCAAATTGACATTTCTCAACGTTTATACATAAGCCATATTCTTTAAGTTTGGAGAATAAGATTTCTAAATGTTCTAAGTGCTGGGGTTCATTATCTGAAGCTACTAGTAAATCATCAACAAATGCATAGACAAATGGTAAGTCCCTGGTCACTTCGTCAATAAAATGTTGAAATGTTGACGAGGCATTGCAGAGGCCAAATTGCATCCGCAAACTCTCGAAAAGGCCAAATGGGGTGCATATTGCTGTTTTGTGTACGTCAGATGGATTTATGGGAATTTGGTGATAAGCTTTGATCAAGTCAATATGACTAAATATTTGTTTACCATATAATTCCGAAGTGAATTCCGGCAATGCAGGGTATAGGATATTTTTCTTTTATGGTCTGTGCATTAAGTGCACGATAATCCCCAACTGGTCTCCACTCAATAGAATCTTTTTTAGGTACCATGTGCAAAGGTGAAGCATATGCACTTTTAGACGGTCTTATATGGTTGAGTTTAATCATATGTTGGAATTCGGCTTTTGTAATTTTAAGCCTGTCTGGAGCTAACCTTCTTGGTTTAGCTGCGACTGGAGGACCTTTAGTATTTATAAAATGCATAGTATTGTGTTTAACAGGTTGATTGATATCAGGTAACTTTGTAAGTTCAGGATACTTCTCAATAACAATTTGCCATAAACATTATTCATATATACAGATTTTACAGAAAAAATGGAACATATACCTAATTTAGCAGGCACTTTTAAATTAGTTACACAATCAATAAGACGCTTATGTCGTAAATCTGGTGATAAATTAAATTGGTACAAAAAATCAGCACCGATAATGGCACTAGATACATTACAAACATAAAATGAATAAGTAAAATTTCTGCGTAGACCAAAATTAACAGTGATGGATTTTTTCGTCCATACACATTTATGTTAGTACCATTAGCTGCACGAAAGGTTTGAATAACAGGAAATTTCTGTTCTGTTTTATTAGCGACTATTAAGCTGGCGTCGCTACCAGAATCTACTAAAAAACAAATACCTGAATTATGGTCCCTGATGAATAGACGACGAGAAGTAAATCCAGAGGAAGAGTCCGCCGCCTCTACTCTCCCAGAGTCGGGTTTTCCGTAAAGGAGCAGGGCGGAATGCATTTCTTGGCATTAGCTTGAAAACGAAAGTGGTACCAGCAGAGCTTACTTGAACGGGAATTCGAACGCTTTCGACGAACGTTGTTGTTGTGCCGAAATTGACTACGAGATCGACGAAGGTCTGCAACTTCCTTGCGCAAAGCTTTCACTTCATCCAAAAGCATGTCGTTGAAGAACGACGATCAGTCACTGATGAGGGGCTTGCTCCACTTGCAGAAACAGCGTTGATTGCGTGCGGAAAAATAGCAAGAATTCTATCCGCCACCTCAGATGCCTTGTCCGAAGTAATCGGAGATATGGATGCCAAAATGGTTTGCACAGGAACAGGCATGGCTTGATTGAAAAGTTCAAAAAGGAGAGAATCATCAATGTTGTGATTTTCAGCTCGTCTTTTCATAATGCGGAGAAGTTCACTTGGTTTTCGATCTCCGAGACTCTCACCGGCCAACAAACGACGAATTTCCTGCGTTTTTTTTTCGGAGAAACGCTCAATAATTTTAGCTTTCAGTTCGCTGTAGGGATCAGATATATCCGGTTGGATTATAACATCGCGAACGACTGTCGCAATATCTGGAGGTAAATGAGAGACTGCATAGTTATATTTCGTCTTGCTTTCAGTAATAGGTTTTGGCGAGGCAAGTTCGAATGTTGATTCAATCATGTAGAACCAAAGAGCAGGATCGCGTTGAATAAACGGTGGAATAACCACAGCTGCTGTTTCTGGAGTAGCCATTTCAAATCGAAACTGAAGTCAAAACGAAAGTCGACGAATAGAACTTTTAGCGTGAAATCCTAGGTCACCAATGTAGAGGTGTGAGCGGTTGTGGGCGCTCTACTTCAAACAATTAAGTAGGAAAAGTCTTCTAAAGTCATTCAGAAGGTTTAATGATACATCGACTCCATTTATATAAAAATAAACTATTTATTAACCATCAACGTCATCGTACTTCGGCCGCCGGGAGAAGAGAATTACCTCGCGTCGCTTAGCTCCGGCGCTCTTCCGAAACTTGTGACGTCATAGGCTCGCCTTCACCGATTGGTTAAGATGAGCACGTCACACAGAGCACTTTTGGGTAAAGGAATAAAATAAGTGAAACGCTACAATAGTAACACCTACCTAACATAAATCCTTAATATCTCATTTACGTTACCATAAAAAATAAATAGATAAATAAATAAAACAACACAGAACGAGATTAATTATTCAAAATAAGAAAAATTTGCATAATTTACACGAAAAAAGCAGTATTTATAAGCAAGAAGATTATAAGCTAAATATAAAATAAAGACAAAAGTAAACATCGAAATAAAATCTTAATGGGTTTTTCCAGGGCCGAAGAAAGAATTATTAGATATTAAGTCTTTCATTAGTAATCATTATATGCATAAAAAATAATATCCTTTCTAAAACAAGTCTATTTATCATTCGCTCACTTTTCTAAAATAAAAAAAAAGTCAGATTTTCCTTATTTTAATTTAACAATGGTTCGCTACCACATATACTCTATTTCTAATCTCTTTCTAAAAAGCACATCTACCAATTTTTCTTCTATCGGTTCCATTGTTACTGCAATGATAGGATGAAGATTTTAGAATGCCATTTTAGATTGCGATTTATATTTTTAACCAAGGTCGAAGGAAAAAAATAATCTTGAGAGTTTTTTTATTGTTGTGAAAATATTTTGAAGGACATTATATACAATGTTTACCTATGAAGAATATGTATGTATTTTCTTGTCATAAATATGTTGGACTTAAGTTAGTATCCATGCATAAGTATACTTGTAAAAGAAATTTAACTTATACCACTTTCATCCAAGAATCTTTTTTTAAAAAAATATGCAGCCATATGGTGAAATGGAGAAATCGGATAGCATTATAAGTCATACTAGTATTTGTCCATTTTGTAGCAAATATCAGATTGAAATACTCTTTTATGAGAAACTTTTTTCTTTAACTAATATATTATCTAAACATATATCGGAGAAAAGTGGCTTATTTACTCATTTACTCACTCATCTCGAGATCTCCCGATCTATTAGACCTAGAGGCAAGAAATTCGGCAGGAATGTTTCTTTTGTTGAGTAGAGATTAGCTAAGGAACGGGTTTTGAGAGAATCCATCCCAAGGGAGTTTGCGGAGAGCTACGAGGGCGTTGTAAAAAATGTTAAGTTTTTGAACAATTAATCCTACATATTTAAAAATTGTCAAGCTCTTTTCCCTTTTTTTTGTGTAGAGAATCAATAAATTTGGTTTGCGGATATTGACTTTGCGGGTGGGGCTACGGGGGGAGTAAACGATAAATATTTTTCTGTTTTAGAAATTTCAGTTCTATTTTTTTAATATCAATAGGCAAGGAGCTATAAAATGTTCTTCAATATAATCGAAAACTTACTTCTAAGTATCAGATTGCAATAAGTTTAAAAAAATTACAATCTTATACTATCATGGAATAAACAGGTTAGCTTTTTATAAATCTCAAATATATGTAGAAATGAAAATCTCGTAATGCACATGTGTAAAAATACTTTTTTGTTTAATTGTCATACTCGGTTTCCTGATAAACAGCTACAATCTATTTTTAGTCATATGCTATTTAGATAAAATAAATCAAAATTTTGTGGTATAGAAATAACTAATCATTAATAGGAATGAATATATCTATACTTCTCTCTGTATATAACTAAATGTAAGACGCGGCGAATCTTGATTGCCGGACTGTGTTTTTTAAATAAATGTATTTTCTGTGATATAATCCATACTTTTTCTGGTAATTTTTTTTTGTAGTTTATAACTTTCTCACAATAAGTAATCAGAATAATTCGTTTGCGGTTAAGACATTAGGATAGAAAGAAACAAATTAACGGTATCAATTTTAAATGAAGTAATAGTTCAAACGCAGTAAATAAAATCCTAACTCCCCCCCTCCCACACACACAAAGGATGAAAAAATATTAAAAGTTTTATGACTATTTATACGGAATTAAAATAAAATGTTTTTAATAATTGTCACATCACTACGAAAAATTCCTACAGTAAGAGAAAAATTTTAATTATAAATTTTTTTAGTATATCTAGCATGAAGAAATTAATTTTATAAACACAATAAGAAACAAAAAATAAATAAATAAAAAAGGTGAGCTATGAACGACGACATAATTTCGCTCTAACACTGGCGTAGCTAGTCCTGAGTGGGCCCTGTATTGAAGATTCCTTAGCGACCCTCTTTTGGGCCTCTTAATATCTAACGATTTTTTCTTACACGTGTTGGGGCCCCTGTAGCTTGGGGACCCTGTACCATTAATACGGTGGTAGCTACGCCCCTACCCTCAAACCAAATCCATTGCCCGCGAAGACTGAGCCTTCATTGAACATCAGCCCTTAATATGTCACTAAGTGTTCTCTTATTTAGTAATTCGAAGCCTTAATTTACATCTATAGGCTATGAGTTGTTCCTTAGTGTACCAACAATGCTGCAGTGGCCTTTATCAATAATCCTATGTAAAATGCTCATTTTTCTAACAGACTGAATTGTTGTCATCGTCTAAAACTCTTAAATGAAAAAATTATAAAGGAAAAAAAAATTAATTAATTTTAGTTTGCCGTTGTTTCTGTATGTAAAAGTATTTTTCGAATTTTTTATTTATTTTTTCGCCATAAAAAATTTAGTTTAAATATTCGACATTTTTCTTCAGGGAAGATTACTTGGTGGTTTTGCAGAAATTGCATTTAACTATTTTTTAAGTATATTCCTTTAAAATTGAGTGAGCAAAAAATTCAATTACAAAACACAAAATCAATATACAACCCCCAAAAAAAACAAATTAGTATTACTTTTATGAGGAATTATTACGTATTTTAAGCAAGAAATGGAGAAAAAGGAAGTATTTTACACTGATATAACACGTGATTTGAACGTGATGTTCATTTTTACTATGGATTAAAACTGAGTGTACTGCAGAATAATTTTCCCCTCGAATTTTTGAGCGCATCCGTCAAAGTTTCATAGCATACCCCACGTAGAGAATTACCTGCCTAGGAAATCACTGATCAGAAATAAACAACAGGTTTAACAGTCCTTTTCACCTGCGAAACCAGATCTTCTTCGAGGTGAAGTAGGATGTAGGCCATTCACGTGATAAACGCACCGAATCACGTGACGTCACCGAAACGCATCATTTCATTTTCGAAATGAAGAACTAGCCCATAATCAACTCTTACTCTTTCTTTTAATCCTACATAGGGACAGTATTTAACTATGTGTTCAACTCTTACTGAAGTTTAATGGACCATGACATCTCGTTTTGCTAGTTTCACTGTTACTTTAATGTATTTGAAAGAAGTGGGATTTAAAAATCTAACTTAGTTTAATTCTCAAAGACGACAGTTAGTTGAAAAATATTAAGGAAACACCTATTGTTATATTCTATTTCTGTAAGAGCCAAGTTTTTATGATTTTATTTCACAATGAATGGGGCAGACGGTCCAGTGATTGTGGGACAATTTTTCATACGCAATAAATTATGTGCTTAACAGTTTTAAATTTTCGTAATCGGCTATATATCCCATTTTCTTCTAATGATTTATATATATATATATATACTTCGTCATTTCAATTAAAATAAAAACAATTGATTCAATTTATTGCATATAATCTCTCAACAATCTAAAAACCTTTATTAATGAAAACGCTTTATGTTCTCAAAAGCCGCGCTGAGTTCAAATCTCTAATTAAGCTACTGTTAGTAACTACTAATAATTTTAGTTACAATAGTAATACTCAAAATATATATTATTGAACAATTAAAACTTTGACGTGCCTTCAAGTTATGATTTTTCTGGCTAAATGTTACTTTTAGAGATTTTTGAAATTACTTTTTACGTATTGCGTTTCACAATGAGTCATTTTTATGAAAGTAATTTTTGTAATTCTTTTTTTTTTGTAATATTATTTGAACAAAATTAAGTTACACTTATTTCACAGTTATATGTACGAATTCAACGAAAATAAAATACTTATTAGCTACAAATAAACTGCTTTTATAAAAAAGCATTGTAAAAGGATAAATGTGGTTTATTCAGTTATTTAACCCTTTAAAAGGCCGTGGTAAGTATAATTGTCAACAACTTCCTAAATTTTTAAATGCCAATGGGAAGCTGTTTTCTTACTAATGCTTTATGCTGATAGCACTTTAACCCTTTATCTATCGCATTATAATTTACTGCAGTTTTTTTATGCAATATATTTTTTTTTGAATCACTTCATTGAAAATTAAGGGATATACATAAACAAAATACTCAACTTTGGTAAATTTAATTAGTCAGAGCTAATTAATTAATTAAAGATATTCAACCGTAAAATCAATTATACAATGTTCATTTAAAAAAATAGTCAAATCGTTTTCCAATGTCTTCATTAACATACAAAAAAAAAGAAGAAAAAAGATACTTACTTAATATTTTTATTATAAAATATATCTAATTTATAATTCCTTTTGTATATTTTAGTATCTTCAAATTATATTTAAAATACTATGTAATGCGATATAAAAAAAAATGCATAACGTAAGATGTCCTATCTCTGATTAACTCTCAGTGGGTGGGGGGAAGCATACTTTCCCCCTAAAAATAGTCTTAAAGTTCATTTAATTTTGTGTAATAAGCTAAATGAATTTCTTTTTATAAATCAATCGCAATGACAAAAATATTTTAACATAGCTTTACTAGAAAAAATAGTGGCCTTATAAAGAATTAAGATAACACTCTCTTATCAGGTTTTCCTTTACCACTTTTTAACTTACCCGATAATCACTACTTAATATTCTTTATGCTACAATTCACGCCTGATTTCATTATTGTTGTTACTTATGCCACCAAATCGACAGTAACATTAGATCATTCATCGCCGCAAAGGGTTAAATTAACGTTTGTCGTTAGTCGCAGCTTTGAGCACCATGCAGTTGACAGTGCGATTTGGCTAAATTCGAGACCAATTTTGAGGGAAAATACCCTGGGGATGGTCAGGGGCCTCTCACCTCTCTTCTCCTTCCACCAACCTCACGAGAGAACTTGCGGATCGACGACTATATTGAGTACCCCATGACGTGAAGACACAATTCATTTTCAATCATCCATGCCTTCTCCAGAATTCGAACCCAGGCCCAACGGCACAGCTGTCAGCGTCACTAACCACTATACCGGATCGGCGGGCGAACTATTATACTATTGGCGAAATCATTGGCATGATTTCGCTAATAATGTTTAGCATGGTGGGGAAATTTGGACAGTGGATTTCCAGATTAATTCTGAGCATATATTTGATGTTCTCATATGTGCACATGTCATAATGTCAGCATATTTATCGACCTCGTAATCTGATCGCGTTTTTTGTAATTTTGATTTCACCTAATTCAAAATGAGTTAAATATTTTTTAGCTTACATCATCCTAAGGCGAGCCAAGTGTAATATAGTAATAACTCCATTTGTTTTTCTAACTGATTAAAATTAGAATTCTTTGATTTATACATAATTGTAAGTTTTTCAAAATTATAAGTGCTTGCATTTAAAAAATTTTAAGATGTTGTTAGTTTTATGGAACGATTAATGAGGGTTATTCAGTTTTCTTAAAGTAATTTGGCATGACTTTCTTAATTTAAAGGGCTCTGATCTTGTTAAGGTATCCGACTACGTTCGGAATCATGATTTTGCAAAAGCGTATTAATGGATAATATACTGCTGGCCACCGTAAATGCAACACCAAGAAAGACAAGAGATAGCACAACAAAATTTATTTTGTAGATAACATGTTGACCAAGTATCAAATGATTAAATTTATAGACTTCTGTGAAGTGTGGTTTCTGCCAGAATTAATTGCCAGAGTAGCCGGTATTGTTGGAGATCACCGCTGTCACACGCCTCGGCATTGATTCAAAGAGACTTTGGATGTGTTCTTGGGGTAAAGCAGACCAAGCAGCTTCCACACGTTGCTAAAGTTGATCTGGTGTGGCAGCAGGGGGTGTAATCTGGGTCAATCGTTGAGCAAACATTGACCACGTGTTTTCTCTCGGCGAAAGATCCGGAGAGCGAGCCGGCCAGGGAAGCAATTCAATCTGGTGATTGACGAAGAATCTTTGGACAATGCGTGCCACGCGTGATCACGCATTATTCTGTTGAAATATGGCTGTGGCCAAACCTTGAAGGTAAGGAAGGGCAACTGGCTCCAACACATCGGAAATGTAGCGCTGCCTGTTTAAAGTACCGGCAATGCGTACTAGAGGAGTGCGAGAGTGATTTCCAATACCGCCCCATACCCGGTGCAGGATCAGTGTGGCGGTGCATAACGCAACTGTTCAGCATCCTCTCTCCACGGTGTCTTCAGACTCGAATCCGACCATTGTGATGTTGCTGACAGATGCGTTACTCGTCAGTTAAGACAATTTCATTCCATTCTGCCGCCCACATCCTTCTTTCATCGCACCATTGGCGGCGGAGACGTCTGTGGTTCTGCGTAAAGGGTAGTCCAAGCAATGGACGTCTTGCGCACAGACCACTCTGCTGTAAATGGCATCGAATGGTACGCGCAGACACTGAATGATGCGTTACAGGCTCAATTTGCCGTGCTACGGTTCGTGATGTGACTGAGAGATCCGTCACTGCCATGCGCACAATTTGCCTGTCCTCACGTGAAGTGGTGCACTGAGGTGGATGCGATCGACATGTTGGTCCGTCGTACCCTCCTGTATCCAACGGTCACATATCTGTATTAAAGTTGTTTGGTTTCGTCCAACACGACTACCGATTTTCCTGAAAGATAATCCACAATATCTCGATAGGCCTCTATCCTTCCTCTGTCGAACTCAGATACTTGATCAAAAGTTGATCGCTGCTTTCTACGAGACATAACTGATCGTTTTTTTAAAAAAAAAAACTACAAGAAAAACACAATTACCTAATTTGAAATCGTTGAAATCTCCAAGTCTTAAATAGCGTTTTGAGGTGGCGCCACAGGCGCAAGTGATATGTGTCTGCGCTGAAATTCTAATCATTTGCATATCTCACCACCGCTAATGCAAGTTGTAAATTTCATGTTATTTGCATTCTTCCTTCAGGGTATTGCATTTACGGTTGCCAGCAGTGTATTTAATGATATTTAGCGCCACTTAGATTAGAAAGCGTATATAAAATTGTTTTAATAATAGTATTACAATAAAAATTTATTTAAGTAAAATATTTTGACAAAAAAATGAACATAGAATGACCAATTTTCAAAACATTCTCCTTTTATGAAAAATGCTTCTATTATAATAATATTGTGCCTGTATATAGCTCAGATCTCTATGCAGAGGCTGAACAAGAATTTTTGAAATTTATAACTTAGAAGTGGATTTATCTATATTTTACTACAACAATGCGGAGAAATTTTAAGAAAAAACGCCGATAGTTATTTCAATTGGTGGTAACTCTGAAAATAATGTGAATTTTTCAAAAATGATTGTTCAGACTCTGTGGAGAAGTCTTTACTTTATATAAGTAATGTATTTTATTATTATAGAAGCATTTTTTATAAAAGGAGAACGTTTTGAAAAAAAGGTTATTCCAAGTTAATTTTTTTCCAAAATATTGTATTTAAATAATTTTTTTGTCATAATGCCCTTAAAACAATTTTATGCATGTATTTTAATTTCAGTGACACTAAATATCATGAAAATTTTTCATTTATGCGCTTTTTTAAAATCAAGGTTCTGAACGTAGTCGCATACCTTAACTAAATGTCTTCTTTTAAGTTTTTAACATTCTGGAGAATTTGCTTTAAATTAACACAGCATTATATACAAAATTTGGATCAGAGAACAGTTTGAATTGAAAATGAAAGATATTTCAGCAAAAACCCGAAACTATTTATTTAAATTTCTTTGGTTAATTACTTGCAATTAATATTAATAATTGTTTGGTTTTAAAAGTTATTACATGGAGTAATTTTACAAATATACAATTACTATGAAATGATTGTTTGTAATGAAATTAAACGATCGAATTCTTTATATTGGAAAGGTTTTGAAATTTTAATTTCAAAAGAAATCAACAGAACTCTGAAATTTCTTTTTAAGAGAGAGAGAGAGAGAGAGAGAAGATAGAAAGAGAGAAAAGAGAGAGAGAGAAAGAGAAAGGCAGATGAAGAGCGAAAATGTGCACAACGCTTTTACATAAAGTAAAATTTTACAATATATACATATATATTTTCATCTCATATATATTTGCTAATTTTATTTCTTTTGTAAAATTGTGTAAAATAATGGCTGCTGATTGTCGAACTATTTTTTAAAAACTTTTATTGATTAATCAGTAACTATTTAATATTGCATACATCAAAGGTTCACTTGAAATTTTTCTGCTTTTTTGGCTGCTGAGTTGAAGGATTTTCTGACACCAAAGATTAATAAAAACTTAAGAATTTTTTTTCGTTGGTGCACAAAAAGCTTTTTCAAATTATTAAGGGGTATTGGAAACCTCTCTCTCTCTCTCTATACTGACAATGTTAAATTGGCTGTTTTCGATGTACCTTTTCACAAAATCTGTTTCATGTACATGCTTGAAATTTTTCATACTATTAAACTACATCTCTCTTATTATACTAAAATGAGCTTTTAGCTAATTTTGAATTTTTTAAGAATTTATGATATATTTTATCAAACATTGTAAAATTTGACCCATTTTTTACTTAAAAAAATTGTAAAAATTAAATTTTTGAGTGTTTTAAAAAAAGCTCATTTTAGTATATATTAGACATCATTATAAATAATTAATAAAAAATTTACATACCTGTGAACAGTAGTTTCTCAGAAAAGGTACATCGCGCATTAAAATTTACATTTTGAGATAAATTGATTTTAATGTATACAGTTAGACTTCTAATCGGCTGGGAAATAAAAAAATAAAAGGCTCAATTTAAAATAAAAGATACATGGTTTGGTTTATATCAATCGTTACACTTTTAAACAAAAACAAAGTAATTTGTTTACAATTTTCGCCATTCAAATGGCCGTGGGCCAAATTCAACGAATATTTAAAAATACATTTTAAAGGCTTCTAAATACCCCAGAGGGGTTCAAGTAAGGTATTTTTAGAAAGGTTAAAATCTATACAATTTGAAAATGTAAAAATCTCAAATTGTCAAGAAAATAAGATTTTAGCTTTCGAACACCCCTTAATATAAGCATAGTTTTTTTTACGTATTTCTATACTTCATGTTCCGTAAATGAGAGCTTCTTAGACAATAGTTTAATTAGCGTAGAGGAATAAGATTTCAATTTAACTTTTTAAAATTCAGGCTTGGAAGCGTTTATCATTCCTGTTTCGTTCGTTCAAATACATATATCGAAAGAAGGTATTTTATTTATCAATCCATTTGGCTTTCTAATTGCTTTGATGCTAAATAAATAAATAAAATTTTTTTAAGGCATGATGTGTATTTCTTGCTATATAAGAATGTTTCAAAATATTTTTTAATAAAAATTTAATTATAGACTTATGAATAGTAGATATATGAATTATTAAGCCAAACTACTGCTAATAAGCAATATTATGGAGAACGAGACGCAAATCATATTTTCCATAAATACGTATGTATGACAGGAAGAAAGCTAATATATATATGTGTGTTAAACAAAAGTTATATGAGAAATAAATCGGATGGGGGATGTTTCTTGGAGCACTAAGGTCTGACGAGCTCTAACCTTCCTTCTTTACATTTAAGATAGGTGTAAAAAGATTCTCCAATAACCCAGTGTTAGTTAAAATCAGTAAAATCGGAAAATTCAGCGTTTGAAAATTTGGGAAAGACTTTTTTTATTTAAAATTTACATTAAAATTTGAAATTTATGAAACTATAATAGAGAATTGATGAAATGAAATGATAAGAACAGTGGTGGGAATATAAACAAACCCAATACGGATCTAGTAAAAAAGTTTGAAAGATAATAAAATAAAAATAAAAAAAAGCTTTTTTTAAAAAAAAGACTGTGAATGGGTGTCAAATGGTGAACAGAAATATGCTTTCAAAAGTCTGAAATTATAAGACAAATGTTAAGCGTAAAGCTTTGAGTTGTTAATAACAATTTGATAGTCCCTTTTAGGTTCTTATTTTACAATTCTATATTGATAAAAACAACTATTATGATATTAGTTCTTCTATATCACATAAACGCAGTGTGAAATAATTCCAAATAATATTTCATCTTTGATATCGAAAACGAAACAGTTCTGAGAAAGTAAAATATTTTGAAAATGATGTAACATTGCATCAGATTCTTTTAAAAACACAAATATTTTTTAGATAATGTATGACTAATTAATTAGGTTCATATTTACATATGGCGCACTCATTTGACAGAAAACAATCTAAATGTTGCGCCGCAATCTGAATTCCTTTGCCTTTCATAGACAAAATGACATCAATTAATCATCAACATATTTATCTTTCCTTCAATATATTTACTCTTCCCTGAGGTGTTTCTAATTTTAGTTACGTAATTGAAGCGTATATTACATCACAAAAATACTCATCAATTGTAGAACAATTATGAAACAAAAAAAGAAATGGTTGAATCCGAAGTGGAAGTGTTTTGGTGTGTATAGAAAAAAAAAGTTCACTGTCAAGGTCAGCTATAAAAGTGTTTGTGCCATTTTAATAGTTTCATTTCGGAGTCTACACCGGCGTCTCTGTCTCTAGCACAGACAAGCCATTAAGTGTTTTGAATTTCCAATTTGACACCCTATTTGCTGCTTACGAATCGTTCTGCGTCGCAGAATACGTGTATTATTTTCATAACGACAATTTTCGATGTAGGACTCAGCAAACATCAACACGCATTGCGGTTGCTTGAGACAAAATATTGTTTTCCAGAGATGATAAAATATTTCGAAGCAAAATATGTCCGAATGAGATACCAAAATGTTTTTAATTTTTAATCTCGTGATATCGGAAACTTCATTTAGTGGTTCTGTTATTTGTGCGTAAGCATATATACGCATCATCTGAAAACACTAATTTAAAGCAGGAGAGAAAACATTGCGTTGGAGCTGTATCTAAACCTATAATTTTAGACAATTAAAGTCTTCTATTTTTTCACTAGAATATAGATTTTTCAAGCAAAATAATGTGAATATTATAACATCATTAAAATCTGAAAAGGAAAGATTATAAAAGCAATAAATTATATATTTGAAAATTATATAATACATATATTATGCTATATGTATTGTATCATTAAAATCTAAAAAAATGGAAAAAAAATTATAAAGCAATAGAATATTCAACAATTATATAATACTGCATCATATATTCGTTATGTAATATTACATCACATTTTAAGTAGAACTTAACGATTTTAGTTATTGTTTTCTCAACGCCTTTAACTGAAATAACAATAAAAGATAAAAAAAAATTACAGACAAGAGCTTATAATTATATACTGAATTACATTGCTAATGTCCTGACTAATAATGCATTTAAAATTGACAGAGAAAAACGAAGATAATAAATATTAAAGATATTTCTGATTTTTGCATGTCTAAATCAAAGTTAGTGAAGATGATGTAATATATTTACAAAAACTAATATGAAAAAGATATTTGGATTAATTAAAAATAAAACCTGTTTATAACTTGTTAATTACTGAGCTGAACCTAATCCCTTGCCAGTGTCACCCGAACCTAGTTCGGGCAACTATTACGCGCAGAACTTGTGATGCTCGAACTGAATTCGGGTAGGAAAAAAATTAACGTTTCTATTTTGTGAAGCTAGAGTTGAGTTCGTTTCTACTTTAGGATACTTAATTCACTATTTTCCTAATAGACAGCATTAGTGATCCTAGTTTTTCACCGATTACGAGTTCAGTCGAGGCTATAAAATGGCACTATAAAAAGGATGCTTGGATGATTTCTTCAGTCCATACTGCAGAAATGATTGAGTTTGCAGATAAGAAAAAAGAAAAGAAATTGAAACCAAAAGTAGTTCATGACAACAAAAACACTATGGGAGGTGTTGATAAAGTTGATCAACATCTTACAGACTACCCTGTTGCAAGAAAACAAAGTAAAAATATTACCTTAAGATATATTTCCATCTCCTAGACCAGGCCTTATATAATTCCTTCATCATGTTTAACTCAGCAGGAGGTGTGAAAAATAATATGAACTGCAGAATAGCAATTGTCGAACAAAATAAGTGAAATGTTGAGCTACCAGGACCAGGGCGTCCTAGTGTAAGCTTGTGTGTGTGATGCGCCTCACAGAGGTTGATACTTCCAGAACATATCCCGCCAACCGGAAAAAAATCTACTCCAACCAGACAGCGTTTAAAATGCCTTCGTAAAACCGATGAAAAAGGGAAAAGGATAAGACGTGAGACTCGAGTTTATTGTAAAGAGTGCGATATCGGCTTGTGTGCGGTACCGGGATTTACGATATACCATCCTGTAAAAGATTTGTAAAATGTATGTATTAAAAATCATGTTGTTGTATTTGTATATTATATTACTAGCTGGTATAGCCGTTCTTCGCACGGGTAATACAGATTGAAGGATAAAGAAGTTTTTAATGAGTTAATTTTACTCGAAATGCATAGTAAACGAGAAAAAAACACATGTTTGTTAAATTTTAAGTCTGTAGATCTAATAACTGATAAAAATTATTATTTTTTATTTATAACGCCCTTAAGTCTCTTGTGGGTCGATTTTCGAAAACACCTTCCTAAGCTGATCTCTGCCCAGCAAAGCAAAACATTGTTACAAATTTTGTGTAATGAACGCTTAAAGTAGTGTAAATAATTTATATTTAGAAGTGTAATACGTTATTATTACTTTCTGTTGTTATTCTGTTAAAATTGTAATATTCGCAAGCAACTGCGTTCCTTAAATTATAACGGCGATTTAATGGAAACATAGCGAAATGTTGGCGATAGAGTAAAGTTGGTAACTTGACAATTGATTGAATTGTGCAGAAGTCGATATTCTGTAGAACCACCTGGTGGGGAGCTGTAAAGAAGAAGATAGCACAAAACTCTTCTCCATAAAAAAATACATATACATGACTTTTTTCATAGTGATCGGTTGAACAGTGTTGGAGTGAAGCGAGGTCATGCATACATGCAAACATCCATTTTTACTTTTTAGATAAACAAATAGCATTAAGGAATCTTAAAGTTCGGATCATTAAAATAGTTTATAGAAAATTTACAAGCAGTGAAAATCGTTTAACACAAAACTGAGAGGGTATGAATTTTTTTTTCGTGCTAAAAGAATTTCATGTTAAAGAATACTAAAAAACCCCCATATATTTAACAAAATTAAGTTTATTAGAGTACAGTTTATTTACATAGATACGTATATATATTATATAACTTATGCCCGCGACTTCGTCTGCGCAGGTTTAGTCTTTCGAGTAGCTTTTATTTTCTTCTCCAAGGTCCTCTCTATCTATCTTTATACCAAAATTCATCAAAATTGGTTCTACGGTTTAGTCGTGAAGGCGTAACCGACAGACAGACAGAGTTACTTTGAGAGATCCTTTTTCCATGTTGTGTAATGTATGTAAACTGAAACTAAGTATTTTTGATGATGATCTCACTGATAGGTATTATAAATCCCCTATTTTTTGTGTTGATAGATGTACGGATGTATATGATGATTGATAGTAATGCAAAAGTTATAGGTAGCTATTGCAATATACTCCTATAAACTATGTTAAACGATTTTTTCGTTCAGCATAAACATGCAGATTTTGCGATTCAGAAACCCTTGAGCAAGCCACGAAGAGCTGGCGGTGGGAAAAACATGGTGAGCCCAAATGTATGCCTGCTACCTTTAAGGTTTGGCCTTACGATTTGTTGATAGTCATTGAAAATGCAACTTCTAATGGGAACTGTAGGCGTTTAAAATTAAATGGTAAGTTATTAGGTATGATTGGGATGCGTGGTATAAGAACGTTGTCTCCCTTGGCCTCTCCAGTTAAGATTGTGGCCTTCCTAGTTCGGTGATTCGCAACTGAATACCGTTGCATAATCTTGGCGCGTCCAAGTTACGCATTAACAAAACGGGTACACCTACATTCAATTCCAACTTATGTGATGGCACCCCAGATAAATCCAAAGAGTTTAGGAACTCCACTGGATAGTTCGTAGTGTCATCAGATGACATGACTGTGTCGATGGAATTATACACTGATGTTTCGCTGGCTATTTCGCCTAAGATTTTTTTATTTATTTTCGCAACAGTCTCATTTTTCGGTACCAGTATAGTTTTTTCACACAACCGTTTTTCGTCGTGAATATGTTGTTGCATATTCGGAAAAACTTGATCAATGAGTTCGTCTTCCGACTCCACAACGTGACAAAATTGGTGTGTGAAAAGAACCATACTTTCTTGGTCGGTATCTAGATGACCTTCGCCGATTTCTAGGAGTTTTTGAGCATATGGTCCTGACTCAACATCGCTGAATAACTGGACTCGCATGCTAGTGGTAAGATAAAGCTTTTCAACTTTGGTCCACAGATATGATGCTTTAAGACATGCGTCAATTTCGTCTGCTGCAGTGCCTCTCTCGATAACAGGTAAAGTCTGTCTAAAATCCCCTGCCAATAACACTACCACACCACCCATCAACTTTCAATTCTTTTGAATGTCTTGTAGACAGCGATCAAGCGCCTCGATGGCGCGTTTGTGTGACAAAGTGCACTCGTCCCACACGATCAGCTTACATTGTTGCAACAGGGAGCCGCGGGCACTGTTCTTACTGATGTTGCACGTTAGGGTTTCTTCGCTTGCCAGATTAAGAGGTAATTTAAAAACCGAGTGTGCCGTCCATCCACCGCTCAGTAATGTTGCAGCGATTCCAGAGGAAGCCACAGCTAATGCAACATTACGGTCCTTACGAATTTTCGCTAGAAGCAAATTAAGTAAAAATGTTTTGCCTGTACCGCCCGGGGCATCAAGAAAAAAAGACCGCCCTCACCAAGCTCAACTCGTTGTAATATTTTGTTATAAATGTCTTTTTGCTCGGGCAGTAGGCGTGGCTCAGTTTTGCTGACCTGAGTATCTAATAATGCGATATTGTAGCTTAGCTCTTTGATCAAATCGGTCGACAGCTCTCATCGACGCTGTGGTGTGGGCATACCAAAGTCGGACAATTTCTTTCCGGAAATCCTTATTATTTTATCCTCTATATGTATCAGAGCATTATCTCTAGTCACTCTATCTTTAGCCATTTTAAATTCATGCACAAAAATGTTGTGATTATGTAGAACTTGTTGTATTTTTTGAACCGTGTTTCTTTCCACACCTTGTACGTACTCAGAACGCCTATTAACTTGTGCTTCCTTATCGCCCATGAAATAAACTTGCAAAAATTTTGGTTGCGTATGGTAGCAGGAAGCAAAGAGCCAATTGTGTGGTATATTTGCCCTTGTATTGTGAAAGTCGGGTAAAATCCCTGCATCGAAACAATGTTATCCGCCTCAAAAGATGTTATATGGAAGCATGTATTGTATTTTCTTATGTTTTTTAGAAAACGGCGAGACTCATCTGTTTCATGAGAGAAAAGTTCTTTAAGAGGTTTAACTGGCTCGTCTATTAAAGGAAGGGCTACTCCCCCCCCAAACAACACACATGCCTGCAGATTCCTCTTTCCATTTAAGAGCATCGCAAAATCTGCATTCTTTATTCATCGTTTCTATTTTTATAAGTTTGTGGCTTTCGTAATCAAGAGTTTCGTCATACTCGAATGCAGCTTTTTGAATACCCCCCACGTGTTTTTTGTGAATATTAGACGTCGCTGTTGTGCCCTTTCAGCAACAGCACGTTTGCGAGATTCAGCTGCTTCAATGGTTTCTGTATCTCTCTGAGACGCCATGTAAGTTGCATGCTGAAGACGCCGAGCTTGGGATTGTTCGGGTGTCTCAGCAGCCCGTTGAGATGCCAGATATTCAGCATGACGTCGACGCCGAGCTTGGGACCGCTCTGGTGTCTCAGCAGCTCTGTGAGCTGCCTCACGCTCTGCCTGTTCAAGCCTTCGTAGTTCGGCTTGTGGAAACGTTTCGTTAAATCTAGCTACTTTCTTAGCTCGAGCTGAATTAGGGCGTTGGGAAAGATTAGACTTACGCTTTCGCGGCATAATTCTTAGTAGATACTTTTTTACACTTCCAAAAAATACAGTACGGCAGTTATTGTTTTTATACTTAAAAATGCGATACCTGTCTATTCAATTAAAACTATAGCGTTATAATTAACTACTAATCACAAACAAAGTTGCAAATTTGTCCAAATGATATA
This sequence comes from Trichonephila clavipes, assembly GCA_019973935.1. Taxonomy (NCBI): domain Eukaryota; kingdom Metazoa; phylum Arthropoda; class Arachnida; order Araneae; family Nephilidae; genus Trichonephila; species Trichonephila clavipes. The sequence goes on along the minus strand of BMAU01000775.1, from coordinate 140,315 downwards.
GTGTAGTGTGAAAGACTTAACTTATCTACTTTAAATACCAGAAGCGATAAAAGTGAGTTTTATTCTGAAATAAAAAAAATAGTTACAAAGCAAAAAATTAGAATCGAGCATGCAGTGGTGCCTGGAGTAGACAAAACAGAGGGGAACGTTTTGCTTCATACATGAAAGAAGATAGAAAAATGCTGACGTGGCACGCTAGAAAAGCTTGCAGATGGCAGAATTTTTTCCTACTTACTTGACAATTATCGTTATATTTTGGGCACTTCACACAATATCTTTATATCTTAATAAATTATAGCCTATGTGCTATTCTGATTTATAAGCGATATTATTCTAAAGTTTCATTAAAATCCATTCAGTTGTTTTTGCGTGAAAGACTCCCAAACATCCTCACAAACTTTCACGTTTATAATACATATTAGGATACTGCTTATATTATATTTAGCTCCAGAAGTTTGCTTAATTTGCTCTAATTGAGTAAGATGTGTTTGTTATTTATTACTTTTTATGTGTATGTAAAAAATAAAAATATAGTAGTTATTGCATTTAAAATTTTATTTTTGTAATAAAAAAACCACTTTCTAACTTTTACAACAATATAAAGAGCAAAATTAAACAGTCAAAAAAAAAATTCCATTTTTTAAGATAAGAAACACATGTTGTGTCATAAAACGTTCGTGAAATTGAATTATATTATAGTACCAAAAGTCTTGAAACTATGCAGACGAAATTATCCTTCCTCAAACGGAAAAATAGCCTGAAGACAGAATCGAATTTATATTAGATATTGTAGGAAAAATTATATTAATAAAAATATTTTGAAGTAAAATTGGAAAAAATGCATTTTTCTTTTCTGAAATTAATAAAATATTAATTTTACTAGCGTTCCACTGTAACAACCAATAAAATAAATTAAGTATCATATATAGATGCTTCGATTGCATTTTGATTCTGGTAATATTTTTCGACAGATGTTTTGTATTCTATACATACTAAAAAGCTTTATTTAAAAGCGAAATGGAAGCAAAACTTAATTTACATGACATTCACATGCTTTTGTCATCAGTTTACATTTTTTTACAACTCTTATACAAAACAGAAAACATCAATACAAATATTTAGTACAGATTCCTAGATATTATGTAACGAATCCCTATATTTTTCAGCCATTGACATATATATTCTGAAAACAATTTTTTTATCTGCATCATTTAGGAATTCAAGTGCATCGATGCTTTACTTCTATTCGAAATTTCATAAACTCCATTAAAATTACACGTTTATTGATATAATTTATTTGTGTGACGTGTGAAGTAATGCAGTGTTTCTCTTAACTTGCGGTACGCATACCTTTAGTGGTACTCGAATTGCTGGTTGTTGGTACGCGAAAAATAATTAATAATGGCGGACACATTAAAAAAATAATTCGTTAAATAAATTAATTCGCTAAAATAAATGGATTCTGTAATTGTAGCTTATGTTTTGGTGAAGAATACTGTTATTGAATAGAGACATATTTTATTTTTGTATTGAATTGTGATACATTATTTTTATTTGAGAAGTATACAGTTACTGCATTTAAGGGGGAGGGACGATACCACAAATTGTTTTGTCTGCTTATTTTTTTTTATTAAATAATTTTGATCATCGTTGTTATTGCAAATGTTTTCATAATATTTTTCTTTAAAAAAACCTCAAAATAGATTTTAAAATATATATGACCCCCACATTATTGTTCTGAGAGGAGAATAGAACAGAGTTCTTTTTCAAATTGCAAGGCACTCCCCCTAGGGGGGGCGTGATAACTCTTCGTGGTGGGGTGCGAGCATATATAGAAAAGTCGAAAAAAAAAAAGATTATTGAAAATTATTTATGGACTAAAAGGTAGAAAAACAAAATAAAAATAGAAAACACACATAGTAATAATAATAATAAAAAAATACGCATTTACACTCACATAATATAAATGTATGATTACTGCACAATGTATTTGATAGTTAATTCATCAAGATTAAGTCGAGAATAAGTTTAATAAATACTAGTGACTCCCTGAGCTTGTCATATTCAAAATTATATGCAAAACTTAATACTTATCTTACTAATTTATACGGTTTATAATTAAAGTCGTATTGTAGCTTTACGTCAAATTATGATTGAAAATTGGATCGAAAATATTGAAAGATTGAGAAGCACTGGAAGAGAGTATAAACTATTCCCATCTAGATATATATTATAAATACGAAAGTTTGGGAGGATGTTTGGCCGTCTTTCACGTAAAAACAACTGAATGGATTTTAATGAAACTTTACAGCAGTGTTTCTCAAACTTTCAATACTGGCGACCCAATTTTCAAACATAATTTTTGTCGCGGCCCTCCTGTATTTTAGCGGGGAAGGCGAATAGTTTTGTAGCAACGGCGTTGCTTGTGAATATTACAATTTTAACATAAAATAAATACAACAGAAAGTAATATTAATGTATTACACTTTCAGATATAAATTTACACTATTTTAAGCATTCATTACACATAACTAACTAAACAATGTGTTACTTTTGCTGAACAGAGATCAGCTTAGGGAGGTATTTTCAAAAATCGACCTTTAAGAATGTTACGGGGAGTTATAAATAAAAAAAATCATTTTTATCAGCTATTAGATTTACATACTTAAAATTTAACAAAGGTGTTTTTTTTCTTTCTTTCTTCTGTTTAGCTGAGATATGCAAAAAGCTTTTTTTGTTTAATTTGAAATTCACGTAAAATTAACTCATTAAAAACTTTTTTATCCTTCAATCTGTGTTGTTTAATTTTTCAGTTTCCCCGTGTGAAGAACGGGTATACCAGGTAGTATTAAATAAATTAGAAATAGAAAAAATTCCAATTGTCATAATTCACTTGAAATGTACATTTGAATGGAATTATATGAACATAATTATTATGAATTTATTTCTTAGACGTTCTAAATTTTAATTATTCTTTGTATAACACGTACGAATCGGTTACACTTTTTTGTCATGAATTTTAATAAATTGAGGTAAGTAATACTTTTAAAAAAATACCTTATGCCTATTAAAAAGTCGTTGTAATAAGATGTTGGATGAAAAATATTATATACACATGCAATTTAATGAACTACGTGTATATTTAAGCGTTTAATTTCTGTGTGTGTGCCTAGTTTTTATATATTTGATGAAAAACCTCGCCCTTTATACATTAGATTTAAGGTTTAATGGGTAAATAAACCTTCTTTTGAGAAAAGCAGTAAATTTTCAAATCATTCTTAAGAATTAAATACTTTTCCATATGAAACACATCAGTAGAGATTTTCATTGTTACTTTGACGCAATAATTCATTTTTTAGGTGTAGTAACCAGACAAGATGTTAATCGTTGAGTTTCGCATATATCAATCCATTTAGTTAATGAATGAAAATAAATCTTTATTTGAATCATAAAAGTAGATGCTGGCAGCTTCACACACACACAAATTAAGGAACTTCACAGTCAATTCATGGAGCGGTATTGTTATTATGATTAGTTCATTGTTTCATTGAATTTGATTAGTTAGGTTCGATTTTTTTCAAAGATAGTTTCTTAATTTAAGACAACCAAACACTTTCTTCGCTATCTTTTTTTCTTATCGAAAATATCAGCGAAAGGAAAGTAAACGAGGAAGAGGAAGTTCGCTGCACTAAGTCAGTGTGAAAAATGTACTACTTGTTTCTTCTTGAATTCAATCTTTCAGCTGAGGTGTAAAATGCTGTATATAATGCAATATTTTTTCTTTATTGTTGGAAGAAGGACGTTTAGTCATTTGACCCTTAAAGACGCATGAAGATGTTTATCAAATTCAAGTAAAATTAATGATTATATAATTTATATAGTTTATTACAGTTATATATTTATATAGATTCCTTAGTTAAAATGAAATATAGGATACGCGCCAAATGTAGCGATTCTTTGGTTCGATTATGTGGTATTCAAGCAAACGTCTTTTAGTTTGCACTTATTAAATGTAACCCTTAGAATATAGTTAAGCTATCTATTTTACCTAAGTATCCAAAAAACAACCGCCAAAATCGCCAATTTGCATCCTATTTCTTATTTTTAGCGATTTTTTTTTAACTCGATCAAAATCCTGGAAATTTTGCAGAAGATGAAATTCAAACCTAAAATAAAAGAAAAAACTTTCATTTTTGCTAAATTTGCAGATAATGAGATGCTTTATTTCGATTTCAAGCACTTCAGATAATTTTTTCCATTACTTACTGATTTTTTTTTACTGTAGAAAAAATAATTGACAGCAATCATCTTTGAATATTTCATCATTAAATAACATCACTAAATAAAAAGAATTATAAGAGATTTTGAGCCATTAGCTCATGTTTGCCAAAATATTTTATGAAGTTTGCTTAACAAATATCCCATAATATGCAGTTATATCTCTTTCCTACGTCCACTGGGTGGCGTGGTTGGTTTGTCACTGGTCTTCTGCACGTAAGGTCGTGGGTTCGATCCCGGCCCGAGTCGGTGGATTTTCATGATGCAGATAATCGACAACAGCCATGTAAAAGACCCTTAGAGTGACTAATTGGCTTGGGTGCTCTTAGAAAAATTAAATCCTAAGTACGCTTTTGCATCGCCAGAACTTAACATCAAAATTACCTGCGGTGATTGGTATCCGCCAAAATGGTGCGCACTAAAAAGGTACTAGCTATCGGGAAAATCTACTAGGTCAACAATGGTAAGGCACCAATCCGCAGCCCATTTGAAATTTAAAAAAATTCTCTTCTTACTATGTAATTGAACAAGGTTATTTTTACACGTTTAAAACTGTTTACACCTAATATGTAACATGGTATGTTCTAAACTTAGAATATTTTTCTCACAGAAGAAAGTTTCAACTTATACTTAACAATCTATGGTGTTGTAACACCTATATCTATTTATTACAGCATGTTCATAAAAATTTACAAAATGTGCTATTTTTCATTTAAGTATGTAAAGTTAAAATCGCATTTAGTATTATAATATTAAAATAGAAATATGAAACCCACACACATTTCTTAGCCAAAAAAAAAAAAGATTGATTCAAACATAAATGCATAAAAATATAATAAAAAACGCTTATGTGATGGCTAAGTCAAAATAAAGTATCAAAACTGGAGCGTTTTTCTATTTGTAAAAAAAAAAAAAATCGATTTTAAATTTTCTATTTTATAACATTGTGCAAGAATAGATTTAAAACGACTTAGTGATTCTTTTAACATTTTTTTTTGCAATTATTTTGATTTTTAAATATCTATTTCTTTTTATACATACAGTCGGATTTCTATTTTACGAACCTTTGTTTTGTGAATTTTTCTATCTTGCGCACTTTTTCCTGGATCCAACCTGGAAAATACATTGAAAGATGAATCTCTAGGTAGGAAATTTTCCTCACAAAGAACTTTTTTTTTGTGATTTAGCACTTCGTTAAATAGAGACCCGTCTGTATATACATGAAATACATGTAAAAAAAGAAAAATTTAGGGTTTTTTAGGAAATGCAAATTAAGAATATTATATATTGTTTGAAATAGCTAATACACATCTGAAAAATATAAGCATAAAAAGCTATAGAATAAATAATTATCAAACTATATGATACATTTTGATACAAGTTGATTTTTGAAAAATAAAGAAAAGAGACCATCGCTTAAGACTATTTTCTCCAATTATGTTAATGAGGTGGAATAACTGGAATACATTGTTCTATCGAAACTAAAAAACAACAGTAAAATATTATTTATTCCATACAAATTAAGTGTAGATCTAGAAAGTCCTTAATACAGCAAACCACTACTTAAAAAATTGTGTTTTTGTGACATTTGATTCGAATGTTACCTTTTCCCAAAAAATGTGGTTGCGAAACAGAAAGAAAGAACGAAAAAAGGAGTCGAGAAAGGAGGAATGAACTGCGAAAAGAAAGAAGCCGCGTAGAAAAGCGGCATACTATGAAGTGTATGGCATAAAAAAGTTTTTTTCCCCCTGAAAGGGATGTTGAGTAATGGAATGTGCTAGAGAGAGAGAGAGAGAGAGAGAAAATTTGTTTACTACTTTAAATAAAAGTTACCAAGACATTTCTTTCACCAAAAGTTAACTTGATTCTTCGTCTTTTCTATGTCTTTCTGAGAAGTTTCTAAAAGAAAGGATATATTACTGCGATAGATACATTTTTATTATAAATAAGGATACAATTTTTTTTATTCTGTGCTTATTCAAATTTGGGAAAAAAATTAGAAACTGGAGAATATACTTTTAAAATAAGAAATAAGAATGAAATCAAATTATGACAATTTTACGCGTTTTTAGCATTATACCACAAAAAAAAATTACTCATTTAATTGAACACAAAAATCACCTCTTCCCTTATCACTTGAAAATATTACACTTTAAAACGTACAATATTACTTTTAACCGAAAGTCAAATTTCTTTAATTCTAACCTTATACGAACGATATAATAAGATAATCAAATAATGTTATATTTGTGATGCAATGAAGTGGTCTAAATTCATATGACATTATAGCCACATGATAACTACAATCACATGTTTCCAGCCAATCAGTTCGTAAATTTATGTGAGGTAAGAGACAAATTTTAAATGCAATCCTATGTTTCCAGCCAACCAGTTAAGGTGCTTCGTTGTTGCAACTTTTGTTTTTTTCTGAAACTTTATTTTAAAAACATAACTTTGCAAACAATAATAATGCTCATTTTTAAAGAAAATAAAGTTGATGTAAAGGGTGTATTTTGAGAGGTATAGAACTTTAAATTGCAATAAAACAACGATGTATTATTCGATTGACATGAATTTTTTTTTATTCGAAAGATAATCTTGTGGCATTACATTTTAAATATGATTTCTGGCATAGGACTGCCACGGCTGGCTCGGATGTAGTCCAATCTGGACGTCCAATTTTCGATGACTTTTTCCAACATCTGTGGCCGTATATCGGCAATAACACGGCAAATGTTGTCTTCCAAATGGTCAAGCGTTTGTGGCTTATCCGCATAGACCAATGACTTTACATAGCCCCACAAAAAATAGTCTATCGGTGTTAAATCACAAGACCTTGGAGGCCAATTCACAGGTCCAAAACGTGAAATTAGGCGGTCACCAAACGTGTCTTTCAATAAATCGATTGTGGCACGAGCTGTGTGACATGTTGCGCCGTTTTGTTGGAACCACAGCTCCTGGACATCATGATTGTTCAATTCAGGAATGAAAAAGTTAGTAATCATGGCTCTATACCGATCACCATTGACTGTAACGTTGTGGCTTTCATCGTTTTTGAAGAAGGATTCCACCAGCCCATAAAGCGCACCAAACAGTCAGTTTTTCTGGATGTAACGGTGTTTCGACATACACTTGTGGATTAGCTTCACTCCAAATGCGGCAGTTTTGTTTGTTGACGTAGCCATTCAACCAGAAGTGCGCTTCATCGCTAAACAAAATTCGCTTATGAAAATCGGGAACAACTGCAATCTCGTTTTGGGCCCATTCGACGAATCTACGCCTTGCTTGATGATCGTTTTGATGAATTGCCAAACCAAACTGAGAATAAATCACTTGACAGCTGTTAAATCGGTCGCCATCTTGGAAAGTAATGCCAACTTAAACTTCTATACCTGAAAAAAAAACACTCTGTAAAAGTATACGAGCAGCATAAGAATTTATTTCAAATTTTGAGAAACTCTTTGAAGAATCTTAATACTTGAACATCTTTACCCTGTTGTCAAGTTTGATTTTTATTTATATAAATTTTAAATGTAAAAACAACAAGTACAAATCCATTATCAATTTTGAATTCAAAGAAGAACACGTGATAGCATTTATTATGTGACCATCCCGAATTTAGCCCAATGGAAGAATGTTAGATTCTTTTTCTTGTTGAGTGCTTTGTAATGACTATCAGGCATAGGTTAAAAAAACATGAACCAGATTCTTCAAACAAATGTGTCTAGAATTGAATTCAAATCCATATTTTCAAAATTTCGTTATTGGCATTTTTATTTATATGGCTTGTTAATATTTCTGATTTCACTCAATTCCAACTTTTTTTGTTTCAATAAATGTTTGAACCTATATTGAACAAGACTGGAAATCAATTTTAGTTTCATGAAAAAAATTCCGCAATTTCCAACCAATCAAATTGGGACAAGTTCAGTTTATCAAATGAAGTCACATCAGGGTACATAATAAACTTGAAAGTTTCATATAATTCTTTGAAAGGAGAAAATCTCGCTGGAAAATCCTTGACTGAAGAATCAATTACGGAAATAAATTCTTCAATAACTTTTTCTTCATCTAGTTTCTCATGTACATCTAATACTTCATAGTGAAATATGTTTTTTAGAACTGAAATGCAAACCACTTTGATTGGTTGCGTGCCCAAAATATTGTGACATCACGTGTCATCAGTGGCGCACACAAGGGGGTTCCTGGGGGTTCGGCCCCCCTTGATTTTTTTCCGATTGATTATAATTCTAAGTACGTAGTACGTAAAATTTAATTAAGTATTTGTTATTAATGATTAATTTTCTTAATTAATGCTAATTATTTATTCAATAATTAGTTTTTTACTGTGTTTTGTTCCCGAAAATCGACAAAATCAAAAGGAGCATGATACAAGAATGGTGATCTTTCGACCCCGGACCCCCCCTTGAAAAATTCCTGTGTGCGCCACTGCGTGCCATTAATGGCACGCATGCCATTGGTTCGCCATCCCAGTTCTAGTCGCTTGACCGAGGTTCAAAATTACGAGGTCCATTTTTTCGTCCGGTTCAACTAAAAAAAAATATTTGTTCAGTTCCGGTTTTCGTTCCACCAAGAATAACGGTTTTCGTTTCTGTTAAGAGTGAATAATTTTATTTTATGCATATTCTTATTTGTACTAAAAACGTAATTCTATCACAAACAAAAATATATACAAACATCCGTTGTGTGATGATCGCATACTGAGATGCGAAAAATGTAACTAAGACTGATATATTTCTTTAAAAATAGTGGTCATCGTAGCCTAGTGGTCAAGACAACGGACTCGTGGCTTGCATGTCATGAGTTCGACTAAGTCCCACTAAAGACACGCCGTGTAGGAGAGCGATGCCCTTTAAATATGTTGAGAGCTCAAACATCCTCCCGTTGGTGTGGTGTGGTAGTTAGGAGAGGGGGTGCCAACTCTGGTGTTGTCCTCGTCACTTGACCATGGTTCAAAATTATGAGGTCTGTTGCCAAAAGCCCTCATGTAGCTCAACAGTATGACCTTTTTTTCACTCACTATTCTTAAAAAATAATTTATACTGCTAGTTCATTCAACTGAATTAAATCTGCCTTATACAAGTACTTTCATGCGAAAGTGAAGCATTAAAATACTAGTCAACTTCAAAACAGGAAATCGAGAAGCGATGTGCACGTAATGACGATAATTATATTTGAAAATATTCATAAGTTGATTACAGTAACAAAATGACATATAAGTTACATCGAACAGAAATAAACCGATATCTTTTTTTTCGATTCAGTTTCTGTTTTTGTTTTGACTAAAATAACGATTTTTTCCTGTTTTCGGTTCAGTTTAGGCTCGAAGTCCTGGAGAAAACATTCTCGAGTACAATATCAATATTGTACAAGACGTAACGTCACACAAAATTATTTCTCGACCTGATTTATAAATACTGAGAAAGCTTCAAGCTGTTTGTTTCTGTTCAACGTTAAAATTCCTGATACTGCATTCAACGTATAATTTAGAATCATGGTCAAATGATGGAACGAATGCTTAATTATCAAGAAAAAGCATTAAATAATAATTTAAATAACTTCACACCAATGGAATACATTAAAAGAATAAATTTGAAACTGAAGGTTAAGTAGTCTCAAAAAATAAAAGGAAAATAGAATATGCTGGGACTATTTAATATGAGATGTATATTCTGCCTTATCATTTTCTGTGATTTTTTTTAAAAAAAGATTATGTTTATGATATGTAATTCCAACTTTTTCAAAAGAATAATTTTTTTCTATAGTAATCAGCTAAAAATTGTTTTGCAATATATTTCAAAGAATTTTTGTAGTATTTATAAACAGAAAAAAGAATTAAAAAGATTTAAAGGCTTCTCATTATTCTTCAAAGTTTTCATACTGTTTTTTCTATATCTTGAAAATCTAAGAGCTGCTCCAATCAACAAATCGATTTAAACGCATTATTGTTGAAGCCTTATCTAAATATATATCCATCTCTTTTTTTTAAAAAAAAAAAAACAGATTTGCAAAACACACTGTCCAAGAAAGTCACATTTCTTTTTTTAACACGGTTGATTTACTCTATCAAGATTGACGACGGCTAATTGTTGATGGAAAGGAAGAAGATAAATTCATCAAAATTAACTGCTAGTTTAATTTTTGACGGATTAAACTTGAAGCAAGTCTGAAAAATTCTTCTCTCTTTTTCAAATATCTCCCAAAAATAAAACTATCAAAACACTTGCCATAAATAAATACTGTATTTATGGTATATTTTTATTAATTACTATTGATTATTAATAAATTTCCTTCGTATTAATAATTGAAAATAATTAACTATTAATTTTATGTTTATTTTATATTGCAGACGATATTTTGGTTTTCATATGTGTAATTATTTGAGACGATATTTGTTGGAAATAAGCAGACGATATTTGGTAAAATGAAATTCTACTGTATTAATTTTTTGAGATTTTTAATATAAATGGCAACAAAAATATTTTGTTTGGTTTCGAATATTGTATTTTATTTTTATTCTGTTCCGAGACGTTGAAGTTGTGATTACGATGAGTGTAATTGTTCACTGTTTACTGAGGCATGTATTTAAATAAAAATACTTCAATGGAAAGGATTTTATATATTCGGTTCCTCGAAATGGAATACTAGTTATTTTATTCTACTGAAAAAGAATATTATTCTTTCAGAATGGATAGAACCTAGTCTGTGGGTAACGACTTATGGTAAGCTATTGTTTTTATGGTTATTGGTTATTTTATTTTACTGTGTATGAGGAAATAAAACTGGTGTGTTCTTGCTAGATAAAATTTTTGCCTGTATATGCTGGGCACTTATAATAATAATGTATTAACATGCTTTAGAATTACAGGAATGCCAAAATGTAGTTTATGATATTTTTTTCCAATTTCGTTCAGCTAACCCAACAAATCTTCAGAGAGCAAGTAGTAGCTCAGCGGAGAGGTAAACTTGGGATTCAGAGATTCATTAAGGTCTTCATTAAAAGTATTAAAACTATTTTTCTTGTTTAACAAATAATTATAATTTTTTTGTTTTATTATTTTATTACGTAAGTAATCACTTTGAAAAAGAATTAAAAGCTTTTTTTTCCACAGAGAAAGTTTTTCATATTTATCTTCTAGAGTAATGCGTTTCAATTTGTATAAATAAGCTCTCTCTGTTGCAAAAAAAGAAAAAAAACCCATTTGTCTAATGGCATTAATGCATTTATCTGTACATACGAAAACTATTTCTTCGTTTGATCTAATTCTTCCAGGGACGGTGGTAAAAAAATGTTCTACCTTTTTAATGCGTAAATATGCATTGTCGGATATTTTTTAAACCATTTCCCAAATATTGCAATATATAATCTACGTGCACATAGATTTGTTTCTACTCTAATTTTTTTATTAAGTAGTTGGTAATTCCATCTACTAAAATGTTACAAATGTGTTCGCTTGTGTTAGGAAGTTTCGAATGTCAGTCCTTTATTAGTAAAAATAAACCAACATTGTGTGCAGTTTAAAAAGAAATAAAATTTCTGAGCAATATAGATCTTTTTATTTTTAAAAATTTCATTTTTGAAAGGTTTAGCCAAAAGAACTACATTTATCATCTGAAAATTACTGTGTTTGTATAAAAGATACCTCTTTTTAATCATAGCTTATTAACAGAATCCTTCAATAATCCAGAATTTTATCAGTGTTCATAAGTGAATATAATTCTTCAAATTTGCTCACTAAAACCTTTCAGTTCGATTAATAAAATGGAAACTAATAATAAGAATAGAAAGTCTACTTTTATTAGATCCTTTTAGGAGAGAAATATCTCAGTTCTAATGATGGATCTTTAAATCGTCAGAAATATGGTGAATTAAAGTGTGTGTGTATACGAACACACACTTTCTTTAAATCATTGAAAAATCAGGATAAGAGTGGAAATTTAGGAATCAAGTGTTATGTGGAGTTTTAATTAATTTTTTTCACTAATTAACAGATTATTGAAAGAGAGAATTTTTTTCACAGCTAGCATAAGCATCTAGTGATAAGCATCTAGTGAAGGAAATGCATTATCCTGTCTTCATATTGAAGCCCAGAATCACTCTTTTAGACGAATCGAGATTCATCCTTATTTTGGGACATCACTTCAAAGCCAATATTACTGACTCCAGCAAATATTTTCATTACACCAAAGTAATTCTTCCCGACGTTTGTTAAGGAATGCGTTTAATGACTTCTCCGTACGTTAACACTTGGTGTTATCGCAGAAAAGAGGTTCCGGTACAGTTTCCTAATGTTATCGACACTCGCGCCGATAACATTTAGAAAGTTTGTAGCTATCTTGCAGGAATATATGTATAACCTCTGTTCTTTCTATATTAATGATTTATACCAGTCCTCTTCATATGTAGTGTGCCTTCAAAAGCATTCAATATGCCTTTTCTGAGTAGTATACTCACGTCAAAAATTAAGGGCACAAACATGTTTTTCGTCATAATTTTAAAATGCTTTCTGTAAAACTGATAGAATTTGTGTTTTAAACATTTTGAAGATCGAATAATAGCATATGAACCTTCTGTTTAGGAAAAGATGTTATTTAGCGTTAGTTTTTACAGAACTGCTGGATTGAGTTCATTCAAGCATATGGAAATTTTGTCTCACAGAAGTTTTGCGAATATTGCATTACAATTAACAAGTTAATGTTTTTGCTGTGAGAATGACTTTTTATAATTGTTTAACTGATTCCTAGAGATGGAGAGTCATTGGTAGGCTTGAAGCTAGGCAGTCTCAATTGGATGAGCCTCGATGGTTACAGGTAGCCCGAAAGTGATCTCTCGGTTATGGAATCAGTTCCAAACAAGTGGTATTATCACCAGAAAGGTTTGCCTTTGTCACCACAGATCATCGACATCTGCACATGATCTCTACTTGGCATTAAGCGCACGACGACATAGGTGGTCAACGGCTGCTTAGCTTGCTCGTAAGCTTGCTGTTGTGACTGGAAGAAAAGTTTTTAGACAAACGCTCTACGGTCGTCTTGTAGAGACTATCGTTTAGGTCCGGCATCTACTCGGGTGCGTCTCTTTGACTGCATCTAGCAGGAAAGACAAATATTGTGGAGCTGAAAACATCGGTCGTGGACACCACAAGAATGGGGGTTTGTTCTTTTAAGTGATTAGTTGAAAATGTACCAGACAAAGTTAGTTCTGTGATAGAAGAGTTGGTAGATGGCTGAAAAATAAAGCGTTGTTCCACTCAAAATGAGTAAAAATTTACAATGTTTATTTATTACTTTTATTATATGGATCTGTGAATTGCAATAAAATGGGTAGCTCAAAGTTTTTGAAGTAAAAGTTAGTCTTTAATCAAATTTTATTGAGTGGATTACCTATTGATATGGGGAGGGTTGAATAATCCAATATTAAATATATAATTCACATTCTTTATATACAATCATGCACAAAACAATTAGCGCACCAAGAAATAATTGCGGGATCGTAACGAAACTTGGCATGCAGGTACATGCCAGAAAGACATGCAAATGATTAGAAATACAGCGTGATTGCGCATTACGTATAGCTGGTAGAGGGCGTTTAACGTCGTTCTCCGTGGAGTATAAAACAGGTAACCAAAGCTTGTTTGAGTGTGCTGAATCGTTTACAAAGAAAGAGCTGAGGTAGACATGCCATTACGTCGTTTTTGAAGAGAATACGAGCAGATGCCGCCGTTTGAGGGGGAGAATCATCGGCATGATGGAAGCTGGGTGATCAGTTAGGCGAGTAGCTCATCAATTAGGCCGCTGTGTTTGTGTTGTGAGGAGTTGTTGGGACCAGTGGATTCAAGAGATGCCATTTACACGAAGATCAGGCTCAGGACGCCCTCGACAGACCAGTAGTCGAGAAGACCACCACATTGTAAGAAATGCACGCGTACAACCAACTGCTTCATCGGCCGCCATCCAGGCACAGGTAGCATCTTCAATAGGGGACCCTGTGTCTTGTCGAACCATATGAAAGCGCCTCGCTGAAAGACATATGGGATCGCGGCACCCATTTCGTGTGCTGCCTTTGACGCCCACCCATCGACGCCTCCGTTTGGAGTGGTGCCGCGCACGAGGAAACTGGACTGCAGCGAAACGAAACCAGGTCGTCTTTAGTGACGAATCGAGAATGCCAGTTTAACTTGCAAACGTAGGGACGCAAAAAGTGCGTCACTGAAGTATTTTGAAAAGGCCTATCCGAATATTCAATCCAATTCGAGAACTTCCTGTTACCATGTCAAATAATGTCACACGAAAGTGTTTTAAGATAATCATGGCAAGGGCTTACCTTACAATTCTTGAATTGTGCAAAGTGCGCTGCCAATGTTTTTCTGGGTGGGGCACAAGAATCTGAAATCAAACTTAGCCGGACGATAATACTGCTTCCCCCTTTAGGGCTGTAACTTTCAGGAGCAGAGGCGCCAAAAGTGGGCACTAGATGCGTCTCGGGATGGGGCATGGGGATCTGGATTCGGATTTGCGAAACACTCTTAATTTTTCTGGATATTGCCGGAATGAGGTCAAACAAATTTGCGATCGAGAGAGTCCCACTTCCTTACTTTTATTCTCTATAGCTACTAAACTTTCAGGCGGCGAGGCCTTGCGAAAAAACGATCGACAGAAAATTGCATTGACAATAGCATCTTAAGACAATGCGGATACTTTTTTAAATGGTGGACAAACTGCACATTCAGCAATCCAGCTGTTATTAGACATTAAAAATTACTAAATATCAACACTATTAACCTTATTTACAATATTAAATCTTCATATGTTGTCACTAACAACTTCGTAAATATATAATGCATATTTTATACTATACTCAAATAAAAGATGAACAAAGTGCAAAATTTAAAAAAAATTATGTTGTTTTATGCTTAATTTCAAATTTCCAAAATTGTAAGCAAAAATTCATTTATCTACATTGAATAGCTTAGGATAATACTAAATCAACGTATTAAAACAAAACCACAGCAACGCGTGACCGGGTCAGCTAGTATTTTTATGTGATTGCAATTAAAAAAAAGGCCGTAATAAGCAAAACCTATAATCAAATATTAATAAAAACAATTTTGAAACTAAAGAAATATAAATTTAAACTAAAGAAAGCAAGATATTTCTACTCAGAACTCAATTGTTTAATGTGTTGGAAGTTACGCAGAATTACAAGCATTTCTCTCTCTTTAGACTTGTAAAGGGTGTTCTTTTGAGAGGTATAGAACTTTAAATTGCAATAAAACAACAATGTATTATTCGATTGACATGAATTTTTTTTATTCGAAAGATAACCTTGTGGCATTACATTTTAAATATGATTTCTGGCATAGGACTGCCACGGCTGGCTCGGATGTAGTCCAATCTGGACGTCCAATTTTCGATGACTTTTTCCAACATTTGTGGCCGTATATCGGCAATAACACGGCGAATGTTGTCTTCCAAATGGCCAAGCGTTTGTGGCTTATCCGCATAGACCAATGACTTTACATAGCCCCACAAAAAATAGTCTATCGGTGTTAAATCACAAGATCTTGGAGGTCAATTCACAGGTCCAAAACGTGAAATTAGGCGGTCACCAAACGTGTCTTTCAATAAATCGATTGTGGCACGAGCTGTGTGACATGTTGCGCCATCTTGTTGGAACCACAGCTCCTGGACATTATGATTGTTTAATCCAGGAATGAAAAAGTTAGTAATCATGGTTCTATACCGATCACCATTAACTGTAACGTTGTGGCCTTCATCGTTTTTGAAGAAGTACGGACCAATGATTCCACCAGCCCATAAAGCGCACCAAACAGTCAGTTTTTCTGGATGTAACGGTGTTTCGACATACACTTGTGGATTAGCTTCACTCCAAATGCGGCAGTTTTGTTTGTTGACGTAGCCATTCAACCAGAAGTGCGCTTCATCGCTAAAGAAAATTCGCTTATAAAAATCGACCATTATTTTCGAAATAAAATTGCACAATTTGAAAGCGTTGTTCAGGCGTGAGTCTATTCATGATGAATTACCAAACCAAACTGAAAATAAATCACTTGACAGCTGTTAAATTGGTCGCCATCTTGGAAAGTAAGGCCAACTTAAACTTCTATACCTGGAAAAAAAGCACTCTGTATTTTCTACATTATTTACATATATTTTCACTATTAGAAATCCAAAAGCATATGCTATAAGGTCATTTTTGTATCTTGTTTCACAAGTCAAAACTTAGCTGCTTGATAAATATACAGCCATGCTTTTTCAAATGAAGATATAAAACAGATATGAATTAAAAAAGTGTTTATTTCGACAAATTTCTTCCTGCAAGCTAGAATGTTTAAATTTTAAAATACGGGTCAAAGTATAAATACAAAAACAATAGTTCATTGCGTTTCATTTATGAAAAAAAAAGACAACTTTGTTGATTATGCATGATATGCTGAAAAATTTGTAACGTCTTACAATTGATATTGCAGAATCCATATATTGGGTTGGAAGGAAAGTTCTGTCATATTTTAAATAGGCAGGTGATTTTTCTTGTAGGTAAAAAAACAACATCTGGCTAATGAGTCATTCGGAATTTTTGTGTTGTTTTTCAGCTGCTGTATAATATAAAAGGAGTCCTTCTTTGCCGTTCATCATTTACTTGTGATATTTAAAATCAAAAACATGTCAATCGATAAAGTTTTAACAAATGGTAATATTTATTATTTATTTATTGTAATGATTTAACCATTCATCCCAGCGTGTTAAAAAATTGTAATTCTTTATTTCTCTTGTGCTTAATATTAATGCTTTTATTAATGCTTTATATTAAAGCTCGCGCGTGCGCGTGCTTTTATTTATAAAAATTAACTGTAATTTTAATTATGGAAAGTTCTGGATCTTTCGATGGAAATAGATAAGGAGATGGAATATGCAGTTTGTAAAATAAAGTCTTGAGTTGTATGTGGCAAGAGTTGTTGACATTTTTTATTTTCGTGTTAAAACTGGCGCCCACACCCGTGGCCTAAGAACTACGACCCCGTAGAAGCAGAAACCACCGCTGTGACGAAACGCCGCAGAAAAATGAAAATTTAACCGCCTCTGTAAACCTTACTGTCCCGGAAAAAAATTACTGGTATTGCGCCGCAATCTTTCTAAAGCAAGAGAAAATCCCTGGAAATCGAGAGAGAAAGTGACTCATCCTGACTTCACTTGTCTGAAGAAAAGAAAAAAAGAACATCTATTTCCTGTTAAAAGTTTTTGCAATAGTGTTTTGTGCATTGTTCATATACAAGTGATAGCAATCCTGCTACAGTGTGTAAGTGCTAGGGATAATTTTATTATTTTATTTCATTGATTTTTTGGTAATCTTATGCAATGATAATTTTTAATTTTGCTGTATATTAATTTATTTCTTGTAAGATAACGTTTCCTGATTAATATTTTGTGAATTGCACATGAATAGTTACTATTTTGCTTGATATTTTACTGATTTCCTATTGAATTTAGGTAGCATTACATGCCTGATTATTTTAGTTTTGTTTAGTATTTTCATTGCATTGAATTTTTGTATCATTACAACTGATGATTCCTAAATTTTCTTTATATTATTTTTTTATTTGAATTAATGTTCCTTGTTGGTATTTTGAATATGTTATTAACTTATTTACCCATTTTAATTGTATTTTGAAGTGCATAATAATTTATAAGATTTTAAAGCTAGCCATATTTTAAAGTTTATTCCCATATCTGTAAGAGCTTTGGTGGACAATAAGGCATGTACCTTAGTTATTTATTTTATTTATTTGCAACTCTTTAATTTCTCAGTCATGTCATTTCTGGGAAAAGGGAAAAAAGCTGATCTCATTAAGCTTGCTATTGAGTTAGGTGAATGTGAGTCGAATGGGGAAGAGCTAAAATAATTAAATTAAGGACAAAAATTTTAACAAATGATGATTATAAGGAAGACCCTGAATTTGTGAAATGTATCTTTGAGGGAATCGTATCAAATAGGATAGACGAGGAAAACAAACAAAAAGAGCAAACACTGCGTGAATTTGAGCTGCAGAAAATACGACTGCAAAATGAGACTCAATGAGTCGTAGGTCCACAAACCCTACCCCCAACAAAAATTGAATTAAAAAAATTGCTACCAACATTCAATCCTGAAGTTGATAACATGGACCTGTTCCTCACCTTATTCGAACGGCAAATGAAGCTATTAGATCTTGGTGAAGATCTGTGGGTACCCTATATATATCTCATTGGTACCCTACCTAGTGATGTAACGTCCCTCATTGCCCGTGAGCCTGAGGAGAAATGCAGGGATTACTCCCACATTCGAGGAATGCTTCTGCAACGGTTCAAATTAACCGCAGAAAAATTCCAGGAGCTGTTTTCACGTTACAGAAAAAGCCCAAATGGGACGTGGAAGGATTATTATTTTGAAGGTTGGCTCAATGAGCTTAAAATTGATTCCTTTGACGGATTGAAGAATTTGATGATTGCCGATCATATGAAAAAGAAATGCTCTCCAGAGTATAAGGGATTATGAAAAATGGAATATAATAACAAATAACCTTGAAAGATTTTCTTTATTGAAAGTAAAAATGGAGAAAAACTTATCAATAAGAAATTTTTTAAATGTTAAAACCCTAAGTCAGCATTGAGGGCGTTAACTGCATATTAAATTCTAAGTGAATGCCTTTTGATAATGTACCATGATACTTCTATTTACATCTTATAGTGCCCCTAAATTCTTGATATAAGAAATTTTTTAGTAGCTTAATATTTTTCCTAATTTCTAGATCTCTGAGACTATTATTTCTGTATTGAAATTTATTGAGTTATTTTTCGGTAGCTTAAAGGACTTTGAACCAATGACATTCTTTGAGTCCTCTGTGTTCATAGTACATTAATTAGAGGGGTTAAGGCACATTGAATCTACTTCGCTTTGTTAGTTTAAAGATGTGTAGAGAGTCAAAAAAGGTATCGTCTTTGTCATTTGACAGTGATTAAAATTACTTTGCTTAGAGTGAAGAAAAAAAAATAAACAATCAGAAGCGTTTAATACGTAAGGGAATAACCGAGATATTTAGATAAAATTTGTTCGACAAATTACTTTTATGCATGTAATGCAGCGTTTCTCAAACTGTGGAGCGCCCCCTTAGAGGAGCGTGATAACCCAACAAGGAGGGCGCGAGCATATCGAAAAATCGAAAATAAAACTTTATTTAAAAATATTATTAGTTTACTGAAATAAATCAACAAAAAAAAAATACTTTCTGAGATAACAAGTAAATAAAACAGGCTTTTACTCTGGTATAATATATTTTTAAATGTATCAGTGCTGCACACTGTATTTGATAATTAATTTAACAATACCAAGTTAAGAACAAGTTTAGCAATTACCAGTGACCCCCAATAGTCTTGTCATATACAAAATTATATAAAAAATTTAATACTCATCTTGATAATTTGTACAGTTTGTAATTAAATTCGTATTGTAGAATGACGTCAAAGTACATTATTATTGAATTCAATACATTGTTATTGTTTTTATGGGAAAGGGGGGGGCACAAAGGAAATTATGATTGAAAATTGGGTAGCAAGTATTCAAAGTTTGAGAAACACTGATGTAATGTTATGAATTACAATCATTAATGCTGATATGTTTTTGGTTTCTTTAAATATCGTGTAGTATGGAAGAGATTGACTTTCGTATTGTAGTTAAGTTACTTTATTTGAAAGGTTAAAACCCAGCAAATATATAATTAATTGATATCTGTTCCGGTATGACTCTGTAGCGAGGTAGAAAATAATCTTTTAAACTGCTCACATGTCTTCTAAAGAAGATCCTAGACCATCGGTCACAGATTATTTTACCACAGTGAAGAAAGTGGAAGAATATCCTATTAGCCCAGTGTTACTCAAACTGTGGGGAGCCCCCCTATGGGGCGTGATAACCCTACAAGGGGGGGCGAGTATATTGAAAAGATTATTTAAAAAAAATTGATTAATTTACTGAAAGGAAGCGAAACAAAATACATTCTGACATAATAAAAAGTAAAATACACATTTACACTGATATAATACACTTATAAATGTATCAGTACTGAACAATGTGTTTCATAATTAATTTAACAGTATTACGTTAAGAACAAGTTTAAGAGTTACCAGTGACCCTATGGGCAAGTCATAAAATTGTGTACAAAATCTTATACTTATCTTGATAATTTGTACGGCTTATAATTAAAGTCGATTTGTCAAAGTATATTATTATTATTGAATTCAATGCATTGTTATTATGTGTGGGCGGGCGTGATAAATGTTAGGATTGTTAATTGGGTGGCAAGTATAGAAAGTTTGAGAAGCACTGTATTAGCCTGAAAAACAACCATCCAAATGATTACGAATCAGATTGCAGTCAGTTGCAGCAATTTGCGGAAAATTATTCTCGAAAAACTGCATACGTCAAAGGTGTTAATGTGTTGGAATCTACGATTACTGAATCCTTCTCAGAACTAAACACGATGCATCCTGTCCAGGGAAATATTGAATCATTTGGAAAAAGACAGAAAATTTTTTAGGCCGTTGAGTAACTATGAACTAATCTTTTATCTATAAATATGATCCAGAGATCACAGAGATGTTCAAGAAGTGAATTCATCTCCAACCAAGATGTTAAGGTGTTGTAGTATCGTCATGTAGTTGAATAAATATCAATCTTATTTATACCGGTTTTAAGGTTTTTATTATTTTTCTTCAAATCACAACACTCTATTTACTGTTATACATGACATAGGGAACTGTAGGTATCCTCCTCGATTTGCATGCTTGAGACAGACCACCGTCTTCTTTTTCTCTCCTTCTCGCTCAATTATCAAAACAGTCCACAACAGCGCCCTCTTTCTAGTCTATCGTGCGCTATGAATCAAATTTCCAAGTGCGCTATGTGCTAAGCCTTTACAGTGTAGATGTCTACAGCGATGATTATGCAGTCTGCCTTTTAGCACAGTGTCGTGGAATCATTCAAGCAAAATATTTGCAGAAGGGTCGTGTCATCACTAGTACCTATTATTGTACTGATAAACCGTATGATGCATAATTGCATGATGATTTGGCAAAGAAACGGCATGGTATGGTCATCAAAGATGTTCTTCCATCTTCTGACCGATATTGAACTTAATGCAGTGATTCCCAAACTAGGGGGCATGAGATATCGAAAAGTCGTAAATAAAAGATTATTGAAAGAAATTATTAATTTACTGAAAAGAGAAGCAAAACAAATTATATTCTGGCATAATAGAAAATAAAATACACATTTACACTGATATAATAGTACTAAATGTATTAGTACTGCAAAATGTATTTGATAATTAGTTTTATTTACTAAATTAAGAACAAATTTTATAATTACTAGGGAGTCCCATTGACTTGTCCTGCAAAGCAAAGTTTTTCAGAGATGAAGGTTTAATTTTAGATATTGACACCTTAAGTTCTTTTTTTTACATCTAGCGAAGATCCATGTTATGCCTTCAAAGCAGCCACGACAGAAAATCAGGCTTTACAAAGATAAAGCGTTGGAAATGGATAATTAGACTTTAAAAATGGATGATTAATGGAATAAATATTTAATTTAATTAAAAACTGTTTATTTTTTAATTAAAAATTATTTATTTTTTTAATTAAAAGTTATTATATCTGTTCGAATTTAAAAATTAGAAAAGAAAAGTAACATGATACTTATCCGATTACTTAAAAGCAACCAACGCAAAAATATCTATTACTCACAAGTAATATATACAAATTTAATATATTGATAATTTGTACTGTTTATAATTAAGGTCGTCCTGCGACTTTAGCGTCAAAATATAACTCATTATTACAGCATTTAATACCTATTTGCTGCATGGAGAGGGGGGCGGTGAAAATTGTGATTAAAAATTAGGTCGTAAATATCGAAGGTTTGAGAAGTACTGACCTAATGACTCATTTCGAATTAAGATTGATTCTCTCTATCTTGTTTCAAGTGATTTTTTTCTTATTCTTAGATCTAAAAACCATTGCAAGAGTGGAGTTTTGACAGCGAAAAGGACATCAATCAAGGAACGGAACAATGGTTTTCAATGGCATTCTGCTGAATTCTACAATAACGGTACTAAAAAGTCAAGAAACTTGGCGAGATGGATAGTGACTACGTATATAATTCTTAAGAACAAGAAAAAAAAATTAAGCTTTTAACTCATTTATTTTTAGTAATTTAAATTTTACGGAGATCGATTGTTAAATATTCAATTTACTATCACGTATAGAAGAATTAAACAAATTATTAACTATACATCATATGAACTATTAGTTTTTATGCGTAATTCCATAAATTATTCATTTGTGCCGAAGCTTTTTTTATTTGAATGCTATTAAATTATTTGTACGATTATTTGTAATTATGTATTAAATTAATTATGCTAATCTATGAATTCATAATATTTAAATGCCCATTATAAATATCATTATATACTAACTATAAAACATTACTAAAACCTAATTCCATAAGGAGACTTGGCACCCTTTGAGCAATGAAAGGTTACCAGATGAAAATTTTCATATATTATTCACACAATTTTAAAAAATTAAATTTTTCAAGAAAATTGGGAAAATTTTAAAATCCTACTCCTTTTGTAAAAATTAATTTTTTGACCTGAAATTTTTTTTATAATATTCTTATGGATGTTCTTAACAACTTTAGGGATCGATTTTAGAATAACTTCATTCGTTTTCGAGAAAAAATAAAATGTTGATATACAGGCTAAAAATCAACGAAAAAGCCAACATGTCTTACATTTTATTTTTTTAAAAAAAGTATTCAGTTTATAGCAAAACGGATCCCTAATTTTATTACATGCTTTATTTTTAACACGCAGGAAAACAATTGAAGTGATTGGTAAATAATTGTCGAAGGAGTAGCATTTTGAATGCACTAAGGTTTCGAAAAACACAAACTGAGAAAAACCACTTTAAAGTTTATAATTCTGAAAAAATAATTATTATAAGCTTAATTAAACTTAAAATACCACTTTAAGATATTACTTATACGTTTTTCTTTAAAATAATTGCATTTTCATATGTTTTCAACCCACACATTTTTATAAATGATCAACTTTTAGAGAGTACTAATTGCACAAGAAAATTCAAGAAAAACTTTAAAAAAAATTTTTTTTCTGTCACGTCAGAAATATTAGCTGTGTTTTTCTTCTTATAATATTGAAGTATTACATTTGTATGAAAAATATATCAGGAATAAGAACTGAAATTATAAAATTATTAATATAAAATGCCTTAATTTAAAAATTTTACATGCACACATTTCACAAGGAAGAAAAATTACATTATTGTATTGCCTCGGAAATATTCTGCTTTTAATACTACACATTCTTTTTTATAATTATTATTTCTATTTCTAAAATAGATTTTTTTTATCATAAAGCATTTTTTAGCTTTTTTTTCTAAAAAGGGGGTGTGGCTGAATTGCCTAATTTGTTTTCAAATGAAGTTTTATTCAACTTCTAACTTTCCGACATGCACAAGTGATATATCAATCGAAAGACAATAATGCAAAGAATAAGATTAAATGAAAATAAAAAAAACGATAGGTTTGTGATTTGTAGGATACCAAGTCCTCTTAACATTGTAGGTTTTAGAGTTTTAAGAATGCCAATAATGTTTCCGATTCTAATTGAAAGGAATTAGATAGCATTCTAAATGTAATTTAAGAAATATAATGTAATCACACATTCGAAGGGGAAATAAATTGTTAAAGAGCCATTTTTTTAAAACTGCCATTAAAGCTTTTGAGGTACTTTTTTCTTGAAATCTTATTTTAAAAAAACATCATAACTTCTCTCTGTGAAACATTTTTCTTAAATTATAGCACAAATTAATATTTTTCATATATTTTAAATCCAATAAGGTATTGAAAATATAGCAAAATGTATATTTTACAATTCAGAAAAAAATTACCAAAAAATTTATTTCACTTCGGTACAAACCTTTCTTAAACTAATAATCGTTAGAAAACAAATGATTAAGGAAAGTATTCAGTTTCTTTACTTTAAGAGTAGATTTGATTAACAGAATAAAGAAGCACAACCAGTGGGGTTTCACCTCTTACATAGCGGAAATAATAAGAAATTAAAGGCCCCCAAATATTATTAAAGCAGATATCTTATGAAGAAAAAAAATTCAAGGTCTACTCAAAGAACGTGAAATCCCTTTTAATCCTCGAACTGTGCACTCGTAGAAAAAAATCGTGATCAGTTTCATTAATAATATCATTTTTTGTATTCAATGGAGAAAAAAAATTAATACGAAGAAGAATTTAGAACGTATGATTATGTCATATATATTAATGCTTCATTTTCTTGCAATAAGAAAATATCCGTATGGTCAAGTTTTTTCAAAAATTTAATTCACAACGCGAATGATATCGTAAAGTATAATGCAATTAACTAAAGTATAATGCAATTAACACTCTTAAAAGTTTTTTTTAAAGAATTATTTGTATTTATATATAGATAACACATTAATTTATAAATATACAATTAATATTAGTTTCGTTTTTGAATATATATATAATATATATAGTTAGTGTATGAGACGTGGAATATGTGCAGCAAAAAAGTGTAAATTATTTTACAGAATATTTCAGTTATTTAAAATTTTATTTTAACGACCAACTTGTTGTTCTTGAACTATACAATTAACAACTACTGATTATTGATTTTGCAATGCAATTTTGAATCATCCTTTATTTATGATGAATGTTTGTATTTAACTTTGTGTGTGTGTATATATATATACATACATATATACACGTATATGTGGGCGTTTTAATTTTCAGTTAATTTAATAGATGTATATATATATATATAATTTTATTTAAAAGAGCATACTAAATCACTATCTTATACTCGGAGCACGTTTTTGCTGTCTTCTCCCAGCCGAGACCCACAAGCGGTCCTCGCGCATATCCTTTAGAGGAGTCTATCTCGGAACGTAGGGGAAATGGATTCTAGGTAACCCTTATCTCCTTCTATCTCTGGCAGTAACATTATCCCCTCTTGGTCTCTGACGTCATCAACTGGTTTCAGAATAATGTTCGTTACAGTACCTGCATTCATTAAGTCACTTCACTCGTCTGGCTTATCGTCTTCCCAAAATCTATTATTATTACGATTTTCACCGGATAAATGTATTTCTTACCACTTAATGCTCAGTTTCATTCCGCTATACGTCACAACCTTTGTAATTGTTTTTGTGAATTAGTCCAACTAAACGTGATTTGTGACCCCATGTTCTCTGGTGATTTGTCGTCTCCATGCTGTCTACTATTACCCCTCTGAATTTGTCAGTCGAATTCCACAGCATCCTGTATAGTACTAATAAACTATTCTGTGCAAATTAATTGGACCAAGATTTTTCTTGTAAATCGTTTGAGAATTTTAGTAAATTGTCTTAAACTGTTTTTATCTACCTGGAAATACTAAAGTAGTTTGTGAAAATTTGAAGTGTAATTTATGAATATTAGTTCTTATGCTTTGAATAACACCGCGTTACTTCCGTCTGTTTAAAATGGACATATTCGAAGAACACATGAACGAGTTATTGTTTTGAAAGTTAATATTTCTATGACAGTAATAGATATAGCTTCTTCAGTTTGTGTAGGCAAATTAAGTGTATCAAGAATTCTGATAACATTAAAAAACTCTCGATCAGCTTCCCCAAAAAGGAGAGAAAAATGTGGCCTCCAATAGAAAACTATACTCTAAGAACGAATAAAATTCTAATAAGGAATAGCAAACTCTTAATCTAAGGAAAACAATAGAGGTTTATTGGCAGAAAATTTTGGTATCAGTTGCTCAGATGTACGCTGTTTGCTTTTTGAAGTTGTCTGGAGAGCAAGAAGACTAAGAGAAAAACAATTTTTAACTTCTTAATTGTAAGTAAAACGTTTGGTCAAGCCCCAAAATATAAATTATGGATTGCTGACTATTGGAAGAAGGTAATGTTAAGTGATGAAGTCCATATATTTGTGCTGGGTTACAAAGGAAATGCTAAGTAGACGGTGAATTTTTTAGATCCAAGCATGTCCATCCAACTGTTAAACATTCTCTGGAACATATGTTTTTGGAGGGTTTCACGACAAATGACCTTAAAAGCTTAGTTCGTGTATAAGGTATGATTAATTCAATCAAGTGCATAGAAATATTACGACACAGATTTATTCCATTCATTGCAAACTTTTTTCGGGACATTTAAACTTGACTTGGCTCCTTGTCATAATTAAAAAATGGCCAATACTTTCCTTCTGGAAAAATAAATTTCTGTGCTTTATTGGGATGGAAATTCATCAAATTTATATCCCATAGAGAACTTTTAGAGTATTTTGAAGAATAGTTTAATTAAGATTGACTATACAATAAAAGAACGCATGTTAGCTGATGCTATAAAAGTGTGTTCCTAAGATTGAAGTCAAGACTATGTGAATTAATTTAGTGGAGTTAGTATCAAAACGTATTCTGTTACAGGCCATTTCAGCTAAAGGAGGACTTACATCATACTATTGTATGCATTTATCAATGTATGCAAAGGCATAGCATGAGCAAAATCATAGTTTTTTTAAAATGAGTGATTTTTTTACTTTGTCATAATTAACTTGCACAGTATAGTATTCTTCATTCTTATTATTTTGGGAGACTATACTATTATCTAGGCATGTCATTACTCAATACTCGTAACACTTTTGAGGTATCGAAATAGAAAAAAAATTCTAAATTACTTTTTTCTAATTATTTCTATATAATATCCCATTTTGCGTGTAGTAGGAAAAGGTATCGAAACATTTTGATTATTACTAATAATAATCAAGTTTGTTCTTAATTTTTATTTATTATTCTTAAGTGTTCTCAATACAATCGCCATCCTGATTTACATCTTTTCTCCGACATTTCTTGACCTTTTGAGAATGTCGTCATTACAAACCTCAGCAGATTGCAACGAAAATCATTATTCTGTCTCTTGAACAACTTCATGTGCATTGTCATACATCCCAGCCTGTACTGGGTTTTTTTATTTCTGGGAATAAAAAAAAAGTAGTTGAAACGATATAGGGAAAATACGGTGGATGTGACAAAATTTCAGAGCCATAAAACTTTCATTTCTCAACCACAACTTGAGATGAGTTAGCAGGCTCATGATAACCACCAGAAAAAGAATACTTTCGTGATCATATACCATCTTTCTTCTTGATCAGAACATCACGCAGTTTATTCAGCAGTGCAAAATAGGTACTAGTGATAATCTTATTTTTCTGAGGGCATTCTTTTTAGTAATACTACGACAGTTCTAAGAACAGACAACATAATTATCGCAGCAGACTTCTTCAATTTAACATTCTTTGGGAAAGGTGAGTTCATTTCTTGTTTATTTCAGTGTTATCTGGATCTTACTAAATGACAGAAGATTCAATCCCAGTTATCAATCGTTTACTTTTAATTTGTAGCGAGGTCTCAAGACGTTTTCAATAAATTTCTGAGTTAAATTTTTTTTTGAAGTTTTGTTGACTTGTTGAAGTTTTGTTGACTTTTATTTAAGAGCCTCGCTTCGTGAATGAACCATGATATACAAATTAAGTTAGCTATTTAAAGGATCTAAAGGAAGAAAGAATTAGCCGATAGTAAGCCGTCGTTAATGAGTTTTCGTTTATAAGGTGCGATAGTTGACTAGAGATTGCCATCATACGTTTTTTATTTTAATTAAAACCTCTGAGTTGGTTGAATCTCGAAGAGCCACATACGAGTAGTCTATGTGTAGCTGGTGTCCGGACTTATTTTGGAGTTTGAACCTGTGTGGCTGTGATGGGTAGTCACTCTTTCAGATATCGGTGAATCATTACTGTTTTTAATTAAGGATTGAGTATTATTTCACATATAATGACATTTATGCTTGAAATATGGGGATATAAGATTGAAGAAAAGTTGTCGAGTTTTACTCAATGTCTCTTAATAGGAACTCCGGTTCGTTACAACGATATGCTCCGAATGATTCAACATCTCCTTTGACAAACACAGTATTTGTTTCTGAAAAGAAGTCCGACAGCGTGCCTCTTAGACATAAGCAATTTTCCCATGAATAATTCTCCACAGGCTGCAGTAACCAAGTTCATTCTTGTTCTCGATCAGTTGGGGGCTCTTTGGCCTAATAGAATAATCCTTCACCTTTTTCACTAAGACAACATTGTTCGTAATTGGTGGTCTTTCATTTTCTCGCCCACGACGGACATGTAAGTAATGTTTTTAGATCTCTCAATAGTGTCATATAAGAAGTTATTATTTTCCATAAACACATCAATTCATGAGTTTGATGGGAATTGTAATCTTCCAAATGAAGGAAATTAATCACATTCCAAACTTGTATTTTCCAGCTATTGCGAATTGCTATAAATTCTTGAAACCAAACAAACTAAACATTAATATTTATAATTTATAACATTACATGCATAAGGATAAATTAACTTGTCGAAAAAATTTTATTTAGATGTCTTGTTTATTTCTTAGCGCTAATTAAAACATACCTTACATGTAATAATAATAATAATAATAATAATAATAATAATAATAATAATAATAATAATAATAATAATAATAATAATAATAATAATAATTCCCTTTAATTTCATCTGAACAACAATTTGTAATGTTCCTGGCACTTCAGGACTTGCGCGTAAATAATTAACTAGCTTGCCCTATTGACGGAATTTAATCGTGACAGTATCACTTAAAAATTAACGACTTAACGTATTTAAAGTAAGATTGCAGACGATACCATTGTGCGATGTCTTCTCACTAATCACAAGCTCCGTCCACGGAAGTCATGTGAAATTGGGAACTTCCGGTTGTCACTTCATATAAAATCTCTCGTTTCCAAGGAAAATTCGTGACACTCCTTATCCTCGAAAGGTAAATCTGCGCAGCTCATTTTTGCTTTTGTGTTCTTTTTTGTGTCGTCCATGTTTGTGTCTAAATGTAGAATAAGGTGGAATAACCTGCTACAAGATGATTTCTCATCAATCCAACATCCTCTACATGCTCTCCCATTCCCGGCCAAATAATCAATTATTTATAATAAACACTACCATTCACCGTGAATTTATATATACGAGTCACATCCAGAAAGTAAGTTTGCCTATTTTTTTTAAAAAAGTATTCACACTTTTAGGAACATATTTATTGGCAACAAGTACAGCAATGCTTCGGCTATTTTTCAACATAATCACCACCAGAATTGAGACACTTGTTGCATCGGGGGATCAAATTTTGTATCCCTCTGTTATAGAACTCTGCCGCTTGTGAATGGAACCAGCGTGTGCCAGACGTCTTCAGCTCTTCGTCGTTGCCAAAACGCTCACAGAAGAACAGGAATTTCTTGAATTGAGGTGAAAGAAAAGGTGAAAATTGCTGGGAGCAAGATCAGGGCTTTAGGGTGGATAATCAAACAAAACCAGCCAAATTCCGTCAAAACAGCTGATATGCATCGAACCGTATGTGGACGAGCATTGTCATGTAGGAGCAGAACACATGCAGTAAGAGAGCATTCCATGCCTCTTGTTTTAAATTGCACATCGCAATTTCCGCAGTGTTTCACTGTTATGGTCAGCGGTTACTGTTTCACCACGTGGAAGGAATGAGCAGAATGCCCTTCCTGTACCAGAACACCGTACACATCACTTTCCACACCAACAGCGTCTGTTTGAATTTCGTCCTGACCGAAGATGGAAGTCAGACTGATGTTTAGTGAACCAATTGTGAACCCTTCAAACACGATGTGTAGTTGCATTATTGTCCATGAAATATCCGTCGCCATCAGGATAAAAATGCAACATTGAAGGATGCTCTTTATATAGGTGTCTTTGTTACTTTCGAGAAACACCGAGGGAACCACTTCCATGCCAGAAGAACATGCCCCTAATCATGATACTCCCATAAGATCCTTTCACAGGGAGAATAAGACAAGATGAATTCATGGCTTCGTGAAGGTACTCATGAAATTCGACATCTTCCATCAGGGTGTAAAATAAGGTGTAGCGCAGTGCTTCTCAAACTTTCAATACTGGCGCCCCCCTTTTCGATCACAATTTTTTTCGCGCCCCCCCCTTATACATTAATAATGTACTGAATGCAATAATAATGTACTTTGAAGCTAAAATTACAATAGGCGATCTTAATTATAAACCATACAAATTAGTAACATAAGTATTAAAAATTTTGTATACTACTTTTAAGCAAAATAAATAAATAAATAAAATAATAGGATAATTATTATGTTATTTTTCCTTTCTCTAATTTTTAAATTGAACATATTACAAAATGCGGTAGCTGCTTAGAAGACAAAATATAGATATCTGCTAAATATAGAAAAAGAACTCAGAGGGTCAATTTCTAATCATAAGAATTCCTTATAAAAACTTTGCTTTCCAAGACAGGCTCATGGACGTCATTAATACTTATTAAACTTGTTCTTAATTTAGTATTAATTAATTAGTTATAAAATATTCTGTGCAGCACTGATACATTAAAAGTATATCGGCTGAAGTGCCCGCTCTTTGCTCAAGTTCATTTATAAGAAAATAAAACATAATTGAAATAATAGCTGAATTGTAAGGGAAGCAAAGCCAAGTGCTCGACAATGTTTACAAAAACGTAAAATGATTTTTTTTAAATCGTTGCTCAAATTATAATTAGTTTTAAGCGAATTGTAATTTTAAGCCTCACAGAATTAGCATTTATAATTGATGTTATACAGTACGGTCGGGGTTATTGAGTCACCCCAATCCTTTTTTAAAATTATTTTATTGTACACGATACAAATCATGATTCCAGTGAATAAGTTAGCTAAGAGAAAGTTTACTTACCTACCTTCAAAGACTTTTCAATTTTTCTTTGGTAATAAATAAACAGTTTTGCCAGAATTAACGATTTCGTAATCTGTGTGTCCCGCGCGACTACTTCCGGGTAAAAAGTATATTCATTATGATAACATGTATGTTACTGCTAAAAAATTGTGTGAAACGTTTTTCGTTATGCTTTATACATTGAGAATATTTATAAAAATATGTCTTGGCCAAGTAATCCTTCATGTGCTTGTGTGTGCTCTCCGTGGTTTTCCAAATATCATAAAACTTAACTTAGAAGGTCAAACACAGATTACAGCTATAATGTGCAGTATTTCAAAAATAATGACAGTGATGAAATTTTTAAGTTCCTAAAGTTTTTCGATTCTGGATCCGGGGATCTGGTTTCTCTCTGAAAGAGTAGTATGTTAGGTTAAAGAAAAGCGTAATAAAAAAATCTCTCATCACGGGATGACAGCAAATGAAATAAAAGTTTTTTATTTGGTTATAGGATCAAAGATAGCTAATTAGGTATTGAAGAAGTTTTTATTTTTGATGGCTTAATACCGCCTATAAATTATATCAGAGTAAAAGTGCATTTTTTATTATGTCTGAAAGTATTTTGTTTTAATTCATTCCAGTAAACTAATTATTTTTTAAATCTTTTATTTTCGATATGCTCGCGCCCCCTCGTAAGGTCATCGCGCCCCCAGGGGGCGCGCCCCACAGTTTGAGAAGCACTGGTGTAGCGTGATTCATCCGACCACATTACCCGTTTTCAATTCTGAAATGTCCATTGTCTTCTTTCCCGACACCACTGCAAATGAATTTTAGCATTTTGTGCGGAAATGAGTGGTTTTCTCATAGGCACCCGACGATGCATTTCTATCTTCTGCATATCTCTACGCATGGTTCGAGCTGAAATCTGTTGAGAAGAGTTTTGGTTGACGATCTACGTCAGTTGAAGCCCAGTAGAGTCTCTGACCTGCAGTACAATTCGTTGGAGACGACACTGATCACACTTTTAGAAAACTGTGCTCGAACCATAGTTACGTTTTCTAGAGAATGACTGTGGGTTCTATTACCAACTTTTAAAAACCTTTGATATGACTGCTTTTGAGAGCCCTATGATATTTGCTGTCTTCCAAATCACGACCTCTGCTAAATGGGTACCAATTATAAGTTATTTTTCAAATAGTGGAAGATCTCTGTTGTTTTTCACATTTTACTTCATTCATTGTAAAAAGCCCTTTTACATCTTATACTAACATTCTAACCACCTGTAATCCACATCAAAAAGAATTTGCATACTTCATCCCCAGCAAGCATTCAACTATACAACTCAAGGATTTCTAATTCATTGGTCAGTGTGGGTACTTAATATTACCGTTGCGAGATAAATATTACAAATTAAGTTATCATACTCAACATCTAAGAAGGAAGGCAGCTTACGAGTACGAATACTCGCACTTTTAACTAACTTTGAAGCCTCTTAACTTAAGCAAAGATTATTTTTTTCCTTGTTTGTCAATTAGGATTAAACCGAGTAAAAAAAAGAAAACGATGGCATAAAAAAACTGACAAAAATTAACAATACATTTATGAAAATTATATAAGCATCAAACGATATTGGTATTCTTGCATAAAAGGAATAAGGGTCAGAATATTAAAACTTATTTATGTTTCCATATGTCAAGCTCTTTGACAGTAAAAAAATTCTATTACTGAAATTTTATGAATATTTGTGGCATAATATGGGAAAATTGTTTCTTCATTTTGAAAAATATTCTAATTCAATTCCATTTTTGTACTAGAGTAGAGGATTTTTAAAAATTTTGAACTGAAGACAATATGTGAAAAGTAAACATTGGCCAGATATAAGATTATCACTTATAATTGGTAAAAATATCAGATGATGCAACGAAATTATTAAATAAAATTAAAAGTTTTATATTGAATCTTAGACAGAATTTTCTGAGCAGTTGTCCTAGAACTTTTATAATACACAAACACATATGCACTCTCCCTCTTCCATACACGCATACATATATATTTTTGTGTTTTAATATTCAAGTAATAAAAAATTGATGGTCAATTATGAATAGGTTAAGTTCCAGTGTATATGATGTGTAAATTATATAAATTACTATTCCAGAGCATTTCCATTTGAATAGAGTTCCATTTTCACGAAGGAACTCTCGTAGAATATGAACATATGTCGTCACTATTTGAGAGAGGACATGCAATTGAATTAAAAAAAAGCCATATGATCAAGTGAAAGTATTTCTTAATATCTAGTTTTTAAAATACACCATTTGATGATATTGACAAAAGTGTGGTTGAACCAGTTCTACTGACACAGCGCTCATAAAGCAGTCGTCATCTTAGAAAGGCGACAGAACATGAAAAGAGAATGATTTTCGAAAGGGCATTCATTGTACGTAATTCGTTATTATCAACCATATGATATGTAATTTGGATACTGGAGATCATAGCAGATCTTGACACAAGGGATTCAAATATAGAGATTCGAATTTGCAGTGCCTATTTTGCAGAGAGGACCTCGACTAATCAAGAAGTACATATTCCGTGTGCAATCGTATTTCTTCGAACAAAAACAATACAGCAATGCATTTGTTCGGATTGATTGGCTAATTTTTTTTTATTTGCATATCATTTTGAAATGCAATGAGGGCTTTTACCTCGTCAACGGATGAGGACGGCACCCGAGCTAATATCCCACTTTTTAAGCTTCCGCACAACGCCATCTTGACCAATGAAAAATTGGAGCCTAGACAGATTTAATGGAAACAGAGAGCCCCTCAATACAGCGTGTCTCTATTGACAGTAAGATTTGAACTTATAATTTGACTATTAACAGTGCTTCACTTTGAATCAAGTTGAGTTAGTGGGTGATTTTGAGGTTTAATGGCGCATGGGCCAATTTTGGCCAAACTACGCCAAACACTCGTTAAAAAAAGACACATTTTTTTCTTTGAAATACACAAAAACATTAAACCCCTTGTGGAAAAGGAAAAGATCACTAGGGCACCTCGGGATTATGACACTCGTACTCACCTAAAGAAGGTGAGCCCCCTGAGGGGTTGAATCAAGTTGAGGTGACAAAGGAAGACATCCTTGGAAATTCTCAGAACAAGAGTGAGATATCCAACTCTTGCAAGCAACTCACCTCAACATTCGGGGCTTATGGTATGGAGTACTGTTTAAGTTGAACTGGACATCTCTGAAATTTTTACAGCACAGAAATGCGTCGACGATATTCTACTGCCGTTGAGTTTGTTTTCCTTTCATAGAAAACCGAGCTTTTATTTCAGCAGGATAATTCCATAATAATAATTTCTTTTTCTTGTTTTTATC
This sequence comes from Trichonephila clavipes, assembly GCA_019973935.1. Classification (NCBI taxonomy): domain Eukaryota; kingdom Metazoa; phylum Arthropoda; class Arachnida; order Araneae; family Nephilidae; genus Trichonephila; species Trichonephila clavipes. Next base: position 105,691 of record BMAU01000775.1, on the reverse strand, counting down.
GTCATCGAATACTTCCTTGGCAAACAAAATCGCTAGATTATCACACCAACAAAGTATGGTTGGGGAACTGATTAGTTGCTGTCTCTATCATTTAAGTATCTCATCAATTTAATTCAGAAATTAGGGAGCCAGAGCCTTATTGATGGAAAAATGGCTGTACTCCTGGAAAAAAAAATTCAACTCCTATGAAATTTTAATTATTTTTTTTTATAGTAACTGATATATTTTTACCTATTTTTTCCCATTTATATAGTTTTTTTAGGTGCACAGTTTTTTAAACGGCGTATTTTACTAGCAAATTAAACTAAAATTAAGCCGGGTATAATAATTCTCCCTTTTTAAAATGCTTTAATAGATTTTAAAGATCCTCACATAAAGAAAAATGTGCATTATTCTTTCTATGAAAAAATATGTATTAGAAAGAACTTTCTAATTCTTTAGAACTATAAAAGCTGAAAAATATACATTATTCACGTGTTTGAAGAAAAATAAAAAAAATCATTGAAAAATGAAGATTATAAGTAAATTAAATCGTATAAAATGAGTAATGATAATTTTTCAAACTTAAATTCAAAAGCAAAAAAGACAAATACTTTGACACTCAATTTTGTATTTATCCACATCAATAAATGACCTTTTTTGAAACTATTTTTATCAACTTTAACATAAAAAGATATTGAATTGTTTTATTATTTGAAGAATTATTACTTAATGTACATTGTGATGATTAAAATTGTATCCTCATTTTGTATTGGAATTTTTTTTTATCAAACCACAACAAAAGCACTCATAAAATTTTCGAGATTTTCCAAGAAATTTAAGTTAACTGAAGGTCGACTAAGATTCTAGAATTTCGGTGCATTTTTACTGAAACCCCGATGAACATGGTTTCGGGAACTTATTCAGTAGGGAATACGGTTTAATGACCAGAAGGCTAAGAAACCAAGAGTCAGTTTCAACTCAAGGCCATTGTATGCAGTAAAGAAAATGTCGCTAATTAATTTTTATTACTTCAAAACATCTTCATGTTACACAAAAAGGAAGAAAGGCCGCAGGTCGGATTTTATTTTCATCATCTTATCACAGCTCATAATTCCGAAAAACTTTTTTTCGGTACTGCATTGTAATATTCTCTATAAAGTGACATAAAACTGAAAACATATAGACAGTTTTAATGCCATCCGGAATAAATAGCAATAAATAATTTTTAGATCTTTTTTTGTTTGTTAATTAACTATTTAATGCTATTTGATTATAACTATTTAAATAATATGTTTAAGTAATCATTCCAGTGTTACATTATTGCTTGCATTTAAAAAAAATTTTTCCCGTCTGACACAAATGATAATACATTCACCTCAAACACTTTTTTAAAAGGAATATCTGTTTTTTAAAAATTTTAGTTGTTCTGATTTTAATGTTGAACATGTGTTTTTTTACTGGGAAATATTCCAAATAAAATAAATAATTTCAATAATAAATTTATTTCTTTAAATTTTTTTCTGTTAACTTCTATGCGTGTTTTTCTTTTATATGTACCACACTTACAATAAATAAAAAGTTGTTACTAAACACAATGAAGGAAAAATAAAATAAGAATATTTTATAATTTTCTTAAACTTTCGTTTATGACAGCGTACTTCGCGAAACTCTGCACGCAAAACTTATTTTCTCAGTTGTTCGGTTGATTTTATTGTAAATTTGTATACAACAACAGGAGGGTTTTATCAATAGACTCGTTTTGAGCCACGACCAAATGACGGGGGCGACAACTGAGTTGGCAATCCTCTTTTCAAAATTCTATGCATCCCAACGTGAGGACTTAGAGCCTCGACAGATTTACGCGTCTTATATTTACAATATGAGCCCATGACCCGAATGAAACAATGGCAAAAGTGGAATGTAAGAACCAAAAATGTAGTAGCCTAGCTTTAGTAAGAGCCAGAAATAGTAGAAATGTTCAGTCTCCTGATCCTTGGTTTTATCATCGTATTCCATTTCTACTTTATTTTATTTTATTTTTTTATTAACGTTCCACTTTGAAAATATACGTGGGTTATTGACAATGGACCACGCAATACTGAGTATCCGTCAAGGGATGAGGAGGATACCTTGGTTCTGTTACGACTAAAATGTAAGTCGAACCAGTCGAGAGTCACATTTATATTTTTCAACACTATTTTTATTTAGACTTCTAATAAAAAAGATACATAAAACATAAAATTCTTTCAAACTATACCAATGTGTTGTTCTTCACTTAATATTTTTGTTTACATATTTTTCATGATCTTAAGCCCAAATAATCGTACGTTTAAAAATTCGTAAGTTGCGGAGATACTGTATTCTTTGGAACTATATAAGTTGTATTCAGTTTTTGTCTGAAAGTAAACGACTTAAGGAAGAAGCGAAAGTAAAATAAATAAATACAAAAAAGGTGAGTGAAGACCAAAATTTCTAAAATTTAGCGCGCATGCACTCTTTGGCAGAAGACCTCATCGTCCAATCGTTCATAGCCGGAGGCGGAGCGAAGCGGCGTTCAAAAATGAGGATAAACACAAACGATCACTTTCTCCGACATTCAGTATCCTCATCCTCTTCGAAAAGCGAAAGTGTTTTTCTTCTTCCGGTCCCCCAATCATAAAAAGGAAAAGAAAGCAGACGATAAAATCTACATCCACAGAAAAGAACTTTTCTCATTTCTATAAGCTAAGAAAATATATTCGAATTTATGTTTCCAGAGAATAATATGAAATAATTTTAAAAAGAACTTTTTTTTCGAATTATTTTCCACCGAATTTTCTGACTAGGTCGATGGCCGTAACTGTGACCCAGAGTCAACTGACTCTAACCAGTGGAAGAGACAGATTTAGGTGAGTAATTTTCTTTGATTTTTTTAATTGTAGGGAGAATAGGTAATTTTTTTCGCGCGTTTTCGGAATCTCGTGTCAGCACGACCATCATTTAGATGGCAATTTATTTTTAACTTACTTAGCTAACAGAGCGTTTTAAAAGGGATGGGTTAGGTGTATTTTTGCAGGTATCACTCGGTGTTAATCATTTTAAGTTCACTGTTCTGTAGCATAATATCAGAATTCTTTTTTTATTTATAGAATAAGGTGTTCAGGTGCATTAATCTCGTAAAAGTTTTTCCAAAAAGTATTGTTTTTCTTTTTAATAAATTTATATCTGTTTTTAATTTCAATTATAAATTTCATATATTTTCTTTGCCCTAAATATAGTTTTTAATTTAAAAATAAATTTTCGTGCAAGTCTTCTGTATTTTACTGTAGTGCAATTGATTTTTTTTATTTGAAAATGAATGTTATAAGTACTTGAACGAGACCATAATGTTTTTTAAAAAACTTTTTACTTGTGTTTCAATTTTACATTTTCATAATTAATATACCAATAAAGTTATTTAAGGACTCCGTATTTTCCCTCAGAAAACATGTATACATGCAGTGAAAACATTAATATTTTTTTGTGAGAAAGTATATAATTAAATTCTGTTTATTTTTAGTTTGTTTTTAGTTTCCTCATAATTTAACTGTTTTCTGCATCATGTTTTTTTTTTTTCTTAAGGCTTGAAGAGCAAAATAATCTGTGAAATGTCTTTGAAAACTGAAATTATAAGCTCTTTTTTTATTCCAAATTAATACCTTAATTAAAAAAATTGAAACTGAGAAGAAAAGGGGAAATTTGCTGAAGCGTTTGATTATTAATATGCATTATTATCTGCATATATATATTAATAATTTTGTGTTTCAGTTTTTTTTGTAACAAACTGATATATTACAACTTTACATCTTTTTTTCTTATTTTTTTTAAAAGTATATTTATTTATTACTTAATTCCTTCTCTTTTTAAGCATTTATGGTTGAAATTAGAATAAATAAATAAAAACTTTTCATAGTTGTGTTTGTGATGCTTAAAACTATTCTACCTTTCTTCGGTTCAAATCAAAACACGGTTATTGCTCAGAAATTGATTCAGGTTGAATAAAATATAGACTCGATGAAATGAAATTTTTAGGATGTCTTTGAGATGCTTAAACTCTCATCGCAATAATTATCGACAAGACCTTTAACTGAGTTATCATCATTAAATATATCATTGCAATACCCTAGTTAAAAAAACAAGAGAGACTCTTCTTTTCAATTTATTCATAAATGTAGGTACTTGGCAATTGTCAATGATTATCCATCTGACTGTCGTATCGTAACGATTTATTATTGGCATTTCGTAATTCACCAAACCACGAATGTAGCGAGTCTGAAATTGGAGGAAGAACTCAAGTAACAGGTTAAAAGACGAATTTTAAGCTGTTTTAACTACGTCCCGGTTCTCTAATACTATTCAGTGAAAAGGCGGTTTTACAAGATGTTCGACGCTTATTGATAGTTGAGGGAAATTGAAAGTGTGTAAGACAGGTTTTTCTTTATCGTCACGTTCGATCGTTTCCGTGAATGTATAAAACTCTCGCTTTTCAAGCGACTTTTTACATTTTCTGCGTGGGCGAAAGCGTTTAAAGCTAATTTTAATGTCTGTAGCATTGCATTTTGTTTAATATTTCTGTCTTTTAAAATGTTGACTAATTGTTTGTATGTGAATAATATTAAAAATGTTGTAAAGAGTATTAAAAAACTGTGCACATTTCAAAAGAGATGAAATATCTCTGTAGTGATCTAAGTTTGCATGATTATACTGCATAGTTTGTTTCGTTTCGTTTACGATTAAAACGCTAGTAAACATGATATTGGCACGCGATTTTTTCTCATCAGCATATAAAATTCAGAATGTATTCGAGACTTAAACTTAAGAAAATAAATGTAGAGCATATATTTTCATAAAGAACACATAGAACATGTTTGTAGGGAAAATGAAAATCTCAGCAAAGAAATGTGTGAGTAGTCTATAAATAAGCCTCTTTTTTTCCATACAACATTGGAGGAGGACATTAATACTTATTATTCCTGACTTACGAACACATTATGTTCCAGAAAGCTTATTCCTATATGATTAGTTAAAAACTATTTGTATTAAAGTACCCATAATGTAAGAATAATTAGAAAATTGATTTTTTTTAAAAATGAGTTTTTATTAGTGGAATACATTTATCTAAAAATGCGCATTATGAATAATCAGAATTCTGATGTACACTCCGTAATTGTGATTCTTTTGAATAACTTAAAAGTATTTTCACTTTTTTCCCTAAAAAATTGAGTTCATATCTCCGAGTTTTCATATGTCAAGAGGGTTCTTTATATTGGAGAGAGCTCATTTCCCCCCCCCCTTCATTTTGGGTACTTTTCTTAATTTTAAAGAAGGCCAGTCTGTGAAAGAAAAGACAAGAACAATATTTTAGAGTATTCATGTTATTTTTAAAACAAAAAAAAACATTAAATTTTCATGAATTATTTTATATTATTTAACACATTTTACTGCTTTGAAGCATAAATGTGTACGGAAAACATTTTTTATTCGTTAATTTACACTTTAACATTCATGCATATGAGTTAATATATTAATTGATAATTATCAATCAGATTAGCACAAATAAAATTTTCAAAATTATTTCATTTTAATTAAAATGTAAATTTCTACGACTAGGAAAAAGATTTCTATCGAAACAGCAGTTAAATCTTTGAATTTGAAATTGATTGTAGAATTCTTTTAGTATGCCACCCATTTTAAGAGTAATAAACTGTTCTCGTAATCTCACTAATTGCGATAAATGCAATATTTTCTCCAATTTCATTATGGCGGTAAACTTTGCAATTGGCAACGATAAGTCGAGTTACAGGTTTACAAAAAACACACATGTCATGTGTTTTAAATATCAAAGAATTCACATTGTGTGATGTGAATTAATAGATTGCTTATTAATATCGCACCCAGGAGTAACTCGATGGCCATTTATGATAAATCTCGTCATTAGAAAACGTTCAGCAATTCCTCACATCTGGCTCTTCTCTCTAAACTTCTGCACCTCGTCACATGAGAACTTTGAGCTCTTAAAGATTTAACGTGAATCAGTCCATCGACATGACGGGTTTTTAATGGCATTTTGACTAATGTGAAATAAAGACATGAGGCAATGGATGAGATGTTGTGTTTTCGCCACATGATTTGTGGCTCACAATTACGATATCAGTAACATGTCTTCGAAAAAGCGACTTGACATATTTAAAATTTGCGTTGAATATTGACATTAAAATAGTTAATGAGTAAATCTTCCCTCATTTAATTAAATCGGGGTATAACTTCAGTCTTCTTTTCATTCTGTGTAAGGTAGTTTTATTCCTACCTGTATGCTATTGAATATATGGATGTAAGAAAATGGATCTGATTCTGAAATAACAAATAATTCAAACTAATAATATAGACAATTATTTGTAAGCATTGTAATTTTTCCCATGTATTAATTACCTTAAACAAAGCATTAATCTTAATTAAATAAAATATATAACTCTTTCACAGTGTGATAAGCATAGCCTTAGTATAATTTATTAATATACATTTATTATAGTAAATCATTAAATAATTCAAGTAATCAAGTAATGTTACTTAATAATCAGATACATCTAACTATACGCAATTGTAAAAACTATATTATTTTTATTGAAACAATATTATAAACTGAAACTGGTCATCTTTGAAATAATCTTTCATCCATGATCCTCAATTCGAGGTTAATAAATGAAATGAGTCGATCAATCTTGTAATTCTTCAGATATAAATCATTTCCTCCTCCGTTATTTTGGGAATAGATTTATCATGATTTGACATTTCTAATGATGAAGTGCCAATTACTTGTAATGCTTAGTTGTGATTATATTTTAAAAATGCTGCTTAAGAAAAGCCAAAATGCTCTTATTTCCTCTTTTCGCACATGAAAACAAATACTTCGTTCTCGCAAATGAGAAATTTTTTTAAAATAAAAAGCAAAATAGTTTGTTTTAAGTTTTAAGGATAATATTTTATTAACTGGAATTCGAAAGTTTTTCAGCCTTAACTTTTTCGCTCAGGCATTTAAATCAGAATAATGGGAAATGGTCTATGTATCTTACAACAGTAAAAAAAAATGTTACATTTGATAACTTTTCCAATTTTCTTTCTGGCATACAAAGCTTATGTAAATCTCTATAATTCAGAGAGGACTAAATTATGAAATTAATGGCTTATAAATTAACTTCACCAATATAATTATTTTTCAAAAAGAAATATTTCCGTAATGGATCTCGATATTTTTGCGGAATTAGGAAGTGAAGAGTATATATAGCCTGCATTAAAAATTTCGTTCGAATCGGAAAATTAGTTTCAGAAATATTGGGAGAAAACGGGAAAGGATGTACATGACTTCTGCTGTAAACGATACATGAAAATAAATCCCATCTTTTTTGCCACAGCTTTTTTGTTTGAGACACTTATTTGCACATTTTTTTTACATGGACTTGTTACAAATGTTTGAGAAACTTGTTGTAGCAAATCCTCTTCAAAATCTCTTTAATTTGGTAAATTTCAAGCATAATTTTACGAAAAAAATTACGCTCTACTGGAAATCAGGAAGAAATCAAGTTAAAGTACTCACGCAAAAATGAACATCACTAATGCGGAGAGAGAAACTCGTTTTAGAAGTTATTTAACCAAGTCAATTGAGTAATTAATTAATCCATTAACATCGTAATTTAACTATATTTGAGATATTAATATGTTGTTTTCGGCTTCCAGGAAAATTGCAAAGTTATTAAAGATATCCCATTCTTTTGACAATTGTGTATTCGTTAAGTAAAAACGTTTCTTCGTTGTGTTTGTAATATTTTTTTCATAAATTTATTGAAGTAAATAGATTTTATAAAATAAAAGAAAATTGAAAAGAAAAAAGAATTTAAGTTTTAGATTTTGTAAAGCAATTTAACATTTTGAAATTTTTTTGCAGGTAAAATATTGCATATATATAATTAATTATTTATAAAAATGTATTTGTATTAAAAATTTGGTTTTGTGAAATAAAATGATAATTAAAACACATATTTTTTAGATATTTATTATATTAATAAATCCAACAAGTCGAGGAATTTACATTCTGTTGAGAGAAAGAGAGGAAAAAAAATGACTATAGAGACGTCACTTTTGGTCTTTTCGAATAAAACACAACCGTGTAGTTGCTAAAAAACAAAGTTTAATTTTTTTTTTATACTGTGAAAATTTCAGGTGGATATTTCCGCAATCTTTTCGAAGTTGTAGTGCTTTATCTAAAAAGTATTTTTTCCTTTTTTTTAATAAAAATTGTTTATTCTGAAAATTTAAAAAAGTGCTTTTATTTTATATACAATGAAAACTCGATAAACTGAACTAATTTGGACTGTAGGTTTCTTGGACTAATGAATGTTATGTGATTAAATACAATACTATATAAAAATTTAAGAGATGCACAGCTAAACATTCTATGCAATTGAAATAACAAGTACTTTGAAACAAGACAAAGAAAAAGAGTCAATAATTGCATTTGGGAAAATTCAAATGAATATTTTATTTACATATGTATAAGGTCAGGATAAAGAACTGCTTTTTATATGAAATTATTGAGTATGAATTTTTTAAAATTACTATCCGAATAAAGTGACTTCCGTATCAGCATGAACGAAAATTGTACATCACCTGTGGAAAAAAAAATTGGAAACATCTTTTGATAAAATTTATTTTTAGGGATTGACAATATCAAGACACAAAAGGAAATCTGAATAAAAATAATGATACCATTCATAAATGCCATGTTTAGTCCACTCTAAATTTTCCTTAACATAAGGATGAACAAACAGAAGATTCATTTTTTGTGTTTGCGGAAGTTGCGACACATTTTTTTTCTCGACGAGTTTCTTCCTCTTATTAAAAAGAATTTTCCGATAAGGTCTTTGTGAACGAAACATTTTATTTAGATGTCTTATCAGGAATATGATATTAATCGACAGAGCTGTTTTATCTGCCTCATATCAGACATTCAATGGGTCATATTCACAGGTCACTGCACTCATAAATATAGTGGATAGCAGACGAATATCGGAAAATAAAATTATTTCACGTGAATGAATAATAAATTACTTTTAGCAATGGATACATAGCTCATGAGATACATTGTATCAAGTAAAAAGCGATAAGGATTTGATAGGGTTGTTATTTAGATTGGCTTTAGCTTTTTTTTTAAGACAGCAATAGTTGTATGAATAGCATAAGTAATTTGAATATTTGTAATTATCATCACTTCCTGTAAATTTTTGAATGGATTTTTTTTTCGATTCAGGAAATATATTTTTATTATCCTAACAAATGATATTAATGTGATATTTCTATTATAAATCATGATAAGTTGGATATTTTTAAAAATAAGAGTTGTGTTTCTAATTATATAGTTACGATTGAAATATCTAATTTTGATAAATTCTTTCTACTTGGCTTTAAAAAGACTTTATAAAAATTAAAAGTTAAAGACTAAGATTAAAAAAAAAGTTAAACATTCTAAAGTAATATTTAAAATTTTGGGTAATTTTTCAGTAATTTTGTGAATGTTGACCATTTTTGAATTTATCTATGCAAAGGGATTTAATCTTTTCCTACATTCTTAAATATAAAAATACAGTATCTGTTATGTTCTAAAGTTAGTATTCTCACTTATTGTAAGAACATTTCTGTGTATTTAGTCTTATTCAAAATTCAGCACATCACATTTTATTTTTATAAATATATTGATAATTTCTGCTAAAAAAAGTTTTAAAGTTAACTACGTAAATGATTAAAATAATTACATCTTCGAAAGGCTTATATATCTCCTTAAAGGGCTTATTCTGATAAAGTAATTAATGACAAAGAGTGATGATTTTTCCGAAAAATCATCGATAGTTATAGTATAAATATCAATTCCTCGTCTTTCCTTTGAAGCATTTCACTTTCTTTGAAATCGGAAATCTGCATAGACGAAAACTGTTAACAATTACAGCAATTTTTGAGACGTCCTGTTTGGAGATCAAGAATCTGCGGTATGGTGTAAAAAGTGACCTCAAGTTCATCAAAAGTAGTTTTTTGAAAGAGCTCATATTTGGGAGGAAAAATATGTTTTGATTTTTATTATTCTGTTACTAAGTTTTGGGTAGTCTGCTCTCAAAATTCATATATGTTCGTTCTTATTGTTGTTGTTTGGCTTGAGTTAACTCCAAAGCTACACGAGGGCTCTTTCCAACGAGCTCTAGTAGTTTTAAACCTTTGTTAAGGTATCCGACAAGGTTCGGTGACCAATTTTTCAAAAATTGATTGTCAGGATAATTTTATTCTTTTAAAGTACATAAATAGGCTTAAAAAGTCAGAATTATTTAATAAATAAAACTTATTACCCTTTGTTTTTGAAAAAATATTATTTTTATGAAATTTTAGCAAAAATTTTAAAGTTAAGAAAAATACCATTAATAAAAATAAATTGCACATAATGCAATTTTAATTTCATTAATATACACATGTACTTCTTGATTCATCTGAAGTGTCACACACCGCAGGGTATAAAATGTTTTAAGAAATAAATATTTTATAATCATTTTTAAATTTGATGTTAATGATTTTTCGTCAAAATTACTAAGCTAAAAATAGCTGTGAAATGTGATTAAATGCTACTGTCTTAAAACCTGCGCTTTGTTATACTCTGAAGGGCTCAGAACATATATGATATAAATTTCATTGGATTATTAGGGATATAAACCATTTTTCATGTACAGATTATAGTAAAAATTTCATTCTTCAAAAAACGCATTAAAATATTCTTATAATATAAATAAAGTAAATGCTATAAAAACAACTTTAAAAAGTTTGTTGTATGTATTATAGAGAGAGACAGAGAGAGGCTTTCTGCCTCAATAATTATAGTTCTTCTCCTAATGGCGCAAACAATAATAAACATTTAACACATAAAAAGCACTTTTTCTACCTAGTCGGATACCTTAAATCATAAGATCGATACTTGAATCAACATCTCACTTTCCTACCTCCATGCTACACCATCTTATAGATTTCACTTTGATTCAATTTAATGTGAAACATTTTCACAATTCTACATGACAGTCTTTGTAGATTCCAGACTCGAGATCTCTGTTTTACTGGAATATTTCAGTATTAAGTAGTAGTTTACTCTTACCTTTGAAATTTTTTTTGTTACCGAATTGATTCTGGTAATTTGGAATTTATGTAGAATAAATTTCTTCAATGAATAAGTCTTATTAACAACTGCCTCATTGCAGTAATGTTAGCAACTCTCTCAATTTTTATGAGTAGCAGAAATGAAAATATTTTTAAATACATTGAATTGTTAAAAGTATTAGGCACAATATATAATAGACAACTATGAATAAAGTAATGCATTACTTTGTAAATGAAGAAAAAGGCTCCAAATAGTTAGTTACATAAGTGTACATTTATTTTTTTACGTGGATCCTAACTAGTCAAATGGATGCTAGCTTCTTTCCTTAAAAACAAGAAGACACCTTTCCAGTGATACTACACGTAATCATTTGTTTCAAAATGGATAAAATACTTATTACATTGATTTTTGAATATTTGATTTTTGATTGTGAAATTTTTTAAAAATTTATTGCAATGCTTTGTAAAATTGTAAAAAAAAACTGTACAATTACTGTAGAAAATTGTAATTTTTGAAGCAGAGTTTCAGCACATATATAAATTACTCCTTCATGAAATTGAAATCAGCAAAATAATTATGAACTTTCTTCGAGAAAGTAGAAATAAAAAATATTTTTGATATAAACTGTTTACAATCGATACGTAAGAGATTGTATCAAATCTTCCCTAAGTCGTAATACAAACCTGAACGTTAAGTATTCAGAAAAGAAAATCCCAATTTAATTTTCAGGAAAAGTTGAACAAAACAAGAAAAGGAGAAATGTTGTTAGTTTTAACCTTCCAGATAGAATTACTCTGGAGAGATACGTGCTAAATCTCCTTCTTTGAAGGTCTTATCACGTTTTCAGAAGCCGTCTTTGCGAATTAAATCAATTTAAAATGGAAACCAAACCAAAGAACCATTTGAAAAATAAGACTGAAAAATGTAAAATGAAACTTGTAAATATAAAGTCAATGGATTATACTTATTTTTCTAATAATTTCATTATTAAAATAAAATTTCAGAGAGGAAAAAAGAAAATATGTTAAATTGTTATTTGAATTTTTATTAAAATAAAGTGATTTATAGTAATAATTAGTTTTTAAAAAATCATTTTAAAAAATTCTTTTTTAAGGCTGTTTTCGGTTGAAGTACGAGAGCCTGAACTAAACGTGGAGCACATTTTCAGACAGAAAAATGCCTCAATTTGCAACATTATAACTCATACATCTGTTAACAATGTAGTGTTTTTAAAAATTTCAAAATATTCCGTGAATACAATTTTCTTCATTTTATCACGTGAAAGGGCAGCTAATCTAACATTACGGTATAGGAGAAAAACGCGAAACACCTTTTATACAAGAAAAAATGGCTAAACTCGGTCAAAAATGTGAAGTATCATAAAATATGTTATTCTCTAAGGGATACTGAAGCTAGAATATAATATTAATTTTTCATTTCTTTTATATCTGAAAAAATGTACCTAATTCGGGTCCTATTCTTTAACATTAACCGAAAACAGCCTTAAAACCATTTTTCGGTTCCTTATTGAATCTCCCGTGTTGATGATAATAAATGCATGGATAATGTTTTAATTTGAATTTATCATTAAGAGTACAAAGTTCTGTTTCCCAAGTATTGTACATGTGTACATGAACTGTTCAATAGAAACAAAAGATAAAAATAACATTTTAATGTGCATTTCTATCTTAGAACGCAAAATTCTGTTCCCCAAGTTCCAAAATGATAAAACGTCCCTCCTACAGCAATTATCCCCAAATATTACTTCATATCAATTGCAATTCAATCAATCACACCTAGTCCCCCGAAATACCTCATTAGAGCCCGAATCATTTACGAAACCCCGCTCGGATATTTCTGGGTTAACGGTTCTTATCAACCGGCCCCTAAAAGGACTTTCATCCTAAGCAGTGCTAACGAAACATCCTCTCTCTAACGATGTTTCTATTTGAAGTGAAAGTTGTAGTTACGGCCTTACGAAACACCTTCGCAATGAAAAAGGAAGAAGAAAAAGAAATTCCGAAAGGTAAAAAACCTTGAGATTACATGCAAATGCACCGCTCGAATGTGTGTCAGGAGGGAAGACGTTTTTCTGTGTCTTGCTTTTTGCCCATCTTTTAATCAGGCTTCCTTTAAGGAAGGAAGTACATAGGATCCGACTCTATTCGTTCTCACTGCATAGGGGTCACGTTTTGCTTAAAGTATTGTGTTCATGAAATAGATGGGCGATGGACGAAAATAAGTAAACACGACGATGGACGAATACCTTTTTTTGAGGGAGATTTCCTTTTTTTCCCTGTCACGATGTTACGTAAAGAGAGGGTATCTGTCTTATGTAATTCAGTTCTTTTGATGGAGGTTTTGATAGGGTGCCTGCTGTAACGTCACGAGGGAGGATGAATTCCAGACGTAATCGGAATTTTTTCTCAAAAGTATTCTAAAACTGGTTTGCAGGGATGCCACGAAATATAGACCATCCATCGGTAATCTGTGTACCGAACGTTTCTAAAAATTGTATATATTGTGTGAACTCGCTGAGGCTTTTTGATTTCTAATAAAAAAAATTTAATTTGATCATGAACTCTCATTTCCTGAAATATATATTTGAGTCAAAAAAGAATTTTAATATAAAATTATTTAAACAAACTTTTTTTCGGACAATACTCACGTTTACATAAATTTCCTTATTTATCTCTGTCAGTGGCGTACACAAAGGGGCAATATGTCCGGAACTCCAACCATCACCCTTGAATTTTTTCCCGATTGATTATAATCTTATGTAAAGCATTTATTATTAATAATCAATTTTATTAATTAATACTAATTATTCATTCAATAACTAATTTTTTACTGTTTTTTGTTCCCAAAAATCAAAATAATATGTTTGGCGTCGTTTTTGAGCATGATACGAGAATGGTGGACTTTCGATACTGGACCCCCCTTGAAAAATTCCTGTGTGTGCCACAGATCTCTCGGTCAATTTTATAGTAACACTGAAGTCCTATTTTTGCTTCCTAAGATTTTCGCATGCATTTCATATTTTAGGGAACATTCTTGTTTGTAAAGGTATAAATTTAAAAAAAAACCTAGATTTTATGTTATTCTAATTAAAAATATTAATGAAATATCATTTCTACTTATACATTATTGATGGGTTTCAAATCCATAACAGTTAATTACATCGCATGATATGTTAAAATATTAACCTAGATTAATTGGTGGAAACAAGGAAGCCATATTAACTCGGTTCCCTTAGTTTAGTTTGAAAGCAAAATGGGAGCTGTGTTAAGATTTGGGGAATTTCAGATAAAACTTTATGGCAAAAGCACTCGTGTAGCTAATCTTCAGTGGGCCTTGTATCAAAATAACTTGGAGACTTTTTTTTAAAAAAAATAAATAAAAATGATTGTCTAAAAGTGTCAAAATATTGCATTTGTTGGGACTCCTTTACATTGGGGGCCTGTATCATTGGTACGGCTGGTACGACTGTAGCAACGCCCTTGGGTAAAAGAGTGCCTCATGATTTTGCTTTATTATCTCTAAACATAATATCACGTAATAAGTATAATATCGTGTTTTATTCAAATTAAAATTAAAAGGAAAAATAACATTTTAAGCGAATTAAAGATTCGTAAGTTCGTAAGTTTTAACCATGGTCAAGTGCTGAGGATGTATGTATACGTATCAGCGCATGAAAAAAAATATTTTTATAATGTATGACAGAGAGAGAGAGAGAGAGATTATAATAATTCAGTTGCTTTTTAGTTTCTAGGTTATATATTTTTCATTTCATAGAATAACAGAGCAATCGTTTACAATTATATCAAAATTTGTAAAACAGTTGTTAGAAAAATATAATTTAAATAAAGGTGTAATAACTTTATTTCAAGAGAGTGTTACTTTAGAACTCTAGATATGAGCTAAATAATCACACATACAAAGAAAGAATTATAAAAATGAGAATAAACATCTTTATTTACCCTGAATACTTACTTTAAATAGCAAAAAATGATTCGTTAGTTAATGTCAAATAAAATTTTATATTAAGAAAATAATATTAGTGACACACAGAATGATTATCCTAAGCCGGGAAAGTGATCCATTATTGCATGACAAATAAACTTCTAAATTAGAGGCTTGATTTAAATTTTTTTACTATAATAGAAGGGATATGCTAAATAGCTTGATTGATTGATCAATTAAATCTAGTAACCTATTTATTTTGTTAGAAAAATATATCAAACAGGGTGATTTCGTTATATTTTATTCTATCCAAATTGGATTCGAATATAGATTGGATTTGTTTCAGTTATTTTAAAACGTAAGATATTCGAAAGTGTTGAATGCATCATGACGCATACAACTAGAACTGAAGCCATTAAAAAAAAACAAAATACTTTATAGTCTAAAATATGTTATTTGTCGGTTTCTGTATTGCTTATTTTCCTGTTTGCTTCTCGGACATTTTCATTTTCAAACTCCTTTTCCTTCCACAAAAGTAGATCAGTTAAATGAATTTTTTTTAAAAAAAATATATTTGAAAATATGATTTTTAACTTAGATTTATCTGTTATTTTACTAGATTACGGAACATACTGATTTAAATGTGAATTTATGAGATTTAATGACTGTGTTATAAAATTTTATTCAGCTTCCTTTAAATTAGAAGAAAAAAGAGTTTAGAGAAAAAATAATGGCGATAATGGAAGATAAAAATAAGATTGATCTTCAAATTTTCATTTTGCTAGCAAATAACTTAAAAAACAGATTCCAACTTTTTGTTTAGTAAATATTCCATTGAAATTATACTGAACATCTGAAATATTATATCTGGATAAAAATCTGTATTGACCATAGAATGTAAACGTAAATACTAAAAATTATAAGAAAAAATTACGTTATTTACAATTTTATAGTCTACATCAGTGCTTCTCAAACTTTCAATACTGGCGCCCCCCTTTTCGATCACAATTTTTTCGCGCCCCCTTATACATTAATAATGTACTGAATGCAATAATAATGCACTTTGACGCTAAAGTTACAATAGGCGATCTTAATTATAAACCATACAAATTAGTAAGATAAGTATTGCATTTTGTATACTACTTTTAAGCAAAATAAATAAATTAATTAATTAATAGGATAATTATTATGTTATTTTTCCTTTCTCTAATTTTTAAATTGAACATATTGCAAAATGCGGTAGCAGCTTAGAAGATAAAATATAGATATCTACTAAATATAGAAAAAGAACTCAGAGGGTCAATTTCTGATAATAAGCATTCCTTATAAAACTTTGCTTTCCAAGACAAGCTCATGGACGTCATTAATACTTATCAAACTTGTTCTTAATTTAGTATTAATTAATTAGTTATAAAATATTCTGTGCAGCATTGATACATTAAAAGTATACCGGCTGAAGTGCCCGCTCTTTGCACGAGATCATTTATAAGAAAATAAAACATTATTGATATAATAGCTGAATAGGGAAGCAAAGCCAAGTGCTCGACAATGTTTACAAAAACGTAAAATGATTTTTTTAAATCGTTGCTCAAATTATAATTAGTTTTAAGCGAATTGTAATTTTAAGCCTCACAGAATTAGCATTTATAATTGATGTTAAAAAGTAGCGCACACAGGAATTTTTCAAGGGGGGATCCGGGGTCGAAAGTTCACCAATCTTGTATCAGGTTCCTTTTGATTTTGTCGATTTTCGGGAACAAAACACAGTAAAAAACTGATTCTTGAATAAATAATTAGCATTAATTAATAAAATTAATCATTAATAACCAATACTTAACTAAATTTTGCGTACTATAAACTTAGAATTATAATCAATCGGAAAAATATCAAGGGCTTTGGGGGGGTTGGACCCCCCCCTTGTGTGCGCCACTGATATTAAATAATGATCAATAATATAAAATATCGATGAAGAATAATTGTATTATTTTTAATATTTAAAGCGAAAAGACTTCAACATGTTTTAACCCGGAAGCAGGTGCGCACTCGATACGGTCGGGGTTATTGAGTCACCCCAATCCTTTTTTTTATAATTATTTTATTGTACACGATACAAATCATGATTCCAGTAAATAATTTAACTAACAGAAAGTTTACTTACCTACTTTCAATGACTTTTCAATTTTTCTTTAGTAATAAATAAACAGTTTTGCCAGAATTAACGATTTCATAATCTGTGTGTCCCGCGCGACCACTTCCGGGTAAAAAGTATATTCATTATGATAATATGTATGTTACTGCTAAAAAAATTGTGTGAAACGTTTTTCGTTATGCTTTATACATTGAGAATGTTTATAAAAATATGTCTTGGCCAAGTAATCCTTCATGTGCTTGTGTGTGTGCTCTCTCCGTGGTTTTCCAAATATCATAAAACTCTTTTGCATGAAAAAAAGCGCAACAGAGAACACATAAGAGAGGGGTCATAGCTAACTGTACCAATAACTTAGAAGGTCAAACAGGTTTATAATGTGCAGTATTTCAAAAATAATGACAGTGATGAATTTTTATGTTCCTAAAGTTTTTCGATTCTGGGTCTGGGGTCTGTTTTTTCTCTGAAAGAGTAGTATGTTAGGTTATATAAAAAAAAAGCGTAATAAAAAAATCTCTCATCACGGGATGACAGCAAATCAAATAAAAGTTTTTTTATTTTGTTATAGGATCAAAGATAGCTAATTAGGTATTGAAGAAGTTTTTATTTTTGTGATGGCTTAATATCGCCTATATAAATTATATCAGAGTAAAAGTGCATTTTTTATTATGTCTGAAAGTATTTTGTTTTAATTCATTCCAGTAAACTAATTATTTCTTAAATCTTTTATTTTCGATATGCTCTCGCCCCCCTCGTAAGGTCATCGCGCCCCCCAGTTTGAGAAGCACTGGTCTACATGAAATATATGATTAAAATTTATCGTAAAATCCTATACATAACGCGCACCTATATACTTTCAGGCTGCATTTTTTAATTTTCATGCATATTCGCCGCATAACGCGCTCTCTTACGAAGAAACCTGAAATGGACTATGTTTTGAAGTCATTTACTCCAGGTATTAGCTCAGGTTTTTGACATTCTAGAATTACAACTCTTTAAGTTCGTGAAATAATTCACATATTTAAAATAAACAGTATTTCGATCTACGTAGAGATATAATTTGCTTTATGCTTATCTTTTTTTTTTCATTTTTAAGGGGACTTGGTACCCTAAAAATCACAAACCTATCGTTTTTTTTTTTTTCATTTAATCTTATTCTTTGCATTATTATCTTTCGATTGATATATCACTTGTGCATGTAGGAAAGTTAGAAGTTGAATAAAACTTCATTTGAAAACAAATTAGGCAATTCAGCCACACCCCCTTTTTAGAAAAAAAAAGCTAAAAAATGCGTTATGATAAAACAAATCTATTTTATAAATAGAAATAATAACTATAAAAAAGAATGTGTAGTATTAAAAGCAGAATATTTCCGAGGCAATACAATAATGTAATTTTTCTTCCTTGTGAAATGTGTGCATGTAAGATTTTTAAATTAAGGCATTTTATATTAATAATTTTATAATTTCAGTTCTTATTCCTGATATATTTTTCATACAAATGTAATACTTTAATATTATAAGAAGAAAAACAGCTAAAATTTCTGTCGTGACAGAAAAAAAAAATTTTTTAAGTTTTTCTTGTGCAATTAGTACTCTCTAAAAGTTGATCATTTATAAAAATGTGTGGGTTGAAAACATATGAAAATGCAATTATTTTAAAAAAAAACGTATAAGTAATATCTTAAAGTGGTATTTTAAGTTTAATTAAGCTTATAATAATTATTTTTCAGAATTATAAACTTTAAAGTGGTTTTTCTCAGTTTGTGTTTTTCGAAACCTTAGTGCATTCAAAATGCTACTCCTTCGACAATTATTTACCAATCACTTCAATTTTTTTCCTGCGTGTTAAAAATAAAGCATGTAATAAAATTAGGGATCCGTTTTTCTATAAACTGAATACTTTTTTTTAAAAAAATAAAATGTAAGACATGTTGGCTTTTTCGTTGATTTTTAGCCTGTATATCAACATTTTATTTTTTCTCGAAAACGAATGACGTTATTCTAAAATCGATTCCTAAAGTTGTTAAGAACATCCATAAGAATATTATAAAAAATTTCAGGTCAAAAAATTAATTTCTACAAAAGGAGTAGGATTTTAAAATTTTCCCAATTTTCTTCAAAAAATTTAAATTTTTAAAATTGTGTGAATAATATATGAAAATTTTCATCTGGTAACATTTTCTTGAATAGAAACATTGTATAAAATGTTAAAATATAATTTTTAAATACGTAAATAAAGAAGTTTGCTCAAAGGGTGCCAAGTCCCCTTAAAGCTATCATTTTTATACCCGGCGTATAACACGCACCCATGAATTTCGATCTTTTTTTCGGTGTTCAAGGTGCGTGTTATACGCCAAATTTTACGGTAATTAGCAACAGGGAAGTTGAAGTTCAATCAGCTGAGTAAATAATCTCATTATTGAATAACAGAACACCAGTAAGAAAAATTTACAGCTTTTCTATAATTTTTTCAAAATCATTGTTGCATTTATTATTTGTTTTTAAAGCTCTGGAATTCCTTTTGTAAGATCTTCAGTCGCAACAAATTTAACTTTAAACTGGTAACATCACAGTGTGTACTACTTTTACTTTATCCATACTTTACATGATAATCTACAAACACTGAGATTATTTAAATTGCATAAGCGAATTCTATTTTTGTAACTTCATTACTTCACACTGAAGATAAACTTCCTTTAAGATGTAAATTTAATGTGCAATTTGATGAGGGCGTATTTTTTTATGGTAATGAATACTAATTTTCCGGGTAGAGTTTAATTAACGGTTGTCACATTTTTACACAGGCAGTGGAGAAAGACAATACTTCCTAAAAAAATTCTTTCACAGAGTTAATAGTGTACACAAAATGGAAGGATAGTTATTTATTATCCTACAGTGCCACAAACCCCAAAACATCAACCAGTTTCTTCCGAAATTTTGGGTTCAAGCCTTATAATAATAAAAAAAAAAAAAAAAACCTGTTGTTGTTATTCTCGAAGAAAATGCTGATAATTTTTCTACCCATTCAGGAACGAACTTATATCTAAAGGCACACCTTCTCGTAATTGATTGATAAGACCATTGTATGAGGATTCTTAAAGAGGCCAAAGAGGTCACAAAGCACAGTTGGATATGAAACATAAAATTCATTTATACAATTGCGAACGTTAAACAAGAGAAATAGAAAGGAAAAGAAAAATGAAGACGTTCTGCCGATTGTCCATCAAGTGACCTGGTCAGTAGGTTGCGCAAGTTACGGAGGTCAGTCAGTGGGTACATGAACGGCTGATTGGAACGAAAGTAAAAGTGACCGGCTAAGGGTATTGAACTTTTTGAACTTTACCGAATGAATTATGGCTTTTACGGGGATCAAGGGAAAATAGTTCTTTTCTTCGATGTAAACAGGTGGATATTATTTAGGACGAAATAACTTAGTAAATAATGTATGCAAATGTTTTTCTCATATGAGTCGATGTGAAATATACGGCTTAAAAATGGTACGGTACATGACATACAAGGAATGAAGTCTTCTTGCCTATTGTTTTTGTAATGATAATAAGTATAATTATAATAAAAAGAAACCTCCATTATTTCGATGCCCAAAAGGCCTTATATATCGGTTTGTTTAAATTTATTTCTGTTTTGAACAACTTAGAAATATGGAGTGAAAATTTCTCAAAAATTTCGAATTATTCGATAGGCAAAAATTTTTTTGTTACCTCACTACTTTGAAAATATCCGATACTTTTGTCATGAAGAAATTAATATTTCCACTTATTATTATGCTTCGAATAAATAGCAATTAAAAATAACTATTACGATGAAATTAAAACTTAGTGAATGAAAGTCTAAGGAATTGATTGATTGTGTTAATTACCCATTACAACATTGCTCTAAAAAAGAAGACTCTAATGCTGTTAAGTGAAAAGGACTTGATACTATAGAAAAACTTCAGTTGCCAACATCAACGGTTCCTAAGACAAATCCCTCAATATAAGTGGAGCTGTTATCCTCCATCTCTTTCTGGAAGGCAGGGAATGGGAACACACACATTTTTAACCCTGGTGTAATCGCCTCTAACTTCACTAGCAAGCTCTTAGTAAATTAGAGAAACCCTCACCATATGCATGACTGACTCGCGAGCTATGGATACTACCGAAGGACTGATAATCCTTTCAGATTCTAAATCGGCAGCCATTATAAATGGAGGGACTAACATCACATCCTCCATAAATTTCCTACTCCAGCAGACGCATTACAAGGGAATATCCTTTGTGCTACTTTGGACTCCTGCACATGTAAATATCGAAAAAAATGAGCGTGCTGATTCTTTGGCCAAAGAAGCCAGATACCATGGTAACCTTGTGTGTGCCACCATCACATTTGCTGATGTAAACGATGTGGCTAGATCTAGACACTTACCCCATTCCTTTAAGAAACCATTCATAATAGACTTCGACTCATCACAAGAATCATAACATTCACAAACGTAAGACTAATCATTACAAAGGCGTGGAAATCCATCCTGATGAAACAAGGTCTTGCATACAGTGCAAGAACTGCTCGGAATTCCAACCGCTCATACCGAAACATATTTTCGAGTGCCCAATTTTCTCCTCAAGAGCACTAAAGCTTCGTCTAACTCCACTTGTGGACCCACTGCAGGAGGTCCTCTACAGCCAGGACGCTCCGGAATTGGCCGATGTAGTTGTTGCCGCGGGGCCATTGCCAAATCCGTAGATAAAATAACAACAACAATTGTTAAACAAAACTGTTAATTAAAAACACCACGAGTGTTATTGGCGATTGTCCTCGTGATTCTGAAATAAGCTCAAATGACAAGGACAACTGATTTGGAACTTCACACTCTCCAAATTTGCTCACCGCACTAACTTAGATTTTAGGCCTGATTGAGACTTAAGATTTAAAACACATAAACTCTTTCGCATGATTAATAGCATTAAGATTTGAGCCACGATTCTGTAAACGATTCTTCCGATTACCCCGGATACATTAATGAATGAGATGTTTATTGTTACAGAAGATATGAGAAACAATGCTGCAGATTTCCCATGATTTTGAGTTAATAAATATGCATATCTCTGAATTATTTAAATTGAATATCCAGATGACAAAACATGCATGAACTGACTTTGGGATTAAAATTAATTTCTCACTTATAATTTTAATGAATGTCTCTTCTCTTCAATTCTTAGCTTTCTTCAACTATTCATCAAGAAAATGACTGCTATATTTGCAATTCTTTTTTTTATCTCAAATGAAACTGTATGATATATTAAAGTATATTCCTAAACTTAAATATAATTATTTATAAATATAAGACTATAATTTTGTTAAGAAAGGTGTGGACTCTTTAAAATCAGATAAAGGAGACCATATACACAAGAATTGAATTGTGATTCCATCATATTAGCAGTAACCCTTCCTAGAGTAAATATTCAGCTTTTACTTTTGCCATGAAGTGACCATTCCTAGAGTAAATATTCAGCTTTTACTTTTGCCATGAAGTGACTTCTGTCGAATTCCTTTCAAAAGGAAGAGCTGCCATTTGCAGGCTCTACCTGGCAATGGGCATTTCTATTTCCTTTGAAATAAAATGAATGGACTGTTTATGTATACATAAACTTTCATTGTGAAGTTGTGAAACTTTCATTGTTACTTCTTTACTATCATATATTTTATTTTAGAACCAATCTAGTTTTCTAAATGGTAAAAGTCTTTTTCCATTGAATCCTTTCTCTGCAGTGCAGAGAAAGGATTCAATGGTAAACTGTTTTCAGAAAAGAATAAGTAGTTGGATTTCAGACCTTAGGCATGTCACATTAGTATAATGTAGCGAAAATAGGCATAGAAAGATTATAAAACTAATATTAAAATAATTTAGGACAGAATCTTTTCTCCAGATTTTATTACATCTAATATGGTTGATAAAGAAACCTATGTTTTGAAACTATGCAAAAAATTTAAGTTTGTAATGTTAATGAACATATTTCTTAATCAGTTAAATTCGGAAAATTTTTCATTTTTTGATTCCGTTCTTTGAATATTGTTTACCTACGAAAAAGAAGACAAGAGCTTCTAACAGAATCAGAAAGAATGGTATCCTAGTGATATACTCTTTTGAAATCATGTCTAATAAAAAAAACCAGAAAGTAAAGCTCACGAAGTAAAGTTAAACATCAGATCAGAAGTACCAAATACAATAGGAAAACATTTCCTGCATATCTGTTATTTATATTCTTCGTTATTCCTCGCATCAGTACTTAATATCAGAGTATTATATTTATTTCTAAAACTTTTGAAATATTGAACAATAAACTCATTGCTTTAATGGCTTTCAAGCTATGATACAATTACTTCTGGTTGAATGAAAACAATTTTTAAAGCATGCTAATAGTATTTCGAAAAAGAAATGCGAAACATATATTCACTAGAAAGTCTCTCAGAAATACTTATTTGTTTTTACCACAACTAAGGAAGTAGATACAGATGTTTATACGAATATATAAAAGAAATAATAAGTTAATAGTTCTGTAAGTTAATAATTCTCTGAGTAATATCCATGCATGATATTCTTCTAAGATTTCTGCCAAGTGTCACCACCGGAAAAAGAAATATGTTTGCTTATTATTTGAGATATTAGAGAAAAATCAAAATCGGAAATTTTAAAATTTAAATGGTTATTCTCAAGTTTCAAACCTAAGAATATCTCGCAAAAAATAAGTTCAGAAGCAATGACTCCATATTGATTAAATTTGTACTATTTTTCGCATAATTCGAGGTTCCCATGATGACCTTCACCAATAACCCTTGTGTTACTTTATAGAACTTCGTTAACAGAACTGTCTTTCACTCACTCCTTCGAATAATTTAAGAACATATCGAAAATGAAACATTATTTAAAAATATTAATTTACTGAAAGGAAGCAAATCAAAATATATTCTGACATAATTAAAAGTAAAATACACATTTACACTGATATAATAAACTTATAAATGTATCAGTACTGCTCAATGTATTTGAAATAGGCATAGATAATTAAATTATCATTACTAAATTAAGAATAAGTTTAAAAATTACGAGTCACTCCCTTGTGCTTGTCATATACAAAATTTTACACTTATCATGATAATTGGTACGGTTTATTACAAAAGTCGTTTTGTATCTTTTGCTTCAATGCGATCAATATATTGTTAGTGTTTAAAGGAGGTTGCCATGAAAATTATGATTGGGTCACAAATGTTGAAAGTTTGAGAAGCGCTTGGCTAATGTATGCGGATGCTCAGAATCCTCCGATTGCCATGGTGTGGTAGTTTAGAGGAGGGTATGCCAGCACAGGTGTCGTCATTATCACTTGACCAAGGTCCATCGTTAATAGCCCCCGTGTTGTTTTGTAATGTGACGCAAATTAAAACTAATTCGATCCATATGTTCAAAAGAGGTCACTTACGGCTGAGCTCTATTTATTTTTTCAATAACTTTTTTCTATATTACAGAAATAAACACATTCCTGTAAGCGGTAGTTCATACGCTTCAAAATATTATCCATAACGCTAAAGCAACTATGTAATACTTTTCGCTTCAGTTAGCGTGAAAAGGAATTAAATGACTGATACGCGATACAGACAAGGAAACTAGGGCGAAAGCTAAGAAAAACAATTAATTTGTTAAGGATGAATTGAAGAGCTAATGTGTAGTCACACACAAACAAGACCGGGGAACACGGGGCTGTGTATTTCCTCGTAAATAATCAATATTTCTCTGTGTTTTCTTAGTAGAATTTTTTGTTTTTGTTTTATGTAATTTTCCTTTTCGCTTCGATTTCTATGAGAAACTTTTGATTAATTAATGATTTTTGTCAGCAATCATATAAATAAAATTTTTAAATATTTTAAGGAAATAACCGGTGGAACGATAGTAAAGTTACAATAAATGTGATAAAATTTGTGTATAATAATACAAATAAATAATTGTTTGTATGTAATTAAATAAATATTTTGTTCAACTATTTCTAACAAATTCGAGATTAATATCATTTAGATTAAGTAAAGGGTGTTTTTTAACCGTTACGATAGAAAACGAATGAAAAGCCATATATTTAATGAAACATTTTCATGGGGTATTTATTTCGTATTTCAGTAATTATGAACGAAAAAGGATATTGTAATGTCATGAGAATTTTTTTTATTGTTGAAAATAATTATACTTGCATGCATGTTGTTTTTTAAAAGTATTTTATTCAAGTAAAAATGGTATATAATTAGAATAAAAAATTTTATAAGTATAAAATATATTTTTTCCAAATATTCTAAAATTTTGCTTGTTAACCTTATTACTATCGTAACTAATTTTAAGTCTTTTTGTTTCATGTAATTTTTCTCATGAGTAAGTTTCCACAGTTTTTTTTCTACGTACATAATGAGAATTTTATATATGTCAAATTAAAAAAATAAAAAAAATTTCCAGAGCTTACAAAATATTTGTATGTTTTTTTTCAATGTAGGCAATTGTTTTATTTATATTGTAATACACATCACTGATTTTTTAAAATTTTAATTATTAACAATAATTATATCATATAAAATATTAGAAAACAATTATTAATAATTATAATTAAACGCCTTGCGAACAAATTTAAATACAAAGAAAAACTATTATCTAATACACTTAAGCATAAAAAAGGAAGTTTTGTGGAACTTGCGTCGAATTGCTTGCATATTTTATCAATTTGTATTCTTAGTAATTTTCTAATCTTTAAATAACTTTTTAGTACAACTGGTTAATCATAGAATTATGCTTTATAAACCAGAAACGGCTTTATTGATCACTTGTAATTAAGGTATCCGTCTACGTTCGGAATCGTAATTTTAAGAAAGTGCATAAATGGAAAATTTCCATATTTAGTGTCACTTAGATTAGAATATATGCATACAATTATTTTGAGGACATTTTGACGAAAAAAATGTATTTAAATATAATATTTTGGCAAAAAATTTAATAAGAATAATCTTTTTCAAAATGGTCTTCTCTTATAAAAAAATGGTTTTATTATAATAATATTATTTTGTCTGTATATAGCTCAGAACTCTCTACAGAGGCTCAACAAGAATGTTTGAAAAATTCACATTATTTTGAAAGTTACCACCAATTGAAATAATTATAGGAGTGTTTTTCTTAAAATTGCCCTCTGTTGTCGCAAAACATGAATAAACCCACTTCTAAGTTATATATTTCAAAAATTCTAGTTGAGCCTCTGAACCTCTAGTCTCAGCTATATACAGGTAAAATATTGTTATACACTGCTGGACAATTGCTAAGGACGGATAACACTATCATCCATAGCAATGAAAGGAAGCAAAATGTGGAAAATTAAAATAAGTGCGGAATATTAGTAAGAAGAAGTATGAGTATGCAAATTTTTTTTCCACGTCTGTTCATCACGTGATAGCGTTCATAAGAGCTTTAAAGGTTTTGACGCGTGTGGACAGTTGTTGTTTCAAGTCAAAGTTTTACAGGAAAGATTTAATAGACGAACTTAAAATTTTCGGCATTTCTTCCCGACATCACATAGATGATTTTATGCGTGGCCGAATTATTGGAAAGATCGAAGAAGGGCGAAAAATAACAGATGTTGCCAGGGAGTTCGACATCGCTCACAGCGTTGTTTCACGCCTGTGGAAGTCATTTAAAACTACTGGAATGTGTAGTAGACGACACGGGGAGGTCGTGTTAGAAGTACGACGCCTGCAGAAGACAGATATATCGTCCTATCAGCAAAAAGGAACAGGCTCACCACAGCTCAGCAGGTGGCAAATCAGTTTCTTGCTGCCTCAGGAAAGCTGATCTCCCGAAAAACTGCTGCCAGACGTTTGAGGGGAGGAGGACTATACGCACGCAGACCTGTTGTGTGTGTCACATTGACCAGACAGCACCGTACTGCCCGTTTGCAATGGTGTCGTGAGCATCACAATTGGACTGAACAGAACTGGGCATGCGTACTATTCTCAGATGAGAGTAGGTTCAGTCTGTCATCGGATTGTAGACGCCAACTGATCTGGCGCGAGAGTGGTACTGCTTATCGTCCAGAAAATATCCAGGAAAAGGACCGATATCCGACATGCAGTATCATGGTGTGGGCCGGCATCATGATCAATGGCCGCACGTGCCTACATGTGGTTGCGAATGGGACTATGACGGGCCAACGATACATTGATGAAGTTCTACTTCCTCATGTTCGTCTTTTCCGTGGTGCTGTCGGTGATAAATTTGTTTTTATGGACGACAACGCAACACGTCATCGAACACTCGCTGTTCAGGATTGTCTAGACAGCGAGGGTATTCAACGTCTCGTATGGCCAGCGCGTTCTCCAGATCTAAACCCCATTGAAAATATGTGGGAGGCTTTGGGGAGGCAAGTTGCTGGTCGAAACTATCCTCCGACAAACAAGAACACCCTCATCCGTGCACTGACAGAGGAATGGGATAAATTGCCTCAACAACTGCTGGATAATGTTGTGCAAAGTATGGTACGACGTGTGGAATGTTGCATCACACTCCACGGTGGACATATCCCGTACTGATACCTTTTTTTTTAAGGTGCTTGCTGACTTTTAGATGCATTGTTCCATTTCTCCGTACGCAGATCAAATGAACATTTTTTTTCTTTCAGATGTTTCACGGCTTTTGTACTTTACAGAACAATAAATATTCTTTATTCTAATGTCTGAACAGTGTGGCAACTATATTTTATCCTACTAGGCCTCATGTCTCGCTTAATGTTATGCTACATAGCAATTTGTGATCCGTCCTTAGCAATTGTCCAGCAGTGTAATAGAAGCATTTTTCACAAAAGGAGAACATTTGGAAAAAAGATTATTCTAAGTTAATTTTTTGCCAAAATATTGTATTTAAATAAAAAAAATTTGCCAAAATATCCTTAAAACAATATTATGTATTTATTCTAATCTAAGTGACACTAAATATCCTGAAAATTATCCATTTATTCACTTTTGAAAATCAGGGTTCCGAACGTAGTCGGATACCTTAATTCTGTATAAATACCAACATTGGTGCTCTAAATAAATATTGAAAGGATAGCAGTCTACTCCATTTATTCCCCGGAATATACTGATATAAAAAAGTGGTTTACTACATATTTGATTCATAATATACATAATATATAATAAATAAAATATAGTATACAGTATATAAAATATATAATATATAGCATTCCTTTAGATAGGATGAAGATATGGGAACATCAGAAATACTCCAAACAATAGTTTAATCAAGAATTTATAACATCAGTAATCGACAAAACAGCGTAAATAACTCTTTTATCCATAATAATAAACTACAGTATAACCACGAAATCCGTTTATGGTATCTGTTAATGTTTTATTCAGTAAATCTTTCAGAAAAAGGAGCCCTAACTAAACCCCTAAGTAACTCGAATACTAATTCCTTTACCCCCGTTTTACTATTTTATGCGTATCACTTTTATACATATATTTTAGCTAGAGTATTTTTAGATATTTAAGTTTATCTGTGTTTAATTTTACATTTTGTTATAAATGAAGGAATCTGTGAAATTGTAACCATTTTTGATAATCCTCTCTCATCACATTGGTTAAATATAAAGTTGGAATTAAAACTACAAGCTCAATAACAAAAAAAAAAATTCGATTGAACAGGAAAACTAAAAGATGAGAGTGTCACAATAAATAATGCTTCTTAATTCAGAATATTTTATTATAAATATTTATAATTATATATATAAAATACATAAATGAGATGGAGAGGAATTTTTTAAAAATAAGTTTTATCTTATCATATGCTTGTAAAATGCATTTATCGCATGGCGTAAAAATACTTAAAAGACATTTGTTTAATATAATTTATCGAATAAATTGGAAAACAGATTTTTCAGCACTCCGTTATCACTTTATATGCCCTCTCAACATTTCTAATGCAAGGAAAACGATCTGTACAATGTTAGTGTTAAATTAGTTGTTTAAATAGATACATTCCCAGGACACTTAAATATTTTGGGCAATCGAGCAAGTTAATTAGTTAAAAAATGTGTTAGTATGCTGTGGATGAGTTTATCTGTCTTTTTTACAGTCAGATGACGTTTGCTAATGATGTTTTAGAAAACAACTTGCAAAGCACAAAACTTAGATAAAAGTATACAGTTTCCGCTCAATTTAGATTGCTTAGTACATTAAATTAAAGGAAAAGTTTACCAAATGAATAAAGACGCGTATTTCCGTTTCGTCTGGTTAATTTATTATGAACGTTACACTTGGAAGCAACAGATGGTTGTGGAAGACGAGGCAGGTAATTTTGAACCACGGTCAAGTGACGAGGACTAAATATGAGTTCGCAACACAATTATCAGCAACATGAGGAATTTGAGCCTTAAGGTATCCGACTACCCTAAAATCATCATTCTTAAAAAAAAATGACAATTTTTTTATGATTTTATTTTACATGCCATCTTATAAGGTTTATAAA
Organism: Trichonephila clavipes; assembly: GCA_019973935.1. Taxonomy (NCBI): domain Eukaryota; kingdom Metazoa; phylum Arthropoda; class Arachnida; order Araneae; family Nephilidae; genus Trichonephila; species Trichonephila clavipes. The sequence goes on along the minus strand of BMAU01000775.1, from coordinate 75,863 downwards.
AATACCAAAGGTTTTATTTTCTATTCACTAGAAAAAAAACTACAAGTGTTTTAGTAAAAGCGGATGCCGCAACTTTACATAAGAAGTCAAACTTTAAAATGCGTTTTACTCGAAATGTGTTCTTTTCGAAAAGCTCAAAAAGTGATTGTTCAAAAAGTTTTTAAAATAATTTGCGAAAATCTTTCGTGTATGTTCTATATAACAGTAGAAGTGTTTTAACTTTCAGATTTATCAATCACTGTTCTATTACAAAATTTACAGTTCCTTGTGTGAATATAATCACTGTTTTTTTAAGCAATTTGATATAACAACTAAGATAAAGCGCTCTAGTTTTTGTAAAATTAAAATATCTCTTATCCTGAAAGTCATTTCAAAAGCGAATAGCAAAGTAATACATCAAAATTGAAAAATTGAGAATTTGTTCATTTACTATTTGTACAGAGTGGGCACCGTTTATGTAATTTTTTTGTCAATTTTTACACATTTTTCCCCATTTTAGTAGTAATAATTTATTTTTCTCTTCTTAATTTCAGCCTTCTTTATGTGTACTAAATAAATCTAAAAACCAAAAATAATCTCCATGGCTCCATTGTTTTTTTTAAAAAAAAGTTGTCGCAAGTAGTCGGATACCTTGACAGATTCAACGCGCGTCAGCACCTCTGCAGGTTGATCTTTTGAGGTAACAGAAGTCAAAACTACGACTCAACAGAAGCAATGGCAGACACGAGTTTATGATCATGATCCCACGGCAGTCAGTTATTATTATTGTTATTTTTACTAGAATTGGTTTAGAAGTTATTTTCCTGCATAGAGAAAAGTTATTTCGTTGTTGTTTCTAATTCTACCTGTCTGACGTAGTCAGATCGAGGCCCACGAAATTCATCATGGCGAGGGGCTAGATGCACGACTGTCGTTGGCCTTGGGCACCATACAGGTGACAGTACGAATTAGCTCGGTGAATTTTCTGAAGGGACGATAGATGGCGACACCACCGATCTCCTTTCTCCACAATTTAGGCATGGAACTGAAGGGGAGGGAATATTCTCCAGTCCCCTGCACTCGTGATTCGGCCCACAAGACTTCAGACCCACTGATTTAACGAGCACGTACTCCATGTGTTTTCGGAGGGTATTTAGTGGCATCGGGTATCGAACCCAGACCTTCCGGTCTGGAGTCCGATGCTCTAACCACTAGGCTACCCACGGCCCCTAGAGAAAAGTAAATATCGAAAAAAAATCAACTTTAAGCATATATAATCATGTAGTACATAGTTTTCTTTTTACATTTCACATAAAAATTATCATCAATCAAACAATTTTGGAATAATTTCCTTACCCTTAGAAAAATAAAGTTACTAAACTTTTCAGATAAATTCCTTGACATACTGTTAGCAGTATTATTAAATCATTTTTGAAAACACGCGATTTCAAAACGCTACCCTTACCTTCGCTGTCATAAAAAACAACCTACTCAAAATTCTCATCACTAGAAATGACAGATTTAAGTTTAAAAAAAACTTATACAATTCATCTTCATTAAAAAAAGTTTTCATACTTTTTATGATTTATATAAAAAAAAACTAGGAAATCCATTTTAGTGTGAGCATGGACCAATTGAAATTACAGAATATTGACGTTACTCAATCGTTATTAAATGAAATGCATTTTCCGGTAAATTTCAGATCGAAAGTGACGTTAATTGACTTAATTTGAGTGAAAACAACTCAAAAAGAGTTCAAAAACGATGATCTCACTTGAAAGAGTCTCAATATCATGTCAAGGATATCAAGGTGTCTTCAGAAGATGAATGTGAAATCGGAGAAAAGGAAAACACCAGACTGCGTGTGTTGCTACCGCTGGGAGAATTTGCATAATCTTGATCTTGATGAACAGTGATTGCTTTTTTTAATGCAAAATGCTTGGACGAAAAACTAATTTCACGAATAAATAATTAACAAGGACAAATCCTCACGTAAAGTAATGACGAGTTTACATGAAAATATCTTGATGAGGTTAATTTAAATTAACATTAACGTTGTAAATGTCACAGTAGAGGAAAAAAACCCGGCTTAGACTTGGATGATTTTAAATTACCATATGCGTATAACGCGTATAACGCGTTCCTATACTTTCGAGTTGCATTTTATAATTTTTAGGTATGTTCGTCGTATAACTAGCCCCCCCCCTTTGCTACGAAGAAACCTGAAATGCACACATGCAATGCTCTTATGTTTTGAAATAATCTATTCGAGGTATTATTCCAAGATATAGAAAAAAATGGTATACTTCTAGAACTACAATCATTAAGGTCCATAAGGACTGTCATTTCTTTTAAATAAACAGTATTGCAATATTTGTAGAAGCCTAATTTTTTTTCTATGCTCTCATCTTTTTTTTTTTTATTTTTAAAGCTCTCCCTTTAATACCCAACGTAACACGCGCACCCATAAATTTCAATCGTATTTTTTGTGTTAAAAGTGTGCGTTACACGCCGGAGTTTACAGTATATAATTAATAACTGAAGTGAAATAACCGTAAGAAAATATTTATGTATTACTCTAAGGAAATGTTTCAACGATTTTTTCAGTAATTTTTTTTAATGTTTCTTTTATTGGCAATAAGTTGAATTTTTTCGACAAAGTAATCTTAAATTCACTTAAATGTGATACACATATTTGTAAAGTTTTGTTTGAAAAATTGTTGAATATGTATTGTTTAATTTTTATTATGTTTTAAAAAAATTAAGTTGCGTATATTTTCAAGAATATTCTAGCCAGTTCTTGAAGTCGCTTAAGAAGAAAAAATTGTAAGCGTTTTTATATTCTATTGTAAAGTTTGTCGTGGTACCTCCTTCTCATGGCGGTTGAGGTTGAAATCTCGCTGAATGTTGTGTTTCCCGGGGAATCCCAAAGCAGTATAGGAGAGAAGCCACTAAATCGATCACGAAACAATGGCAAATAGGTTTTTGCAATAATTTATTTAATTAATTTAAACGGTAACTGAGGTAAGTATAGTAGACCACATGGCTCTATTGAGATGTTGCGCCACTGAGTTTAGTTTAATTTAAGCGTTAGAACTGAGAATGAATATGCGGACAAGACAAGCCAAAGGGTAAGAATTAAAGGGATCTTATCTGAAATGAAATGGAAACTCTGATAGTTGTCAAAGAGAAAACCTCAGAGATCTTGTAACTTAAAAGTAGCTAAGTAAATAAAATTCAATCACTAATTAATGCGGCAATATCGTCAACAACATCTAATATTCCCCGTAATCTTCTATATTACATGATCCTTCTCACTGTCTATTTATGTACTCTTTGGTAGTGACGTTCAAGTTTGTATGGAGGCGGTAAGAATACATATTACTTAAATGAAAGGAGAGGCAACCTCTGAAACTTGTCTAAGAGAGACCTTTAAACTTGTCCAAGACCTTTTAAACTTGAAGTAGCTATGCAAATATAATTCAGGAAATAGTTGATGTGGCAGTATATATTGTCCACAACATCTACTATTCTCTTAAATCATCTATATTACTGATTATTTATGCACTATTTGGCAGTGACATTCATTTGCGGAGTGGCTTATTCTAAATTAAAGTGCTTATTTGGCTAAAAGAAGAAAACCAGAGAGGATAGATCTTGCGGATAGACCAATGTTACACAAGTTATCAAACGATTTAAAATAATGTTTTCAACTTTTCATTTCCGATTTGCCTTAGTTGAGATCTGAATCTTATTTGAGAATGGAGTTTGATCTTTTTTTTTTTATCAAAATGGGTGACGTTGGTTATTTTGATCAGGAATCCTTGACAATTGTTATTGATGTAATTTTTTTCAATTTTTGTCTTTGTGTGTACTCAGTCATCCCAGAATTAAAAATACATCTGTTTGAATACATTTGTTCATCTTTTTATATCATTTTGCATTTAAGAGGGAGAATTAAAAAATACATACAAAAATTACTTAGAACTACAAAAGGTTACGAAAAAATTTTGTTATTAGAAACTCACAAGTTTTCATAATACTCACTAAAAATTCATTGCTCATTTTGATGAAACAATGCATGTTTACGAAAACAATTTCTTTAATATTTTTTCTTTCAATATTTTGGTGTTATGCTCTGAATAATTTTTTTAAAAAACTTTACATGTTTTTAGTTTTTTTTATACCGCCGCATAACACTTCTATATATAAGTTTGAATCCTTTTTTATCAAAGAACATTTCTTAATGTAGTTTCAAATATTTTGTTAAACATTACAATAATCATTTGATAAAAATTATTCGAGGTCTAAAAGTATAAGCACAAAAATTATGTGAACGGATTTTTTTATTAAATATGAATTATATTTTTAGAATTATTTACCATTCTCTCGAATAGATTTTTAAGTATTTACATTTTTTATGAGGATATATATATAAAAAGTGCAATACATATGTTTATGTAATATAATACATTACAAATTTTTTTTATAAAGATATATCAGGCAAAAGTTGCTTATTGTATATTGTAACATAAAAAGGAGTATTGGAATTTAATAAAAATATTTAAATATGATCTATTCATTACTATTCTAAATGTCCATCATTCTTATCCACATAGAATTATTTTAAAAAATTTTAATATTAAATTAATTTTTTGCAAATTAATTTATTAAAGAGAAATTGTTTTTACGTTTTATAATTAGGAGTAGGTTTTGAATGTTAATCATACATATCGTTGCAACATTTTTAGCTTACATGTGTATGAATATCAATTATAACCTCATTTTTAAATCATCAATCAATTTTTTATCAATTATATTCAATTTTAACATTTAATTTAATTTGTAAAATTTAAAAATATATATTTTGAGTAATGGATAAGAAAGTTGAGTTATAAATAAATTATTTTTTTTGAGTGGTAATTTTATATTCGAAAATAATTTCTTTAATTTTCAGAATTGTTATATTTTATACTCATTAATTTTTTTAGTGGAGAATAATTATTAATTTATAAATTTTAATAATTTAATATACATTTTAATTTTAAATTTTTACTGAATAATTTAAATAATTTTTTAGTTAATTACATCATTTTGTAAATCGTATTATTACTATTTTTGTACTTATTATCCTGGCATTGGTTATATCATTACATATATAACTTATTGTTTTAACACTCTACACATTTTCTTTCTTTTTTATACTACATTGCATCCCTTCTTAGTTTATTATTTTTTTAAAATCAAAAACATTATTAGTATCATTTTAAATGTTTTGAAAAACACTAAAATATGCATTACCTAAAAACTGCTCAAGGCCTAGAAAATGCTAGTAGAAAAATAATTTTAAAAACACTTTCAATTCCTTTTATAATTCAAAGAGACTCATGACTTTATATTTAATAAATCACAAGTTCCCCTTAGCGAAAAACTGGATATAAGGAAAATTGATGAAAATATATCAAAAATAAAAAAAGTTTCGTTGTAATCTATGGCTTCCATGTTCTCAAGGTTTTTTCAAGATGTCTTCGGGAGTCGCCAAGGGCATGTTTTATATTTTAGATGTTACGAAATCAGAAAATTATAGTACATCTAGAATAATAATTTACTTTAGTCTGAAACCAGATGCGCACAAGGAAATATAAGGATGTAAATATTTACAAGATGACGATGCTGTTGGTTTTCTTCTTTGTTTTTTCCATTTTTGTTGAAAATGTGGACTATGAGAGAAAAATTGAAATTTGTGAGTGTGAGAAAATTTTTATAGATGAGAATAGTGTAGTTTTTAAATGATATATGACACGCATCTGGAAGTAAGTTAAATTCATTGAATTATTCGATATAATTCACATTTGAATATGCAAGATATTTTTGTTGCTGTGTAAATAAAACGAATATCTTTATTCAGCTGAGATGATTTCTTTAAAAATAAGAAAAATAATAATGTACTAGAATTTCTATGAGAATATCTTATAGAATTAATATTACTAAACTGGTGCTTTTCCGCATTCAGGATCGAGATTTTCGTTTTGTATCATTTGTAGCTTAACCCTCTTATAGTTGTTTAGACATTCATCCGTCGATTTTGGCGGATAGCCTAGTGGTCATGGGCATAAAATCATGGTCAGTGTTGTCGAGTCGTGAATTTATTTGAGTCCTGATCCCCCCCAGAAGAATCACTGCATAGAGGGGCTAACGTATGTTGGATCTGGAAGAATTACAGTCCTCAAGTTGGTGTACTATGGAAGTTAGGAAATTGGGGTGCCAGTTTAGATGCTATCTTTGTCCCTTGACCATGGCTCAAAATTACGATATTCTCGTCAATGGCCTTCCCTTTAGTGGGACGTTAACAACTATTCCCTCATTCCTTCTATGTTACAAACATAAACTGGAACAGTGTCACCACTCAACAAGTAATATACAAATTTCTTTTTGACTCAACAAGCAATATTCAAAAATTTTTTTAAGTCAATTCCTACTTAGATCAACAAAGAAAAATTTTATTTTAGCTACTTTTTATTAAATAGTTACAATTAATATATCTATGACAGAATCACAACATTAAGGGGTAATTAATTTTTATTAATTATCATTAAAGTATCGTATTTCCATCCAAAACAATCGTGTATATAAGATTTCAGTTCAACTGAATGTTTTAAAATGTGAGAAGAAACCCTTTTCAAGTTTTGACACAAGTCGCCAAAAGTGATGCCAACGTGCTGTATTTGTAATTTTTTAAATAATTAGTTTTAATCAATTAATTTTTATTAATTATAACTAAATTATTGTCTTGCCATCCAAAATAATCATGTGCATAAAATTTCAGCTCAATTGAGCGCTTTAAAATGTATTTTATTAGCGATTGAAAATTCCACGAAAATAAATAAATAAATATATAGAGAGTGTGAGCTAATAGTAGAAATTTAAAAAGTAACTTTGGTTAAACTTTCTTGAAAGAAAATATAGAATAAACTGAGAAAAATTGAAGAAAATGAAGTCCAAAAGTGAAGATTTTACTGTTATTATATATGTGTGTCATTTATTATTATATATTATGTCATTTTTCTTCTTATTATATATTTGCTATGTGGACAGACTTTTTACAACTACCTGTCTTATATAGTGGTTAGTGATGCTGGGCCATAGAGCATGGGTTTGAATCTCGGAGAAGCGAATAGTGTTTATTGGGAAAATAGCCGTGCTTTGAACGGCGTTGGGGGGGTGGAATGACGTCCCGCCTCCCACCCCTATGATGTAATTGCCTTTTTTGGGAACTCCGAACTTAAGCAGGCAGAGAGTGAGGTCATTGCTCTACTGTCTCGCAATGTAAATAAAGCCTTTTAACGGACCTCTCTGGAACTCATTTGAGAAAAGCCAACAGCTCCCAGCATCGGTAGATGCAGTCCACACACTAGAATTTAAATTTGATTATATGTTACACTCAACCATAACAGTGTTTTTGCTACATGGGGGTACTATAAATGGCCGTCGAACCGCAAATTCTCTCTTGAGGTTGGTGGAAGGGGAAGAAAAGTGAAAGGCTCCTGACCACGCCCAAGATGCTCTCCCTTAAAATTGTGATTGTACCGAACTGAGTCTTTCTGTCCCCTGCATGGTGCTCAAAGCTACGGTAGACGTACATTTAGCTTTTTGCCACGATTAATTTCATGGGCCTCGATCTGACACCGTCAGGCAGGTAGGTGGTATTAGCAACAAGAATAATACAAAATTTCCATGTTTAATGTGATTTTTCACTGATTTTAAACATAGCTACATTAGGGCAATCCTATTAAAGAAAGATATCTGGTAAATGACGAATTTGAGCATTGAGGCATGTATTTCATTAAACACGATAACAAACAATGATTATTTTATCTTGTCATACTTACATAATTGAGTGCTCATTTATTTTTTAAAAATTATCCTGGCATTTTAAAATAGTTGGCAACTTTTAAACTGATTTTCAGTCATTCCGAGCCTCACAGGGATCCCGAGAAAAGCACAAAACTTAAAAGAGGGGGGGGGGAGTTCAAAAAAGGTCAAAAGCCACAGAAAAAAATTAAAAGGTGCATCATTAATCATCCACATTTTTTAATTTTGTTTGCTTGTTTCAAAAGGACTGCATTGCGGCAGTTAAGCCATTTGCCGACATGGCAAGTCTCCATGAATGAGAGCCATTTCATTAGTGGGACCATCTAGGGGCAGTTCCCACAACCAAATGGGCTGTGGTAGCCCAGTGGTCAAGGTATCGGATCACGGCAGACATGTCACGGGTTCGAGCCCAGTCTCACTAAAGACCCGCCGTGTAGGGCAGCGATGCACGTTAAATCTGTCGAGAGCTGAAACTTCCTCCCGTTGATTTGGTGTGGTAGTTAGGAGAGGGAGTGCCAGCTCAGGTGTCGTCCACGTCACTTGACCATGGTTGAAAATTACTTGGTCCGTCGCTAAAAGTCCTCGTGTAGCTGAACAGTGCGACGTTAATATACACTCACTCCCTCCACAACCAAATTTTTAGTTTTATCCAATTCAAACTTTCGACGAATGCTAAATATTCCCGTGATTTAATTTTGCCGATAGTTCCAGTACCGAATTAATATACTCAAGGGATTTTTTTTTACTTTCCACATAATCATATGACATGCGTGCCTACTATTTTCGCAGGCAGAAAATCTATCGACTTCAGCCGAGGTTGAACCCAAGACCTTGGACTTCACAACTTTTTATAAAAGAGTAAAGCTTATTACTTTATAGAACTACTTTATAATAAGCTTTCAAACACAATATACATAAAATCTTATGGAATAGAATTTAAATACGATAGTAACTCATTAAAACTATTTTCATTTCTGTTGTATATTTTGGAGCCTATTTTATCTTTATTTATTCAAGTTCCTGTCTATCACAAGGTTTTTGCTATGAAGGATACATAGCAAAATTTATTAAATAACAATGTATCGAAATATTAGGTAGGATTCAAAAATTCCCGGACTGAGCTTCTAACGTGAAAAACTTTTGCAGTACAGTGGCTACGATAACGTTCCTGTTTTACTGCGTTTTTCTCCTTCTCTAAAAGTGATTTGTCAAGTCGTCGGTGGCTCGCTACGGCGTCGTACTTTTTAATAAACGGCGATTGAAAGAAGTGACGTTTGTAGAGCAGAGAATAATTATAAAATTTTGTAGAAAGTATATTTTGTAGAGTGCTACGGAGACGATCGAAATGTTGAAGCATATGCACGGCAGTGATACATTACCGCGAACCCAAGCTTTTGAGGGGCATCGACGCTTCTAAGCAGCGAAAACGTCGAAAACGACGAACGCTCTGGACGTCCACAGACTTACCGCACCACTGAAAATATTGAAAAGTTTACTGCGGCGGTACATAAGAACAGGCATCAAACAACGACGGGAGGAAAGCGAAAACGGCTGTTTTGCTACATCCTGCTTACTCCCCTAATTTCACCCCTGCGACTTCAGAATATTTCCAGAACTGGCACGTCGCTTTCAGGGTCATCGATTCCAATTTTCAGATGAAATTAAAAGTTCATTGCAGGCTGAATTAAAAGGACATGGCTAAAAATGGATTTCAGAAATGTTTCGATGACCTTTACAAGTGATGGCAAAAGTGTGTTGTTGCTCAAGGGTCTTATTTCAAAAGAGGATGTGTTTCAGAGCAATTTAATTGGTAATATTTTTTAAGTTATTGACTCAGTCCGGGAACTTTTGAATCCTACCTCACAAAACCTACATTTTGAATGCTGTATGAACTTTTGTTGAATGCGACAGTTTCTTAGTATGAGAATAAAAATGCTCAGTTGTTATTTGTGGAACTCTCACCTTTCATGCTATTTCTTCAAAATTAGCGAATGATAAATGGAATGTTTTTCAATCAGAATGAATAGCTTCGAATATATTGTTGTTGTAGTCGTGTATGACAAAGTGCAAGGGTTTTAATAAAAAAACATAAGGATATAGTCAGATATTGCCAAAGGCGTGAATCACTGCTGTGGCAACATGCATGGCACTATCCGAGTAAAGAATGTCCATGCTGCAGTCATTGTTTATTTTAAAAAGGGCACCAATAATGAAAGAACAGCTAAAAAGGTGTTTGTGATAAAGTTGCGTGTCTGGACAGTGCCTTAATTCCACATATGATCTTGAACCATCGGGCAGAATCTTCAAGCCCTTAAAATGCTTTGTCCTTAGTCTAGTTATTGTTGACGTAATTTCTCCGCTATAATTTAATTCTGGCAGCGATAAATTTTTATTGGGTTTCAGCAGAGCTTTTGTTTTGCATCTGCGTTGGCATCAGAGACCGTAGTAGATGAAGTTAGAGGCTCAAGTGTTCTGGCTTCATTGGCAAGGAAATCGGCGCCATCTCGTTCCCTTCCATGTCAACATGGGCAGGGATCCACTGGAGGGTACATGATTTGCCCAATGCACCAATCAAGAATAGGAGTGCAGTATATTGTTGAAAATAATATTCGAGTAAAAATATGATTACAATGTGTTAAAATTTTTTTATATTTTTGGTGCTTGCAATTAAGAAATGTCAGTATTTAAAATCTGTTATTATATCACTATTTTCTGAATTTAGGTATATATAAGGGCATCTTTAGCTCCGAATTAAAATATAAAGTTGCCCATACATGCACAAAGATTTGTTTTGTTTTGCAAGTGCATGTATATATTTTCTTACTTCTAGTAAAAATTAAAATGTTTTCATTCGGTAACAAGCATTATATTATATTAACGAATACTAATACCATTTTCAGTTAATAATTTATTGATCATTGAGTTTATGCTTTATAGAAGAAGTTATTGTTCACATAGTTAAAATATTAAGACTTAAATTTCAAAATACAGCGCAGTTAAGACATTAATTTTTAAAAACATCCTCATTTTAATGTATGCTTATGATTCAAGAAGCTGCGCATTTTTTTTTCATTTGAAATGTTTATTCTTTAGACAATAAAAATTTCATTGTTACAAATTTAATTTCATTTTATTAAAAATTGAAAAGTAAAACACTTTAGTTCAAAGGTTGGAAATTTATTTAAGGAACGCAATTAGAGAAAAAAAAAACATCGGAAGACTAAAGAAATAACAACCTTCCTTTAGCAAGAAAAAACTAAATAAATGTAGAAAACAAACTGTCAGAAACAATGAAAATAATAATTACTTCCCACTACTACTTCTAAATAAAGTATAATTATTTTAACAAGCAGCACAAATTTTAGAATACACTTAAGGGCAAAAATTTGCAGAAAAACAATAATGACTTAATCATTTTTAGAGCGATGTTTTAATTGAAAGAAGGAACACTTGTGTGTATATCGCTCTTCTCTACCGGAAGTATACTGCTTCAATGTATACGAATAATTCACTGTTATTTTAGAGAATCTAATATAAAACTTACGAAATGTGTTTATGTTAGTGTTTTGGGCTCATTTTTATAAGGATCAATGCATTTTTACGAGTTTTAATTACTGAATATTTAATGTTCCCGTTTCGTTCAGTACTTCTTATTTGAAGCATTACGATGAAGGTAAAGTATACAGAGAATCGAGGTTGCCTAACGGAAATTAACAACGAAATAAAACCGATAAAAAAATCATATTTCCGGTGAAGAGAGCAGTAAAAATGATGGAAATAAGATATCGTGTGCGTAAAGGGGAATCGAAAAGCAAAAATTGCGCAATACCTCCCATAGTTCAATGAAAACTGTTACACCAACACAGCTTGTTAACTGGATGCAGATCAGTTCTCTCAAAACAAGACCTATGCTTCAAAGTCACCTTTAGGTTCCTTGCCTTCATGATCGGTAGGGGTCCACAAGGATTTAAATAGTAGGGGGTACTCAGTTCTGTAATTTGCGGTTGAAAGTATGTGAAATACTTTCTTAACTTCATTATTCATATATATGTATGAAGTCCATAGTAATAGCAATTTTTTTAACGAAATATGTTTCTTTACGCGATAAAATATAAATATAGAATTATATTTTTGTCAAACAAATTTAATACATGAGACATCGTACTTTGTATCATAAACAAAATAACATTCAGGGGACCTCTGAAAATAGTTATACTGATTAATTTGCTAATACATTCTAAATTCTTTCATAGTCACAAAGATAAGGTAGTCAATAGTTTGATAATCAACACATTTTATTCTTCCGAATTACGCACATGGTCGCGGTTGCCCAGTGGTCAGGTCGTGAACTCGTGACTTGCGTAGTCGAGTCACTTGTTTGAAACCTAGTGTCACTGAAGACTCGCTATGTGGAGGGGTTGATGAACATTAAATCTCTTTAGGTTCAAAGTTCTCTTTTTGGCGTGGAGTAGAAGTTTGGGGATAGGTTTCCAGTTCAAGTGGCGACCTTGACACTTGACTGAGGTTCAACATTACGAGGTACACTGCCAATAGTGCACGTGTTGCTTAATTGTGCCTCATAAATTAAAATCAAATCAAATTTGTATTGCGTATGAAGGATAACATCAGTGCTAAAGTTGATAATCCTCTATTCAATTTTAAGCTCTATGAATGAATATCACAAATATACGTTTAAGAGCTAAATATTAGAAAGTTGTGTCAAAAAATCTTGCATTCGATAGAGGAAGATATTGTTTTGTCATTAACAATGATTATCTCCATTTCTTCTAAAATGAACATTACAATGAAGATGTGCAGTTTATTACATAAACTAATTATTTCTTCGTATTATTCACATTTACTTGTAATTATTGTCGAAGAAAACAGGTTATGAGTTTGAAGATTACTTTTAATTTATCAATTGAGTCCATTCTTGTAAACACTGGTGAAATCAAATTTGAAGAAATAAAAAAGAAAAGGAAAATTAGGAAATGTAATACTTTGGAGCTAAAGCTTATGATTTGACTTCACCTCTCTTTCCAGTTTACAATAGCTTAACAATAATAATAATAATATTAATAAGAATAAAATAATTTTTTTTTGTTTATCCAATTTAAGATTTCCAGGAAACAAATTATATTGAAATAAAATATACGTATTTTTTCACTCTTTCAAAATCAGCACAAAACAAATATTTTCAACCTATAGATTTATTTATTCATTGCCTACGTCAACTTTCCATATAGAAATGTTGCAGAGCCATATCTGGTCTGAATTATTTAAAAACTTGCTGTTGTCAAAATCATCTCATCTTTACTTTATTAGAAATTAATAAATATCTTTCCTTTCAAACTTTTCTGCTTCGGCTGCATTTCGTAACTCGAAACGAAAGCTCAATCACGTGGGGAAGATGTAATTAAGTTGTGTGTGTGTACTTCATATATATTTTATTTTTTCAATTTAAATTTTACTAGGCAATCTGAGATGATTGGTAACAACAATTTAAATTAATATTTCTTAGTGCAAATAATACTCTCTATATCAAATTTAAATCTCACAAGAAAAAATTATATCATTTGAAGCTTCATATTAAAATAATATATAGCAATGATTAAAATTATGTATATTTTGTAAAAAATGCAATGCAACAGCTTATTATCGTAAATGAAAAAAAAACATGATTTCTATATCTTTTTGTTATAATATATGAAAGTTTGAATGGAGACATATGAGAATCTGCAAAAAAATACTTATATTTCAGCGAAAGTATGATGCAATGTAAGAATTTTGAATTAAAACATATTTATTAAATGCCACTTAGAAAACATGTCGAATTATATAAAATCAAAACAATACATCTTTTAAAGAATCTTTAACATCAATGCTATATCTCCAAATTCTTCTTACATCATCGATTGTTAAATGCCATCTTAGAAATAATACGCATTATTATAAATAAATATTCTCAGACAAATTAATATTTGATTCTACAAGAAAGTCCCCATGTCATTCTTTTGTACTAAGATCAGATAAATAAAAAACATTCTAAAAAGTTAATTTCCTTATTTTTATTATTTTAAATCTTGGTATTTTTCTGTTATCCGGGGGCAAGCCAAAAATATGCCAAATAATGCAGAATTCCGCCAAATTTCTTACAACCATTAGGGGAATGTTCGTTAGGGGCCATATTCTCTATTCTCTGCATTCATTCAAAACAAAGTACGTTGTCCTTTCTTTCTTCCATCTTAATTTTTGTTTTAAAAAATTATGAAAATTTGGGATTTAGCTAGACTGAAGAAGATGCAGTCTCTTTTTTAAGAGAAAGGTATATTGGCAAATTGGTGATGGAGTATGATCCATTTGAGCAAATTCTCAAGGACATCATCGTATTCTGGATAAACCAATAATTAATTATTAGCATTCTTTTTGGATAAAACTTTTGTTTACAATTTATTAATATTTGTTTATAGGTGAATGTTTACAACTTTTATTCCGCTGACTGTTTTGGCATTTGCTTCGCTTGGCGACTTGGCTTGCGTTTGGTTCACAATTGGTGATATTTGCACCTGGCTAAGGGAAAAGTACCTAAATATTATCCAAATAAGAACAAATGAATCTATACAAATATTATATTCTTTACTTCGCAACTATTGATGCTCAAATTGAGTAGTGGTTCTAGCACCGATTCCACCAAAGACAACCCTAAATGCTAAAGAGGACTGCCCATGAAATTCGATTATGCCTCCAGGTCCTAATGCTGTATACTACAGAAAACAAAAGAATGAAGAATCTCTCAGATCATCATCAATTGCTCTTAAATGTGATACTAAATTAAAAATTTAGGCATATTTTCATATAAGTAATCAAAAAATTATCCAACCATTTCCTTTTAACATTAAGACAAGCAGAAAAAACGATTTTACTGATAATATAATCAATTCCACTTGGAAATCAGTCAGACTGTACATTATTCGATTCTTAAATATTGCCAAACGAGGGTATGGATGACGAACGCAACTTAAATGCTAGAAAAACGAGGGAATTACGGCTAAGAAAATACTGGGATATAAAATCCAATTTTATTAATATTTAATTAAATGGGTAATGCATTAGCTTTACAAAAATTTAAATAATTATATTGAGTAACTTTACTGATGTTACTATTGCTGATGCATGCAAAGTAATTCAATGATACAACTTTCGCATGTGAATTAGCATCGAAGAAATGATTATATTTCATTTTATGGTACTAAACAGTATAGTGGTACTTCTTCTGAATTCAGTAAAATTGTCATTAAAATTGATAAAATCATGTGACCTAATTTGTGTAATTTTTTACTAAAATTATTTGTAACACAATTGTAAATTTGCATTATGAATAAAAGTCATAGAAAGAGAGAGGGTTTTAGTACGAGACTATCAATTTTTCTTTATATCTACCCAGTTAATTAATAGCTTATAAATGTAGTTCAGTTAAGGGTTATTAAGTAAGCCAGTTATTTGATCTAATGAGCCCTAGTGCTTGTACAAATATCATGTAATCTATTCCATGAAAATTTCAACCTTTTGGTATGTCAAATAGATCGTATCATTTACTCTATATCATCCTTGGACCGTGTGTTCCATATTTTTTAAGGATTATATGAAGGACTCTTCTTTTCAGAATTATTGTAAAACACGATTCTAAATGAATCATGTATAAAAGAAGACTACATAATAATAAAAATGTGCTTTTAGTGTTAGATTTCTTTTAGAGTCATCTCAAGTACTTAATACGGGTTTCAGTTACATGACTTCTTTTCTCAGTATTCTGGTATCTAAACTATTTTTTCCCCGGACTCAGAGGAATCTTTCGACAAAACTGATTTAATTTGAAATACATACAAAACCCAACTTGGGTATCATGGAATCAAATATAATGCTCATATTTTAAGTATTTTGGTACATAAACCCCCTTATATCAAATCAAGGAAAAATAATTTCATTTATGCGGAAAACATTTATATTAAAATATACGGAATAAACATAAATGTATGAAGCATTTTCACAAATGAAAAAGAATATCTCTTCATCATAGAAAGCAATAATTATTAAAAGGGAAAAAAGGGCTTGTGAATAAAAAAGAAAAATAGAAATTTTGTACTCTTATTCTGACTATATATGTATATAAGCAAAATCTTCTACTGCATATACTTTTGACAGTTTTCTCAAATTTCTTTTTCTTATCACTTAGAATTGCAAATAAAAATTAAACTAATAATTATTGATTAAAATGGATTACTTTTATGTATTGGAAAAACTTTTTTTTATAAAATACATGTCAGGGGTTAAAATTTTGAGAAATGTACTGGGAAAAAATGTCTTTGGAAAGTTTAAATCAACTAGATTTTTTATAATATTTCAAAGGAAAAATCTCATGCTCACAAAAATTTTCTAAGGGCATATCATTATTCCTCTTTAATTATGTATTAAATAGGTTTATTTTCTCTTTTTAAAATAAGTTCATTTATAAAATCTCACATATATATTCATTCATTTTCTTATTATTTCACATACAATTTAATTGTATTAATTACTAGCTGTGATATAAATTTATAATTTTTCTTTCTGGTATGTCATTAATTAATTGTTTTTTTATATTATGTCTTCATATACATATATTTGTGCACGGAATTTAAGTTTTCTCATATTTTTCTTCAATTCCACAAAAATCAACTGGGAAATAAAAATTTGTGCTACAAAAGAATAATGTAGTAAAATGCGGATGAAGAAAACTAAGTTATAAAAAATATATGATACGTATGCATATTGACAGTATTTCAAAATATGATGAATAGCAAACCAAAGTCCCTTAAGTAAGAGATACATATGACCACTTCTAACTACAATGGCTGCATGACACCATCTGTTTATGCTCAACACTAAGTTATTCGACAGATATTTGAAGGATTGCCATTCCCCTTTAAGTATTTGTATTTGCGGTTTGATATTCTTCGGTGGACATGATCGTGTTATCAGGAACCTACTCAAAGCATCTCTCGTTCAATGGCACATAAATTTAAGGAACACGCTCGCCAATCCCTTCTACAGACATTATCACATTCTAGAAGTTCCTGAACAATACAGGAATCGCATGACCACGCGCTGGCGTCTGCGAAAACAAATTCTGGACTAATGACACCTCGGAACAAACGCATGTGGGAGAGGATAACATCACAGTAACGATCTCCGGTAATCAAGCCTCTGTCGAAAATGTGAGCTTTCGTCCGTCCATTCATCTTAATGCCCCTCCACAAAAATACGCAAGGACGATTCCGACACTAATTTTCCCAGATGTTTGTAGAATGAAAATGTCCTTACCCTTCTCTACATCAACAAGCGCTAATAATTGCTTGCCAGACTGAAGCGAATCTGACATTGTTAAATAGGACGCGACCTTATTGATGAGATACTATTTTTAAATCGCGACACTTGTTTTTCGCTTATAGAACGCAGTATTGGTCATCTTTTATTTTTATTCTTTGGACGAGCTCCACCAACCATCTTTATAGCTATATCTATCTTTTCAAAGGTTACTCAAGCTCGGGACACACCATTTTCAAATTATTGGTAACTCTTGTCAAATTACACCTATCAAGTTTTTCGATTATTATAATACTTGTAAAGGCATCCTGATTGTTCTTTGCAGTCGTATTGATCATATAACCTTACTTTCAATTGCAGTGAATGTCTAGATCAGAGGTGGACAACCCGCGGCACATCCCACGTTGTGACGTTTGAGAAAATTAATGGTAGCTAGAGAGTTAGGAAATTAAATAATTGATTTATTTACGTCACAGCTATTAATTACGGTATTGAGATTGAAGTTATTCATAATATTGGCTATTTCATCAGAGTTCAGAATATGTGTTATTTCTGAGGAAAGAGGCAAGCAACACAACCATTCTCTTTGGTGTTTTCCAACGGAATCCTCTCCATTCCATGGTTTGGGGATGGGGCGGGTTTTTTCTGACACCTCGAATTACACTCGGAATTTCCAGTCCACGGTCATAGGTTGCCGGGGCGATGTCAGAAGACAAGACTCCGCGATATTTAGGGGTTCACGTGTTCATAGGAACAGTGTTATCGTATCCACAGAAAAAAAAACGATTTTTCAGCTGTGTGACGCGAAAACGTCATAACATCAACTCTGACAACATGTTACTGTAATGCATTGCCTTTCTACTGCGTTAGCTTTTCATTCTAGTCTGGATATTAAAAAATAACTGCATCAATTTTCAATGCCAACTATTATATAATTTGTCACTAAGGTATTTGATTTATTTGAAAAAGTTCAATTTTATTTCGGATGGAAAATTAGATTTCTCCATTGATACTCTCCTGTTTTTAGAAATAAATTATCTTTATTGCAGCGTTTCTCAAACTGTGGGGCGCTCCCCCTAAGGGGGCGCGAGTATATAGAGAAATCGAAAATAAAGCATTATTTAGAGAAAAATATATTAACTTACTGAAAATGAAGTAAAACAAAATACATCATGACATAATAAAAAATAAAATACACATTTCCACTGACATAATATACTTATAAATATATCACTACTGCACAATGTATTTGACCATTAATTCATTAATACCAAGTTGTAAACATGCTTGATAAATACTAGTGCCCTATGGGCTTGTCATAAACAAAATTATGAACGAAGTTCAGTGTCTTGATAACGGTTTATAACTCAAGTCGTATTACAAATTCAACGTCAAAGTATATTATTATTGAATTAAATTCATTGTTATTGTATGAAAGAAAGCGCGATGAAAATTATGATAGAAAATTGGGTCGTAAATATTGAAAGTTTGAGAAGCAATGCTTTATTGAGATAATTTGGTCACCGAAAATTCTTGTTATCAGAAATAAATAAACCGCTGTCTTTCACGCATTTTAAAATCATATTTCATACTTCAATTATTTATATTTTTTCACACTTTAATCATTTTTCAAAAATAAATAGGAAGGCATGTTGTATCAATTTTCAAGTGATATAACAAATTTCCACAAATGTTAACTTACAAAAAATTCAAATTAGATTAACTGTAACACCGTGAAGTTACAAGATTCACCAAACACGATTTTAACACATCACGCAAATGTAAATTAACTTGACAATAACACCGTGAAAAAATTTTACGTTGTGTGAAATTTTGATAGAATATAATTATAAATTCGTAATGCAAATCTCGACACGCATTTCCCTAATTTGGGGTCCTCTTCTTCAAGATAATCTGACGGAAGACTTTTAACAATGGATTTTTCGTGATTTTCAGAACGAGTCTCATTTTCCAAACAGTCGGGGAGTATTGTTAGTAGTTTGCGAATCCGGGTCACATTTGATGCGAGTTACAGCACAAGTTACAGGAAAAGATGATCGAGGTTGAGAAATGATGATTCGCGCGTTCACGGTTTTTTTTTCATTTATTGTGTATTATCTTTGAATCGGACGGCTATGAGTTCGAATTATGTAAGGAAAGTAATTGTTTTGTAATCGGCGTGATTTGTCTTTCAACAATGTACTACAATATTTATGAAATTGATTAGGAAATAACGGAAAAAAATATTTTATTTACTATATGAAGTGGCATCAATATTAATAAATGACGAGTATAAATTTGTATTTAATACATAAAATGACTATTCCGAATGTTTTATTTGAAATAAATTTACTTTAAAAAATAAGAGGGTCTATTGTTAGAGGAATTTTTGAGAGATAATTTTATTAATTTTACCGAGAATGAGATGAAAAATTATTATAGCTATATATATACAAGTAAAAAAGTATTAATATTCCCGAAGAAAATTACTACATCAAACAGTATTTCATACCTTATATATAAAACGATACACATAAAAGCAATGTTTATTACCCTGATCAGGAAATTGATGAGAAACAATTGTATCTTAACCCTGAGACATTAAAAGATGTGTAAAAAATGAAATAAAAATGTAATGCTTAAAAGGCAATAATTGGGAAAATGACATTTACTAATTTGACTAGGAAACCATAAGGAACTTATTGTAGTTATTAGAAAATATCTAAATTTACAATAAAAAATGGGAAGCGCATATTTAATGCATTTAATGGAAATCAATAAACATTTAATTAAAAAATTACTTTGTGGTAACGTATATGTGAGTAGTGGCAAACAATAAAAATAGTGAACTAATATTATTGATCGAAATGCATGTTTTGATAGTTTTTTCATAAGGACAATTCAGTGATCTAGCTTGGGATGACACATCTTTCAGTTTATTCACGAGTCCTTTCAAAGTATGTAAAAGAGGGAAATCTCTTAAAAAAAAAGGAGAGACTTTCGTGGACCCCTAGAAAGGCATTGCAGATCTTCGGGGGTTCGCGGACCACAGTTTAAGAACCACTGCCTTAAAGGGGAGCAGTAAAATTCTTTGAATGATTAAAGTTCCTTCTTTGTTATACTTTTTTCGTGAAATGTATAAATGATTTTTTTTCATGCTATTCATTTAAAATTACGTTTTTCTACCTTTTCTGGCTTAATATATGTATCTCATGATAATAATGCGAAACTCTCTAATTATCATTTGAATTTTAAAAAGAGTATAAAAAATATTATAAAATTTTACCAACGTTAAAATATATATGATTAAAACATTACTTCCCAATATATATAAAATATTTTGTTTGTTAACATTTTTCAGCTGTAGAGTGTTAAGTACTTTACTGTTATTACTTATAAAATTCTGGATTTTATTTCTCTAAACATTAGTTGCACACGTGCATATATTGATGTGTCATACCTAGTGGGGAAGTTTGAAGCAGTCATACCCCTTTGACAGAAGGGGCGGTTGCTATCGCATACCTTATGTCAATAAGAGAACAAAATACGTTGCTAAGGACGCATTATAGGTATCGATTTAACAAAATGGGTTTCTTTAGGGTTGTTAAATGCTGTTTTATGTACCGAGTTTTAGTACTTTTTTAAATGGTTAAACTTTTTGATTAAGTGTACTTTTCATGGAAACAAGTGTTGAAATTCTTAAAAAGTTTCAGTCAAGATTTAAAAATTTCTTGATCTTTCAAGAATATGTGTTCTTCAATTTTAAAACAAAATGTTTTCATTTTTAAGAACATTTTCATAAGCGCTATTGCAAAAATTCAATTTTGAAAATGCATCGATGACAGCTTTTAATATGGTACTCAATATTTTTACACAGATTTGATTTTATACATAAAATAAGGCCAAGTTTTAATTATGTTATGGGTATATTATTCATTTTCATATAACTATTGCATAAATATGCTACTTTGTAAAACAAATTTCAAAATAATTGTTTTCGATAAATCTTTGCTTTATCTAAATTTTACTTATTAAAATTTTAAATCTTACTAATAGGCATTAAAAAGAAAAAAAGTTAAATTTTACTAAATAATCCTTTTAAACTAATACTCATTGCTTATCAAAAATTGACTGAAAATTTTAATCAATAAAGCTCTTTTTCAGCAAAGGTAGAAAAACATTACCATCAAACTGGAAAAAAATAGTCAAAACATTCTTTAAAAAACAGGTTTTCTTTCAAATATTCGAACAAAACATAAAAATAATTTTTTAAATTGTTGTTAGGTATATATTTTGCACAAAAAAAAAATATTAACTACAAAAGTCACAACATTTTTCAAACTTAAACCATTAAATATTATTTGCTTTTATATTTCAGAATTTATTTATATGATTATATTTATATGAACAGAAGTATTTTTTTTCTTATAACAAAATCAGTATAAAAATATAAGGCTAGTGTAAAAACTAGCAAGGAATTGTATTTGCGAGATATGATGCCCCCTTTTCTGATGTATAAATTGGAAAGAAGCCATTTGCTTTGATTTTGTTATAGTCAGTGTATTTGTCGGCAGTTCACAAAGTTCAAGGTGTCTGAAGGTTAATATAAAATGACATATGATCAATTTCTTAAGTAAATATCAACTTTAAAAATTATCATACTCTTTAAATGAATTTTAGTACTCTTAATGAAATTTATATTTGCATTTAAAATTTAAAAAGAAAAATTGAAATATGAGAAAAAATTTACCTTCTTATGTAACCTATTCCTTTCTTAATGGTGTGATAGTATTCTTAATCTGTATTAAAATAAAAATACCCATAGTTCCAAAAGGAGAACTCCCAGCACCAATGTCCATTGAGCCAATTTGAGTTACAACCTAATGAGGCTGTGGTCAGTGAGGACCATCAGAAAGAAATAAGGAACTAAATACTTACACTGCAACGCTTTTTAATTTTGTACTTAAATTTTATGTTGTGCTCTTTAATAAAAAATAGATAAATTAGAAATATTTTATTGATCATTATATGAATGAACTTATTATGAGGAGGGGGAGGGATCAAAAACAATTTTTAGAATACAGAATTGTGTAAATCCAGGCTTTGTCAGTACATATATTTATATGCAAGCATATCATCCACTGTTACTGATACCTTTTTAAATATCCCTCTAATATATTTCAGTAAATAAACCTTAAATTGATATAAAGTATTGTTTATTGCTTTGATTTTTAAGAGATGCTTTATACCTTTGTCCACATTTAAGGTATCCGACTACGTTCGGAACCGTGATTTTGCAAAAGCGTATAAATGGATAATATTTATGATATTTAGTGTCACTTAGATTAGAAAATGTAGATAATATTGTTTTAAGAATAGTATTACAATAAAAAATATTTAAGTACAATATATTGACAAGTTTTCAAAATATCCTCCTTTTGTAAAAAATGCTTCTATTATAATAATATTTTGCCTGTATATAGCTCAGACCTCTGTTCAGAGGCTCAACCAGAATTTTTGAAATATATAACTTAGAAGTGGGTTTATCCATGTTTTACGACAACAGAGGGGAGAAATTTTAAGAAAAAACGCTGATAATTTTTTCTAATGGTTGTAACTCTGAAAATAATATGAATTTTTCAAAAATCATAGTTGAGCCTCTGTGCAGAAGTCTGAACTATATTCAGGAAAAATATTATTATAATAAAAGTATTTTTCACAAATGGAGAACATTTTGAAAGAAGGTTATTCTAAGTTAATTTTTTTGCCGAAATATTGTATTTAAATAACTTTTTTTGACAAAATGTCCTTAAAACAGTTTTATGCATGAATTCTAATCTAAGTGACACTAAATATCATGAAAATTATTCATTTATGCGCCTTTTTAAAATCACGGTTCCGAACGTAGTCGGATACCTTAAGATGTCTGTATTTATCAATTGCGATTGAAAAATCCTCGTTTTCTTTTTATAATTATGATAAGAATTTATTTACAACTTTAAATCTGCGATAGTTAAGGTTGGAATCTGTGGCTAGCGGTACTCATTAGGATTTCATTTTGGTTTGGATTAACGCCGTTTTATATTTGATCTTTGAAAATTTTCAGCTTTTTTTTTTTACTCGAATCAGAAGCTCGCTTAACATTGTTTATACGCTGTGAAAGTTTGAAGCTTTGTCAAAACCTTCGCATGATGGTGAAATCAATATCTAAACTTGCACCTTACTATCCATATTCACTCCACACAAACGTGAGGATTTCGAGCACGGGAAGTATAAAAAATCCCTTTAGAGCAGATATTTATGAGTTTGAGTATGAAAAAAAATCTGTTTTTATATAATCGTCATTTTTAGTGCAGCAGCGAATTATATATTACATTAAATTCTCTAGTTGTTATAAATGAGTATAAACAAACTAGTTTTTGTATCACTAAAATTATCGAATCATTGTTTTTAATGTTCTTATTTAAGACACTGTAACAGTACAACCTACTTTTGCACTCAATATAATTCAGTCTGATGTGTGAGTAGATATAAAAGCCATTATAAATAGACACATAAAAAATAATCACAAATACAAACAAAATATATTAAATTATTTATTAATCAACACTAGTTCAAAATATGAGGGCATATCAACTTCATCGGGTTAACTGTAAAATAATCAAATTTTGCATCTATTATCCTTAGAAAGGGGTGTATATATAAGTACATAATACTATTCTCCATTAATGGGTAATGAAAAATTATAGTATAAAACTTTGGTTGAATCCAATTCTTTTGCCAATGTCTTCACTATAATCCCCAATCACAATAAGCAATCGGTTAGCTGCGTAGAATAGTCCTAAAATTGTAGTCTCTGTCTTTACTACTCTTCCCAGCTATTTATATACATAGCATTTCCCATCTGCGTATCATATTTCCTATGTAAAAAGGAAGTCGTTAAACTTTGAATAAAACATTAAAAAAATTCTGGTTAATTTAAGAAAGAAGTCTTGCAAGACATCCCGTTACAAAACATCATTGCTTCTCAAAGTTTGAATGTTTGTGGCCCAATATTCAATCATAATTTCCATCTCGTCCCCCTCCATACCACAGCATTGCATTTAATTCAATAACACTATACTTTGACGCTAAAACTACAATAGAACTTTAAACTCTTAGGTACCACCGGCGGATATAAACGTTTTGCTCAGCCAAAGAGTTGATTGCCCGGAGGTATATATACGTCTTTCCGATATACGATCGTTTCTGCGCATTGCCATCAACCAAATTATTCCGAAGACTTTGGAATGCAAAAAGAAGGACTTCGATAGCGTTTGCGAAGGATTTAGTTATTTCAAAGGATTTGCTTATTTATTCCTTTTTCGGTGGCATTGGGAAGCAAATCGTGTAACTTCGGCAGTTAAAGAATTAATTTTCGAGATAAGTGTTACAAATTATCAAGATAAGAGAGAGGGCTAATTTTTGCATATAATTTTATATATGACAAGCCCATGGGGTATTGGTAATTATGTGAATGTTGTTCTTAACTTAGTATTGTTAAATTAATCATAAAATACATTGAGCAGTACTGATACATATACACTGCTGTGGACAATTGCTAAGGACGGATCACAAATTGCTATGTTAACATAAGAGACATGAGGCCTAGTAGGATAAAATATAGTTGCCACACTGTTCAGACATTAGAATAAAGAATATTTATTGTTCTGGAAGTAAAAAGCTTGAAACATCTGAAAGAAAAAAAAATGTTCATTTGATCTGCGTACGGAGAAATGGAACAAGGCATCTAAAAGTCAGCAGGCACCTTAAAGAAGGTATCAGTACGGGATATGTCCACCGTGGAGTGTGATGCAACATTCCACACGTCGTACCATACTTTGCACAGCATTATCCAGCAGCTGTTGAGGCAACGGATGAGGGGTGTTCTTGTTTGTCGGAGGATAGTTTCGACCAGCAACTTCCCACACATTTTCAATGGAGTTCAATCTGGAGAACGCGCTGGCCATACGAGACGTTGAATACCCTCGCTGTCTAGAATTGAACAGCGAATGTTCGATGACATGTTGCGTTGTCGTCCAAAAAACAAATTTATCACCGACAGCACAACGGAAAAGACGAACATGAGGAAGTAGAACTTCATCAATGTATCGTTAGCCCGTCATAGTCCCATTCGCAAACACATGTAGGCGCGTGCGGCCATTGATCATGATGCCGGCCCACACCATGATATGTCGGATATTGGTCCTTTTCCTGGATATTTTCTGGACGATAAGTTGTTTTCGAGCCAGATCAGTTTCTACAATCCGATGACAGACTGAACCTAGAATAGTACGCATTCCTGTTCAGTTTGTGATGCTTACGACACCATTGCAAACGGGCAGTACGGTGCTGTCTGGTCAATGGGACTCACACAACAGGTGTGCGTGCGTATAGTCCTCCTCTCCTCAAACGTCTGGCAACAGTTTTTCGGGAGATCTGCTTTCCTGAGGCAAACCTGCTGAGCTGTGGTGCGCCTGTTCCTTTTGCTGATAGGACGATATATCTGTCTTCTGCAGGCGTCGTACTTCTAACACGACCTCCCCGTGCCGTCTACTACACATTCAGTAGTTTTAAATGACTTCCACAGCCGTGAAACAACGCTGTGAGCGATGTCGAACTCCTGGCAACATCTGTTTTTCCCCTTCTTCGATCTTTCCAATAATTCGGCCACGCATAAAATCATCTATGTGATGTCGGGAAGACATGCCAAAAATTTTAAGTTCGTTAAATCTTTCCTGTAAAACTTTGACTTGAAACAACAACTTCCACACGCGTCAAAACCTTTAAAGCTCTTATGAACGGTATCACGGGATGAACAGACGTGGGAAAAAAATTTGCATACTCATACTTCTTCTTATTAATATCCCGCACTTATTCTAATTTTCCACATTTTGCTTCCTTTCATTTTGTGGTTGCTATAGATGATAGTGTTATCCGTCCTTAGCAATTGTCCAGCAGTGTATAAGGGTAGTATCTCAGTGTAAATGCGTGTTTTTTTAATATGTCAGAATGCATTTTGTTTACTTTCAGTAAATTTATAACTTTTTAAAATAATTTTCTGTTTTAGACTTTTCAATATGCTCTCCCCCCCCCTCGTAGGGTTATCACGCTCCCTAGGGGATCGCGCCCCACAGTTTGAGAAACGCTGCAATGTATCAAACGTTTTCATTTTATCTTAAAAAAATATTTGAAATTTAATACTCATTCAATTCATTCACGGTGGATCATTATTTTTAAGATATATGTTAACCATTATTTTAAACACACAAAAAATTGTATGCACTTTTTTGCACACACTTTCTTGCATATATATCTCTCTTTCTTAATCAATTAGCTTCTCTTGCATTTTTTTATTTTACGCATTTGCTTTATATGTCTGTAAAGAAAAGGTCTTATAAAAAAATTCATCTAAGAATGGATCTGTAACCTTTTCTTTGGAAAAAAGAATTATATTCAGCATATAAGGCTTAGAATTTATTTATTCTATAGTTAAATCAGTTACACTAGAAATATTAGGGATGGCTTTCATAATTTTGGCATAGTTTTGAAGTTGATATAAACCTAGTTACATGATGAAGAAGACAGGTAATCTGATACATTATTCCTGCAGCACTATATGATGGCGTTGAACCAAAGTTCCATTTATTATGCAGAAGTAACTTCCGGTATCATGCACGATAGTTTATAAGGAAATTGTAATTCGAATTTATATCTGGCGTAATATTATCGTTTGCTATATTTTTCTTTAACTCTTATAAGGCAATAAAGATTTTAAAAGTAAACATTAGCTCACAACGGTTTATTTTAGTTTCTTTAAGGTGTAAAATAAACAAAAATTAAAAGAAAAATACATAACAATGTGCAGACTTTTTAAAATTTTGTGAGAATAGAATAGAATTATTCCCATTGAATTATTTGCCATTATCAGACGTTTGTTTTCATTTGTTCAAATATACTTTATCATTGCACCACATGATACTACCAAATAACATAAAACATATGAGAAAACGCAGTGATATATTATTACTCGACACAATAAGATGAAATAATAACAGTGCTCGTGATTGTTTTATCATTTGGGTCGATTGATTTGACAGCTCCTTTTTTACCAAAAAGTTCCTGTTCATGCAATTGTGTTCCACCTACATTTTATTATGACATTCTATAAAAAAATGCAGATAAGATTTTAATTAAATACGACAGTCATAAACTTTAAAATGAGGAGAAATGTTTCCCTTAGTCGAGAAAGGGTTAATTAATGTTACATGAAAATATTCTTATAAAAGGCTCGTATTATTTATCCTTGTAACTATTTTTAAAGGAATATTTTGAATTGAGATATTTTGTGTAAAAATCATTCTTTGAGTCTTTCGTAAACTTAATTACATCGTTAATGTATCAATGAAATGTCATCTGCCAATCAGATACATAATTTAATTATGGTATATATTATTATTTGGTATGTGTAATTATGAAATGTATGTCGAACAAGGGCATTTTATTCAATTTCTTACAGTTTTAGAATCAACTAAAGTTTAATTGTAAACTTGGAATAGATGACAGAGATTCAGTTTATGTTTGCTCTTGTAAACGTTTTTAATTCTATATTAGAATTATTCTAAAACTGATATGAAAGGCAAATAATGAGCAAATATTTATTAAAGCTATTGTTTTTCTATAAGAAGTACACAGCGATTTTTATCCTCCTCTCTCAAGTATTTGTATTTAGAAAGGTATAATTATAGTAATTTCATTAAAAGCTTTAATAAGCGAACTCTAACACTTCTTAAACTGTAATAGGCGAACTGCGGTGGTCATTTTGGATTAAAATGGGACATCATGCGAACAGAAAGTTATCAATTATTTGTGAGCAAACAATATTGCATATTTATGTTACTTTGACAATTTGTTAAGAACCGGAAAAATCATGAAATCATTTTACATAAAAAAATCATCATACATAAAATCATTACACATAAAATCATTTTATGTGTGTGCATGCGTGAGAGTGATAAATATTTCTTGACCTCCGCTATAAGGTTACAACACTTCTTTCTATGCCCTTAAAATCACAAGATTAGTGAAAAAAAATCCTAGCCATTTGTTTATTGATGTTTATTAATTTGCTTAAATCCTGATGTTTATTACTGTTTTATTCTTATTCTTCATACAGAATGCTTTCAACAAACCTTTTTCCATTAATAAAGATATTAATACAAGGCTAATATATCATATAAGTTCGCTATTATAAATACTACTATCAATTTAGAAATTTTAATTTTATTTGTAGTTCATTAGTAAATTTCTGTTGTTACAAATGGCACCTGATCGGCAAAGACCAAATCGAGGCCCACGAAATTTATCATGGCAAAAGGCTAAGTGAAGCCTGACGTTAACCGTAGCTTTGAGCACCGTACAGATGACAGTAAGATTTGGTTTGTTTCCACCCTAATTTTGAGGAAGAATATCCTAGGGGTGGTCAGGGGCCTCTCACCTATCTTTTCTTTCCACCAACCTCACAAAAGGACTTCCGGTTCTTTGTTTATTTAGAATACCATCATGCCGCAAAGACACTATGCATTTCTAAACATCCATGTCTTCTCTGCGATTTGAACCCAGGCCTTACTGCACAGCAGTGAACGTCCCTAAACACTATACTGGACGGGCGGCTAGTTAATTTTTAAAATTAAGGGACTAAAATGTTCTTTTAAACACATTACATAGAGACAATTTCACCACATTTTAGTATGGTAATAGCAGTGTAGTAGATATGATTACGAATTCGTGGTCGGCGAGTCTACGGTTCGAGTCCTGGAGCCACTTAAGACACAGAGGGCTGATGCATGTTAAATCGTTTAAGATTAAAGCCCTCCCGTTGGCTTTGTGTGGTAGTTTAGAGAGGGAGATACCAGCTCAATAGTTGTTCTCGTTACTTGAACGGTATTCAAAATTACGAGGTGCATTTCCAACAGCTCTCGAGATGCTTTTTACTGCAACGTTAATGAAACTCTTAAATATACAGTTTATCTCACTGGGTACTTGAACTTATACTTTAAAATGAGTAGTTAAAGCTTTTTTTCGTGTCAGAAATGAAAATCTATGTTGTTAACTTAAAGAATAAAAGAACAATCACATTATAGTAATTAAAATTCTCAATTGACAATAAAGAAAATTTTAAAGAAATTATAAAAAAAAATTGCGGGGAAACCAATATTTTAACAATAATGTGCTCACTTGGTTTACAACAATGACAAGATGAAAACCTAATGTTGTCAAAGAGAATCTTTTTTTTTATTCCATAAAAAAATTCAATGCATACGCAACTTACTGTCATTTCAAAAATAATTGCTCATAGTATTATTATATTTTAAAATGTTTGTCTACAAAAGAATTCTTTTTAGTCAGATGTTGTTAGATTGTTGCATTACAATTCCTTGTCTCATCAGACAAAGAATTACAAGGTCATTTTTATAACTCAATGTCATGACATGAAGAGATTAGGCAAACGATAGAAATAAAATTTTGGGTGATTGTATTGTCTTGTTATATTTCTACATTGAAGGGAATGGGAAAGGAGAATGCATACAAAGTATGTCAAGAACTGAAATAGATTTGAATATCTATTTATAAATTTACTCACACAGGGAAGCAATGGGCTTTTTATATTTTTTATTTATGGATGATAATTAATTCATCAATTTTGTATGCAACCTGACGTATAATTAATTTATTTTTATCTAAATTACGATGAATCTAAATTGATTCTCAACAACTTCAATCACTTTAGTAATTAATTTACTTTTGTCTAAACCCGGAATAATTTATAACTAGATTTGTCAACTTTAATCAACACTAATATAATTAGTGTTCATATCTGAACCCTATGATTCATTCATCCTAATTTATCAACTTTTTCTGTATTTATGATTGATTAATTAATTTTTTAAACTTTATTCTAAACAATAAGTAAAGTTTCTTAAACTGGAGAGACTGCTTTAGAAATTTAAAATAAATAAATAAATAAAAATGTTTGTTTCGTGGAATTAACTAAACATAATTAAATACTAATTAAATAATTCTTAATAAATGTGTTTAAAATTAATCCATTGTTTGAAT
Source organism: Trichonephila clavipes (assembly GCA_019973935.1). Classification (NCBI taxonomy): domain Eukaryota; kingdom Metazoa; phylum Arthropoda; class Arachnida; order Araneae; family Nephilidae; genus Trichonephila; species Trichonephila clavipes. The sequence continues at coordinate 45,491 of BMAU01000775.1, read as the reverse complement.
TTAGTCACTTTAAAACTAAAATATTACATCAAATTGGTTGCTCTGGATCTACTTCTAAAATTAATTGCATGATAATGTAAATATTTTATGTTTTGTGATTTTTTTAACTGACACACACACATATATATATATTAAGGTTGCTTTTAAAAAATCTACATAAAATACTCCAAAAACTTGCTTCCTTCTACTACAATTTAACAATATCCCAACTATATTAGTTAGTTTTTCAATGATACATATGCTTAAATATGCATAATAATATATTCAGAAAATGCAATAAAAATCTAATTTATGGTTATGCAACATTTATGAAGTTATCAAAGCTCACATTATTTCGAGCTTATTCTGTTTAATAAAAGTATTTTTTTTAAATGAATTTTGTGTTTAGTCAGTTTATTTTGTTAATTTTTTAAAAAAAATATTAATTTTGGGATTTTCTATGTTAAAAATGAATTGTTTGTAATAATTAATAAATTAAATTTTTTAATAATAGTATAGTCTGCTCATTTTTGTACTTCCTTATTCGTATTTTATTGATAAAAATATTGTTGTATGCTCTGTTTTCAAGAATTTGTTAAATAATAAGTAGAATTTACTGAATCTTTTTTTAAAAATTTTAAGGAATAAAGAGTTGTGTAAAGAATATATATAAGCGTATTAACAGAAGTGTAATAAAGAATAAGTATATTAAGAAATAAGTTTTCTACAGACATTTCCAACACACAAGCACACATAATGTTGCGTGAATTAAGGAATGTTTTTTTAAGAAAACATTCTTTCAGTATTAATATTATTACATCGAACTATCTATCATCAATATTTTTCTAATTCCACGGAAACCAAAATATAGTTAATCATAATTTATGCAAAGATTCTAGAAATTTCCTTGTTTTCAAGCAATTAATCATCGTATTAAAAGATTGCTATCATATTGTGGAGCACCAGATAGAAATATATGCACTGTAATAGTAGTTTAAGGAACTCTTAAAATTAAATGAAGCATAGCGATGTTAACTGAACATCAATCAAAACTGTTGCAAAGATAATCAATAGGAGCATACGTTAAACGAGGAAACAAATTTGTCTTTTTTACTTCTGAAGTCCAGAAACTGAAGACTGTTCGAAATTTCTCATTTTGTTTTCGGCAGCCGATTGTTTCTAAAAACAATATTCTGATTCACTTTATGTGCCCATTAAACCCCTTTACAACCTGAGTTCCCACCGAAGCTTTGGATCACGCAGCCGGAAGTTTGAAAAGTTGAGGATTTATTGGCAATGCCAGATCGTTTTCACGACTCGGTTACGGTCACAGGGAAGGAAGTCGAATTCAATCGAATTCGTCAGGAATGGGACTTCCGATACAATTTCCGAAAAAGAAGAAGGTGTTTGATATAAGGAAATCAAGCGATGATGTTGGAAACAATCAGATCAGATGTCATGGTGCGAAGAGCTTTAGATTTATTTTTTCCGTTTTGCTTGCTTGATTTTTTACGCCTTCTTGCCTCTTTTCTATTTTCTTTATCTAACTTGTTTGTAAATACGGGGGAAAACATTAGATGAACTAAACAACAAAAAGTCTTATAAACAATGGACAGTGGTTATAATGTTTATCGAGAATTTAAAATTAAATCTGGTGATTAATTTACTTTTTCTAAGCATTCTGAGAAAAACATTTTAGAAAAGTAAGATCCCATCATTTAAATTATAAGCCAGCGTTTTTCAAACTGTTGGGCATGACCCCCCCCGGGGGGTAACCCTACAGGGGACGCGAGTATATCGAAAAAAATATTAAAATATATATTTTTTTACTGAAAGGAAGCAAAACAAAACATATTCTCGTATAATAAAAAATGAAATGCACATTTACACTGATATAATACACTTATAAATGTATCCGTACTGCACAATGTATTTCATAATTAATTTAAGAATACTAAATTAAGAACAAGTTTAATAGTTACCAGTGATGTCATAAAATTATATACAAAATTTAATACTTATCTTGATAATTTGTATGGTTTATAATCAAAGCAGTATTGTAACTTTACGTCAACGATATTCTCATTCAATTCAATACATTGTTGTATGGCGGGCGGCGCAATGAAAATCATGATTGAAAATTGGGTCGTAAGTATGGTAAGTTAAAGAAGTACCGTTGTACGCATATTTTTGGTTTAACGGAAAGTTTGACTCAGTCACCGTTGCATATTAGATACATAGCAGCCAAAATTATATCTTCAGCTATCAGTGTCTATTTGAGTATCTGAAAGTAGATATTCCTTTCTGAGAGAGAGAGAGTTTTGGTTTGTACTTCTGAAAATCTTAAGTATTATTACGAAAATGCGTTGGAAGGGATAAAAAAGAAATGTTTTTTTTTGTATATTTTCTTAACGTTCCTAAATCTAAAGTATAAATTAGAATGTTTTAAAGTTTTGTTAGTGGAGCCTCAAAACCTTTATAAAACATTAAAACCATGAACAGCACCAAGAAAGAATAGGAATTTGATTGACTTTTTAAGCCTTCAAAAATATTTAATTTGCAATAAAAACATTATAATCTCAATATAAGATTACTCAATATAAGAGTAACATCTCACTATAAAGCTACACGAAAGCATATGTCGGCGGACCTCGTAATTTGAACCGTAGTCAATTGACAAGGACGACACCTGAGTTGCTCCCTCTCTCCGTATTTCCCCACCATGCCAAGAGACGACTTTGACTCACAACAGATTTAATATGCGTCAGCTTCCTTGCACGGTGGGTCCTCAGTAACAGCAGGACTCGAACCTGGGACACGTTACCACCAGTTCGGGACCGTAACCACTAGGCTACCATGACCCTCAATGTAAGAGATAATATCTCATATAAATTTAAAAATCAAGCTCTATTTTTTCCCCAGATTTGAGACAGTTAACAGATGGAAACTTTAATCCGGTTTCGTAGTAAAATAAAATGTTTGATAAAATGTCATCAAATGAACAATAAATATATATGTTTCGGCTATATTTCAGTCTCTAAACATTTTTTTCTTACTAATTGATAATAATGAGTTATCGAATGATAATAAAAGTAAGAAATTACCCTTTTTCTTTCTCAAGAATTTTTGCTATTCATAAATTGTCGTTCTGCAATTCTTGTGTTAAACTTTTTTGAGAATTTTTTTTTTTGTATAGAGTATTTTTTTTTTATAAAAATATTTTCCTTTATATGAACTCAAGAATCATGATACTATTATGATCATCTATATTATTAAACATACGTATTGGCAAGACCAATAAATGGAGTCTCTACATCGCTACTTCGACGTAAAATAAAAATAAATAAATTTGTAAGCAAAAGCATTTTCTTTTCTGGACTCGATCCTGACCCAGTTTAGCTTTCAGTGAATATTGTAAATAAACTTAACTTCACTGATAAACTTAAATCCATTAATAAGATTACGTAATGCATCGACCTTTCACAGAATCAATTTTCGCACCTCGTTTTGAAGCTGAAATGATGGACCGTGTCGGAAGTATTTTTTGAGGTTTATTTATTTATTAACCTTTGGAGAGTAGATAGATAACTTTCTCATTCTGATAGATCCCAATGCCTTCATGAGTGATGAAGATAACATTTATTTTGGCTGTCATCTTTGTGGGACAAAAAACTAGGTTGTGATGAAGTGATTGCGTTAGTTAGAGAATCTTCTTTATAGAAGTCAATATTTAAGACAACGTTTGAAAGGATTCTGTAAAATGATGCTTATTTATGAACTCATTTGTGAGAATTTTTCATAGTTATTAGTCAGTAATGCACTGGCCTTTATTAGTGTATTTAATTGCTTCCATGTTGAAGGCTGGAGTTTTGTTTCCAGTTAATGTAAAAGATGTCAAATGATGTTTTATAATTCTTATATATTATTACGTTCCCATTAAAAAGAATGAATAGTTATACATTGCGCTGATTTTTAATCATCAATTAGTCATACTGGCTATAAAATATTCGTATTGTATGCATATGTATTATATACTAGCTGCATGACCCGGCTTTGCACGGGCTTTCTCTTTCCCTCATGACGCCAGCAATTATGTGTGTGTTTGTACGCGCGCAATGTGAGTGATTTCTAAAATTATTTCATTAAATTTCCCTTTTTCGAAATTTGTTCCACATATTTTCGATTTAAGACAGGGTTTTTTCCCCTCCCTCTAGCCCGGCATAACACGTTTTTTTTAGTGTAAAATTACTGTTTCCTCTTCCCCTCCCCCTCACAGATAAAATATAGCTTCAAATTTCGATCTATGACTTTTAAAAAACAATATTGCATTAGTTAAAAAATTATTAATGTGAAGCAATGAAAAGAAAACGATTCTTTAGTTAACTTAAAAATGTCTCTGAAATGTATTTTTATCCAAAATAATAGACAATGTACTTTTTTTAATTAACAAATAATTAATTTAGTAATGAATTAATAGAAATACTTTTAAAAAACATATATATATATATATATATATATATATATATAAACAGTATGGGGGAAGCGTAGATATATATTTACATGTACTGAAAAAAAAACATTCAAAAAGAAAAAAAACTAAACGATAAAAACATTTTGATATTTTATTTTAATTTCTTAGTTTTCCTTCCACTGTCATAGTTACAAATTTTGTGTAATGAACGCTTAAAATAGTGTAAATAATTTATATCAGTAAATGTAATACATTAATATTACTTTTTCTTGTATTTATTTTATGTTAAAATCTCCCTTCGAAATCTAGTTTTTTTATGAAATAAAAACACTTATGAACGGAACTTATGAACGGAATAAATGAAAAGCGAAAGCGCTCTGAGGAATGGCGTAGACAAAACAGAAGGGATAAAAAAAATAGATGAATGCTGTCACGGGCTTTTTTGCAAATGGCAGAATTTTTTCCTACTTTCTTGACAATTGTCGTTATATTTTGAAAACTTCTCACAATATCTTTATAAATTTTAGCCTATGTGTTATTCTGATGTATAAGCAATATTACTGTAAAGTTTCATTAAAATCCATCCAGTTGTTTTTGCGTGAAAGACCCACAAAGATACTCACAAACTTTCACATTTATAATATATATTAGATATGTACATATATGGACACACACAAAAATATACAGGGTGACTCTCTACCAGACCGACAAACTTGCAGGGTGTGTAAGAGATACAGAGGCGATTCGGAACCACACAGGAATGCAGGGTCAAGCAAATGCCATAGTTGAGAGATCGTGAAAAGAAGCAGAGAAGAAAATCAGAAACAAATGCAGCTTTGATGAACCAGTCGAGTTATAAGTCCGAGTTCACAATCTAACAAAAACTCCAGCAAACCTAGTTGTCATGGTCTCGAAAACGTAAACCACGTTATTTCCATGAAGTCTTGGCTTTGATTCCTCGCGCGTCTTAAGATTTGTGTTTTTGAGAGAATGATATACAGTCGTATCCCGATTTTACGAATTCTTCGAGACAAAACATTTGGTTCGTTATATCGAGATTCAAACAAAATACCCATTTTTTGCATTTACGTTTGGTAGATTTTATAATAAGCAATTACTCAAAAAATACCAATATTTAGAAATTAAACATTTTTAATCAACAACTAAAAATACTGTTAGAGAATTATTACGCACCACTTGATTGGAAATTTCAAAATACTAACTAATACATGTTTGAAAATCTTTTTGATTCTTTTCTCGAAATAATTCTTTTTGGACATTATGCAGAGAAAAAAATACTACTTCATTTACATCCTGCTGCATGAGATATTTTTTCACAGTTTCCAAACAATGTAAACCATTAGAAAATCATATTAGACAAGAGTTTCATTATCAATTACTGCATCAGAATCACTATTCATGGGCTCTGACAAATCAACAATTTCTTGGACTTCAATTGCTCCGATAGACTGTCCATCATCAAATGCAACATAATCGTTAAAATCTTAAAATATTCCCTACGTTATGGAGTGGAATGAATAAGAATAGAGTTCTTTGTTCTATTCAAAGCTCACATGGTAGGTTGCACTCATCTGCTCGTGTAAAATCTAATAACGGTCCGCATCCTTTCGAAATTTGCTATTTACAAGAAAAATCCTTTTCCTATTCCGGACGAAAAGGATACCATTTGAAAAAAAATCCAGTTTTTTTTCTAACACAAGCTAATTAAATTTTTTTTCACCTGTTGAAATAATTCGTTGAATCGGGAATTATTATTCGTTAAATAGAGGTTTTTGCCTTCATTTTAATCGGGAAAAGAGAAAAAATCGTGAAATTCATTAAATATGGGTTCGTTAAATCGGGGTCTGACTGAAATTAAATCTATTGAGACTCTCTCAAAATTCTCCCCTTGGCTTGTGGAAATTTGGAGAAAATAATGCTATCTCAAGTATTGTGATCGTCACTAGACCACGGTTTGGAATTACGATGTATGTCGACAATAATAATTGTGTTGTTTCAGAGTGAGACATTAATTAAGAATTAATCAAATACCATTGTTGGAAATAAGGAAGACTGTTTCCGATTAAAGTATCTCTATTATTTCTTGTGTGTAGTTATAGAGAAGCCTGCTCCAAAATCACATTAGCAACAGAATTGTGGAGATGCGTTTTAATATCAGATTAAAATTGAATTTATATTAGATACTTACGCGAGAATAAGGATTTAAAACGAAAAATAAATCTCCTAGGTGATATATGAAATATTTTTGGTAATTACCTATTCAAAAATTATTAAATTATCTGCCTACGAAAGTAAAACTTGTATCAACAACTCTCTTTCAGGTAACGAGGAAAAATTCTATCTAGAACATGATGAGAGCAAGTAAAAGAAGTTTAAAAAAATTAAGTAGAAAAAAACGGAGAAAATGGAGTACTTTTTGTTGAAAAATTTTGCATGAATATAGGAAAAAATTCAATATTTTCCAATATTAATGCTGAAAATAATAATAATAACTTTTTTTTAAATTTCAAAGTTTATACTTTGTTTATCACTTGTAAAAATAATATTTTATCGCTTAATATTCTCTGAAATATAGACATTTGTTTAAATTAGGATTTTGTAAAAGAAATAAAAAGATATAATGAACAATAATATTTATTAAACAAAACTTAAAACAAGAAAATCACACACTTTTATTTTGATTTTACAGTTACTTTCAATCAATTTTATGCAACTGACAAATATTATAAAAGTTACGGTTTTCACATGTCTTAAGAAAAGCACCATGTTAAAAATAACTAAAAATTTATACAATTTATATTAAATTATTTTGTTTTATGGCACATGGAAAATAGCATAAGCAATTTCATTAAAATTATTCTTACTTTATACTGAAAAAAAAATTTAATAGAAAATGTAAAACAGGGTTTTTAATTTTACTAAAGAAATTACAGGTAATTGCTCATTTATTCCACTTTTTCAAACAATTTAATAATCCATGCATAATAATGAAATACTCATACTGGAAGAACAAGAATCAATGTTTCTATCAGAATAACGACAATAAAATTTTCTCTAAACAGTATTTATTCATTTTTCAATATTATTTGTAGATCTATTGTTTTCATAAACATAACGAATTGTAAAAACTGAAAGAAAAAGGTCATCTATGATGATAAGTTATTTCAAATACAGAATATAATCATCCTTGTTGGATATTTTCTCATTGTCAATTTTTATGTCAGATATTCCATTTTAAATATGAAGAAAAAATACTTTCAATTCATGCCTTATCTCTGCGATGAACATTTGAATGACGTGAAAGCCATTAACGAAAATTATGTCTCTCATAATATCTCAATAAATTCGAGGATAATTTAACACGCTCACTTGGAAATTTATTTCTCCATAAAATGTTGACAACCGTAAACAATAGGAAGAAAAAAATAAACAAAGAACCACTGCTGTTGCCATCTTTTTGTCTTTTCGTACTTCCGACTACTCAAAATCGTTTGCTGATAAACTCTTCCTCAAACAATGGATTAGAATACAGTTTTTCCTCTGTTTTTGTTACGAGGAAAGAAAATAAACAGACAAAAAAGAATTTGGGTTTTTTAAAGTTGTTTGAGGAGGCGTTCTTTTATATATATTTTTCCCTCTCAGTGTACAAATGTGTTGTCTCATCCCCGTATTAACAACATGCTAACCTTTGACAGGCCGAAAAACGCACTTAACAGAAAACTTAGCTCTGTTCTTTAGTGGAGGTTAACGGAGATTTTAGGCTTCGATGGCTATTTGGGACGAACACTTTCGTTATTACAGCTTTTGTTGTCCTCTTTTATCGCCATCTTTACGGTTATGGCTATTGTGTTGGGGGCAGGAAAAAGTGTTGCCAGCGGTAAGAACGGAAAGGGCTTCTTTCCGCCAATAGTAATTACCAGGAACGTTAAAATCGATTTTGTGTTTTTTCGAACTTTTTTCTTCATTCTTTTTACGTTATCTCTGAATGGTTTGGTTGTGTCGAAAACAAGGTGACAATACCATTTTCTAAAAAGTTCTATAAGCCAATAGAATAACAGGGAGACGATAAAAAGGTTTAAATAATATTTGTGAAGGAGGAAAATTAATATTTTTCGTACAAGTTGTTTTTCCAAAAAATGAAAAAGAGTCGAGGCTTAAAAATAATTATTTTGTGAGAAACAATCCATAAATAAATGTACTTAATTCTATAATTAAAAAAAAATATTTTAATATAGTTCTTAATTTTATTTTAATTAAAAATTTAAAATAATGTTTGAAAATTTTCATAAACATTTATAGAAAATTACCCCTCGACCGAATAAAATATTTTTTGAAAAATGGAATTTTTGATGAATCAGTTCTTATTACATAATGATACCATTACATGCTTATAAAGCATTACTTATAAAAGTAGAAATCGTTAAAAAATGTTGACATTATTTAAAAGTCTTAAATATTTGTTATGCAGCTTAACACAGATAAAAAAATTCATTTATAAATCAAACTTGATGTGTTTTTCATACAACATTATTTATTAGTTTCGAATTTTATAACAGAACAACTGAAAAACGGAAACAAGAATAATTCTAAATTACAATTAGAATAGTCAGATTAAAGCCAAATGCAAATTCAGTACTTTAAAATTTGTTATGAGATTGATAACATACATACTCTCTCATATGCACACTGAGAGCGGGCGAATGTATTAAAAATAATAAGATCAAGCATAATTTAAATGAATTACTATTGACACACGCGCGCACACACACGCACACACACATACCTGTATCAAACATTTTATAACTTTTGTTTCTCTTACATTTAGAAAAACGTGACGAATATATAATATTTCTGTAATAAAATGTATTTTGTTAAAATAATAAAATTTTAATTAAAAGTAGTATTTATTTGAAAACATTTATACTCAGTTCGTATTTTTTTGGTGATATTCAAAAATGCCAAGTGATGTTTAGCAAGAAATACAATAGAGTAGAATTGGTAACATATTTTGGAAAAATATGCTCCTGATTCTCGAGAGAAATAAATAATTCATTAAAATTTAATACTGGATATCTTGCTTCTCAAAATTCATTTGGTTTTTTTATTATAACTTTGGTGTATTAAATTGAAATGTATTGTTTCGTGCATTTATTTTATTAATAGATGTAGGTTTAATGTGTGTGATAGGTTTTCTTATATTTTCAGTGTCTTCTTTTTATTATGTCCATATCTATAAATTTTCTCTTTAAAAGAAAATTTCTTTTTATATTTCCTCTTTTCGAAATTATTATTGGACGTTAAAAATTGAAGGAATCTTTTTTTTCCAGTTTTAATTTAAACAAAACCATAGATTAAATATTTTTTGTGGCTATGCTAACTATAAATTATGATGATTAGGTGGAGATTTAAATGTAACAACGTTGTTGCGAATAATCTTATTTTTGTCTTTCTATTTTTTATATGCACCCAGACATGCCAAATATATAAATACATTGAATATGTATAAATATACATTGCAGATTAGAAAAACGATTAATTTAGTACTCGGTAATGTAATTACACAATCATGATTTACGTAGAATATATCATTCAAAAAAGCAATATGTAACAATTAATACTTTTAATCAGTTTTTTTAATTCAATTGTTTCTAATGGCCTTTTTTTTAAAAAAAAAAACAACCGATGGTTATATTTTTCAATAAAAAAACAGAACTTAAAAAACTGTAAAATTTTTTTAATTCTTATTCGCTTTTAGTTGCAATGTTTATGTTGAATAAAATTTACTATACATGATTCGTATTTAAGTTTGCCAAAATAAAACAATTCCTTATATCTTTTAATAACTTTAATTTTTGCTATTGGGGATTATCAACCTTATTATCTTTTTATAACTCCCTAAATGGTTTATTAAACCCGAGCTGGGCAAGGTTGACTCAACATTTCATCCCTTCAGCGGGCCGATAAATGAGTACCAAACTTGCTTGGGAACTTAACACTGGGGGTTTCACATCACACTGACCACATGACCGGAACATCTGCTCATGCACCTCAGGGCCCAAGGTCGCGAGTACAGAGTTGGTCACAGTAGGTCTTGGTCCTCATAGGCTGTTGCGCCACTGAGTTAAGTTAAATGGTTTATTTAGAAAATTTTCAGTCAGTATTTAAAACACAGATGTTGAAAATTTTATAAATTTAATTCTTTCAATGCTCTTTCAACTTTTTTTTCTTGGGATTAAATAAAGAGTTACTGAAATAAAACAACTTGCGAAAGTGTAGTAAATCTTCTATAAATAAATAGAATCAAAATCAACTGATAAGAAACTGAAAAGAAAAATTGTTTCATTCAATGTAGATCATTGAAGTTATTCGAATGCAAAATAAAAATGAAACATGGAAAGAAACTTGTTTGAATTTTTTTTCAGAATTTCTTTATACTTTTTGACTTACATTCTTTGAAATGTAATAAAAAAATTGAGCAAGCGTAAACTAGAAATTTCAGCTTTTAAAGTTACGAAAAAATGAAGTCGTGGAACATGAAATAAACGCATAAGATTCCGGTTGCCATCTCGGTTGAATAAATAACGGAACTATCAAGTAAAGAAAATATTTGTTCTTAAACAATTTTGATTGAATTTTCCCCTCTTTTTTCAATGCTTTGTTTCTTTTCACTCTATTCTTTTTGAAATCACGATTTGCAAATTATTTTTTGAGAGAGAGAAAATGACATTGTTTGCGGAAGAATTTATCTACGTTGAAATCATGCGTGAAAAAATTATAGTAACTGAGGTATGTGATATGTTAACTCTTATTCTGACTGAAAATAGAATTATAACACTTACAATCATTTTAAGATTTTTTTCTTTTGCTTCGAAATAAATAAACGAAATTTAATAGAAGTCTTATAGCTGTATTATCCATTTTTAAATGAAGTTAATTTGAATTTCTCACTTGTAACCAGCTTTAAAAAGTAGATCTTCTGAGAAAAACTTACTTGATGTCATTTTTAAACTATAAAAAAGTGGATAAAATTCGGAACATAGTTTTACTGAAGAACAATGCATTTGAGTTAAATAAAAAAAATTCACATTCAAAGCTATACATACTCGTATCCGAAATTAAGATTACAAACATAAAAACTGTGAAAACTGACAAACTATTCATTGTGTTGCCCCAAAATTTAGCACAGAGGCATAATGTAGAAACGTAACAATATGGAAAAAATTTTGTTTGGGAATTTAAATACAAGTCATATCAAAATGAGTTAAATCATGAATCAGAGATATAAGGCATTTACCTCAGGAAAAGTCTGCCTAATATGAAGTGTAACCACTGAGGACTGCTATACTAGCCTCACAATGAACTGCCATATTGTATATGAGGGTATGAGTAAGTATTTGTGACAACAAAGCCCATTTGCCCCAAAGCGGAATTTTAATTCCTGGGGGGGAGGGTCCTGTGAGGAGAGCTACGCTGAGAAATGACTTTTCCTAGACCATTCCAAACATATTCGATAGAATTGCGATCCGGAGACTTCAAAGGTCAATCCATATGGCAAATATCCACTCCTTCATGAAATTGATCAACAGTGTGAGTTCTGTGTGAACGCGCATTATCGTCCTTAAAAATGCAGTCCGGGCCCAAAGCACTCAGAAAAACCTCCCATAGGCTTCCAGGATATTATCCCTATAAGTCGAAATTACCCGCAGCAAAAACGTACAGTTGTGTACGATTGCCCAACATTATGTCACTGTACACAAGGATTCCTTTTGCCACCAAATCTGTCAATTTTTGTTACATAAAAGAGGTGAAGGCGAGCTCCATTTTCTCTCCTGGTGAAGACTAGACGAGAATCACTTTATCTGAGGAATCTCGATTCATCTCTGAAAAGAACTCTCTACCATCCTTGTGGTGTCCACAACTGAAGTTTTCAGCTCCCCAATATGTGGTATTTTCTGCTGGATGCAGTCAAAGGGACGTATCAAACTGGAAGCCGAAGGTAAAAAACAGTCTCTGTTCGCCAGCTGTCGAATGCTTGCATAGAAATTCTTCTTCCAGTCACAGAGACAAAGTCAGAGCAAGCTGTGGAACCGTTGTCAGTCTATGTCGTCTTGTGCTTTTTGGCAAGTAGCGATTTTGAGTAGATGTCGATACTCTCTGGCAATCTTGGCTAACCTTCCTGGTAATAGTATCACTTTTTTGGAATTGATTCTACCACCGGGAGACCACTTTCGGACCACTTGTAGCTCTTCAGCCTCCTCCGTTTGAGACTGGACAGCTTCAAGCCTGTTAACCACCCTCCATCCCAAGGAGTCATTTACACGATTATAAGAAGTCCTTCTCACCGCAAACAGACTAACTTATCTGTTTTAATGCAATATTTACAAAACTGGAGGTGAGTTTTCCATATTCTTGAACGATTTTAATTAAGTAGATAATCAAAAATTAACGCTAAACAAAATCTTTTCCTAAACAAATGGTTTATATTATACTATCCTCTCTTTAAAATATATAAAATACAAATTGTATCATTTTTACTGGAGGTATTTTAAAATTATGATGAAAAAACATATTTGTGACCATAATTTTGGACATTGGTGTAGGTAAGAGACATTACCATATTTTTTTTATCTTTCTAAACAATTATCAATAAATATTGGCGTTAAAATTGAAGCATTACTGACATGTATAACTTCTGATGAAATTTTAAGAAAGATAATTACAACTGTGAAAAATATTTACGTTAAAAGAAAGTACCAATGAACACAATCTACGTCATTTCAAACAAACTTAAAGGAATAGTTGGTTTTGAAATTTGCTAAAAAGATATTTTTTTTATATAAATTTCAGAATGAGAGTAACAAAACACGCTTACATATCAATTTAGATGTTTAGATATAATAATAGCAAATAATTAATTTGATTGTTTGTGTTTAAAAACATGTTGTTTGTAGGAAAAATCACTCAATTGCAAAGTTACATTAATATTGTGAGAATGTCTAAGAATATGCATAAAATATTTCCAGGATGGTAACGAAAGTAACGGTATAATGCTAAAAATAATCATCTCGAACACAATGCGTCTGGATAATAATATATAAGAAATTGCTGACCTAAATGTAAGAAAGAAACCTATGTCACGATGGATCATTATTGGGGAATATTTTACCGCAAGGGGAAAATTGAAATGTAGGCAGAATCGTGTTTTGGTTTTTCATTTCAAATATAATCTTTTCAAAAGTGAACGAATTTAGAGTTCCTGTGTTTGTTTAAGCATAAATGTAACAAAAATTAGCCAAATAAATAAATACAGCTCATTTTCTCTAGCGAAGAAATTCATTGCAATAGCATGGAATGCATATTTATGGAGATGCAAAATAGGTTTATGTGTGTGTGTAAGTTACTTATTTTATAGAGAAAAAAAAGTTTTTAACCGTGGGGTTTATCTTCCTCTTCTCTACTACACAAACTTTTAATATTTCGAGTTTGAAATCATGATGAGATATATATATATTTTTTTATAAAGCCATCAATAATATGATTGATTGAGTTGATATTTTAAACAGTATTCCTTTTATGTTCAGCGGAAGGTAGAAGAAACTATTCCTTATTTGAGGATAGATTAATCAGATGTAATTACACAGATAATTTCTCATTATACATGTTTTATAACACTTTTAATAGGTTTTCTGAAGGGCGCGATATTTTTAATATGTCTTTGGATGTTTTTAACTCTAAATTTTTTTTCTGATCTCTTGATGTATGTTCAATGTTTTTAAATATTTTTAGTGTGTTGTTTTTATGCGGTGTTTATAGCGTTTTTTTCTTAATACAGTGAAAATCTCTCACCACGAAACTGAAGGGACTGAAATATTTTTTCGTGTTTAAAATAATTTCGTGTTAAGAGATATTGAAAAAGAAGCCCACACATCAACGAAATTAAATTTATTAGAGTTTATTTTATTTACATAGATTTTGTATAGATGCATACTTTAATGAAAATCAATGAAACAAAAAAATTCACAAGAACTTAAAAAGAAATTTAATAAAAAATTTTGAAATTTTTTTTAAAAAATTTATTTAGTTTTTGGAAAATATTCTGATATTTTTCTTTGTATTGTTTCTTTAGAATCAAATTGTTTGATATCGTATATTTTTGTTATTCATTGCACCATTGGAATGCGCGTCGAAGTGAATGCACATAATTTTCATGACGTTATCATTTGGGATGCTGCGGGAAAAGGGGCTGCATTATTCATTTCATTTTTATCCTCGGAATCTGCATCAATGATATTTTTTTATCTTTGAACAAACTCCAAAATGTGTTTTTCTGTCATAATTGGGGCTTTCCACAAATTATCATCATCTCCTGCAATGAAAATTCCTCTGATAATACAATAGAACAGTTCAATCTGGATGTCCAATTCAGTATTTTGTTCATCCCCAGAAGGGAAATATTTTCGTGTTAAGTGATTTTCATTTCGTGTTAAGAAAAATATGTGTGAAAATACATAGTAGTTTGTTGAGACAGTAGTATTATTTCGTGTTAACCGATGTTTTATCTTAAGTATTTTCGCGTCAAACGTATGTGTCTTTTTTATCTGTATATATCTTTTTAATAGATTTTGAGGGAATCTAGTAGTACTAATTTTGTCATATACTTCGAAACTAGAGTTTTATCTGCCGAGTTTCGAATATATAAATCAAAAATATAAACCTCTCTTAAAAATTGAAAATATTTTTCATTTAAAATTATATATTTTGATTTTACAAAAATTATAGTTTTTTGAAAAATTATTGTACGTTTTTCAAATAATATATTATTTTTAATGTAGGCAATTTTCAGTTAAAGAAAAAAAAATTTTCTCATAAGAAAAATTTACAGAAGACAACTTATTTTCTTGAAATTTCGCCAGAATTTGAGCATCTCTACTAAAAAAGTAATGACTATAAAAAAAAAATCCACCCTTTTTACTCCCAACTTGCGTAATCTGGTGAATGACGCAAACCAGAGAACAAAGCTTTTAAAGCCTTGCACGCACCTCACCGTTTACATTCTTCCATAAGCAATTCCACCTAACCTTTCAATTAAGTACCTTGCCCTTTGCTCATAAATAAATTCACATTGAATAAGCCTTTCGACCTACGGTTACAAATGCGCACAGCCCAATTCGTCTATCAAGACCGGAAGTAATGGTCCTCGATGAGCTGAAAATTGGTCTGGAGGGGATGTTTCACTTAAGGGGGGGAGGGCAAAATAATATTTCACTTTGCGGCCGTTGTCGCCATATTCGTCGGAGCGTATCATGATGCTCGTCCACTAAATTAAAAATGTGATAAATATTTCACGAAGGTGAGTAATCATATTTCCAGGGTTAGCAGCAGTTTGATTTTTGTTTGGTACGAGTTCAAAGAGAGGAAGAGAGCTTCAATTATTGAACGGTGTTTTAGATAAGTCACTACGTGCTGTCTGGTGTAAGTTCAAGAATGAATAATGTCATATGGCCCTAAAACAGCGTTTCTCAAACTATGGGGCGCAATCTTCTAGGGGGGTGATAACTCCGCAAGGGGAGGTGTGATCATATTGAAAAGTTGTAAACAAAAGATTTTTTTTTTAAAAAAAAATTATTAATTTACTGAAAGTAAACAAACAAAATACATTGACATAATAAGAAATAAAATACACACATTTCAACTGATATTAAAAAAACTTATAAATGTATCAATACTGCGCAATGTTTTCTTACGAATAATTTTACACTACTAAGTTTAGAAGAAGTTTGATTATTACCAATGACCCCATGGGCTTGTCATATATAAAGTCATGTTCAAAAATCTCGATAATTCGTACGTTTTATAATTAATCCATTAACTGCTGATTAAAAGTTACTCGATTCGCACCCCAATGCCACATAGGCACGCGTATGTCAAGCATTGAAGAGGGGGGAGGGAGAAAAGGAATAAATAAGAGAGAGAGAGCAAATGCTCTGAAATGATTAAGTCCTGCAAAAACACTGTCAAGCTCCTTTTATTGCATTCCAAAGCCTTCGAAATAATTTTATGGATAGCAATGCACAGAAAAGATCGTAATTAGGAAAAGACGTATATATACGTCCGGGGCAATTAACGCTTTGGGTGAGTGAGACATTTATATTCGCTGGTGGCACTTAATAGGTTAAAGTTGTTTTGTAGCTTTAGCGTCAAAGTATAGTATTCTTGAATTGAATGCATTGTTATTGTAAAGAAGGGGGCGCGATGAAAATTATGCTTGAATATTGGGTCGCAAATATTGAAAGTTTGTGAGAAGCACTACCCTAAAACCGATCGCGATCGACCGGTGAACCACCGAGACATTTTGGGGTGACCGCCTGAAGATTTTAGCAGTTAGTAATTATAAGCGGAAATATTCAAGATTGGCTGAAGTATGCGGACTATATAAGTCTTCTACTGACTATAACAACGAAAACTAACTTTACATAAATATACTTAGATAAAAATGTCCTTTTTTATGTATTTTGAATTGTTTGATACTAAATGTATCGTTTGATATTATTACAATTGTAGCTATTATTATTATGTTTGTATTTTGCGTTTTGCTTCAAACGCAGTTTTAAAAGTGTTATTTTTTATTTAGTTCTGTATAAGTGCGTATTTCGTATTTATTATTAATTTATAATATTAATATATTATGAATTATAATACATTAATATATTATAATATTAATTTATAATATTAATAATATTTATTATTAATTTATAATAAATATTGTAGACCTTTTCCTACCTCACCACACTTATGATACTGGGCATTGGCGCACACAAGAGTTTTTTCAAGGGAGGGGGGCGTGGTCGAGGGTCGAAAGTCTACCATTCTGGTGTCATACCACAATACGCAGCCGAACATTTGTTTCTTTAATTTTGTATATTGTCGGGAACAAAAAACAGTAAAAAATAAATTACTAAATAAATACTCAGCATTAAATAATAAAAAAATTATTAATAACAATTACTTAATTAAGTTTAATGTACTGTAAATATGGAATTAAAATCAATCGGTAAAAAAAATCATGGGCTATGGGGGGACGGTCTGGACCAGTTCCCCCTACCCCTCCCGTCCTTTTGTGCGCCACTAACATTTGGTGGACCGCAAAAGATTGAAAAAATTAGAAGTAGACCGCACCCTGGAAAAGTCTGCCCACCCCTGCTTTAATGAGTAGAAAATCTTTACATTTTTGCTAAAGAAAGCTTACCTCCTATAATATTTAAATGACTTGCATTTAAGGAGAATGTATTCTTATAATACACTCTTAAATCTACTACATTCAATTAATGTTTTCTATTAATTCATTAAATTATTATTTATCAAATTTCAACAAAACTCAATTTGTATTATGTTATCATTCTTTGGTTACTGTCTCTCTAACTGACTGTACTTTGACGTTTAAAGTTGTCAAAAGCGGAAAATTTTTTTGAAGCAAGTTTAAACACGGATTAGGTCTTTAATACAAATATGAATCTGTTTAAATACATTGAATTGTGTTTTTATTACAGCTTTATTAGTCTATAGATAAGTTATTGCGTATTTTTTATATGGTAATTACCTTACGTAGTCTATATTAGAATTTTCTCTCATATACTTCAGAACAAAAAAGAGTGAATGTGTAATGCTATTTAATATTTTTTTTTGTTGGGAAAAAGATTGTCTCACGTATTTGAGACGCATTTTATTTGGTATAAAATGAATTATTGACATTAAATTTACTAATCCTTTTAATCAATTATTTTAACACTTTATAAACACTCAGTTTTATTATTTAAATAGATTAAATGGCATATTTTATATTAAAGGAATAGATAATACTGAAATTAGGGCTTAATATTATGAACAAAATGCCACTTAAATAACAAAGAGTAATTAGAAATAAAATAACAGAAGTTAAATAGCGAAAATATTTTTTAAAACAAATTACTTTAATATTTTGGTAAATTGAGTAACATTTCATATTTCAAAAACTTATAATGCGTGAAATATGACTTTTTCAAGACTATTTTAGTACTTATTCTGTTAATAAGTAGCATTTAATTTCTTTTTTTCTATTGTGATGATATCATTTGAATGTGACTGAATGCAAATATTAATCTGTTTTATAACTGCCTTCAATATAAGATAACAGAGAAAGCGATTATATAATATAAATCAGGATAACATTAAAAGTGACCCATTGAGAAAGAGTTATCGGATTGGAAAGAAGTTTCTATGCATATACGCTACATTAGAATATGCAAATGGTTAACATTCGTATATGCTAATTCTAAAGCCTCGCAAGCGAATTAGCTAACAGTATAAGCAGATGTCACTATTTGATATTAAGTGAATGAGAGATTATGTAAAAATGTAGCACGAGGATTATATTGTTGACGAACCTCGTAATATCATTTAAGATAATATGTATAATAGGTTTGAAGGGACCATAGTGTCATTAAATCAAGATCTCTCATCATTTGAGTCGAAGTGTTAATATTATTCTATATAAATTGAAAAAAAAGAATGGGATATTGTCGAACACACAGAGCTTCAAGTACAACGCTATCAACCGTCAACAGAATGCAAGAAGAGTCCTCATCAACAATTTGATGTGTCGCCTGGATACCAGTGAGGCTTATCAATAGGCGGCTTAACAAACGAGAGTTGAGGTCATGGGGGCCATTGCACCGGCTGCGCCTCATCATTAAACACCTCCAGATACATTTGACGCTGTGCCGGGTGCATTTAACTTTGAATCTGACGGATTGGAATAATATTTTCAATGATGTGTCCCGCTTCAAAGTAAGCCCTGATGGTTAGCGGAAAACTATCTATTTAACTCCTCCATACAGTCCCACAATTGGAATTAAGGTATGGGGGCTCCTTTCATTTGATAATTAGTCTTTGGTTATTATCTGTGACAAACTTATAGCAAGACGGTACTTCAATGAGATTCAATACCCCATAGCGTTACTGTTCTTTCATGTACTCCTGGGCTAACATTTCAACAGGATAATACCCGGTCGCATGTTGAACATCTTTTTACGTATCTATTACTTCTCTTGCCTGCGTGATCTCCACAATGCAGCACTAAGCCAATTTAAATCACCAACTGGAATATCTATGTAAAGTGTTCCCAAAAGCTGTTATCCATTAACTCAATGAATAAATTCCCAACCAAATAACAATTGCCTAAGGTCCATAGATGAGCCGATGGACTCGGCTCATCTATGTACTCATTGCTCTATTACCTAAATAAAACATTCAATTTCAATGATATTATTAACGTTTTGTTTTCAATATATGTACATCAAATCTTCAATTTCTACCCCTTTCAGATTTGCCTTTTATTTCATAGAGTATATATATTTATTAGTTATTATAAATTATGTATAATAATAAATTGCCATAAAAACGGGCACATAATGTTATGCTCCATGTACATTTTACAATGTAAAATAACGCATTTTAGTCACAAAAATAGTACAAACGATAAATAAATATTCTATAGCTACTCTGTTTATCAACAATTTTCAAGGTGGACTTAATTTGAACGCGATACCATACTTGCAACATATGCTCTCACAAGCCATTACATCATCGTGAAGCCATACATGTTATTCAAAATACCCATGTTTAGTTTCACTTCCAAGTATGACATATACCAAGAGCTTCCTTCGGCATGAATAGGGTCGGAAAATAGAGAGACGTAGCTGCCAAAAATCACGGGTTCAGCGAAGACCCGGATGCCCTCAGTTGTCAAGGGCAACCAAACACGTCCACCCCTTACAATCTGAAAGTATTTAATTATGCATCACGTTCAGCCGATTTTCGACCGTATAGCAAATAAATTATTGAAGAGATGATTTTCAAGTATACTATCGCCTTTCTGTAACTGTAGCTGTGACTGTAAAAACCGGATTCAGTGTTATTTTTTTCCAAAAAATTCTTTTCGAACATCAGTAAAGAATCATTTGGACTGTGTTATGACATACTGGGCAATATAACTATGATTAACATTATTGAAACTAATTTTTTTCAAATATCACCCTTTAACATTTCAAGGTTATTGTGTATATATAAGATGTTATATCATTAGTCATTCTTACTGATAATGCTTAAAAGACATCACTAAGTTGTGGTAAAGTAATTGCTAGTGTTACACCGTTATGCTTTTGTTATGTTTAAGCATAATCGGGCAGATTATTTCCTTGTTAGAGGACATAAATATTGTTTCACGGCAAAAATATTGAAGGCCATTTCTTACTAAGATATTGAAGCGTCTTGAAAATATAAGAGAAACACAGTGTTGTATTAAAAAATAACAATGTCAGATCATTTTGCCCATTTTGAAAGATTAGAAATATTCTGTCATTATTATTAAAGCTAAGCTATCATTACTCAGATAGAAGGATATATAACAATGGAAGTATTAGTTGTAGAGAATCTCTTGATGATTGGTATTAGCAGAAGATTTAAAATGTTTTGTAATTTCAGAGCTGTGAGTAAGATACACTGTTATTAGAGGATAACAGATTTGTCCTGTATTATTAGAATTATGCTTATAAATGAAGCGTCAAAAGTTTCAAAAATACATAAAAGAAACCGTTGTTTTATGTCTTAAACTGTTGAAACCTCTTTTTTTTTTATCTCATAGCATGTACTGAAGTTCTTCAGCGGCAATTATAATAATTGTTGTATTTTGATGTATTAATTTACTTTTTACTGTATGATTTCCTATATGTTTAATTTTACCTAACCTAGAGACTATTATAATATGAAAATTTTTATAGATGCAATAATATTCCTAATTATCTGAAATTTACTGATAAATAAGATAAAAGGTATGTTTAATAAGCATTTCTTGAATATCAAACGCGATGTTTATTATTATAACCAAATCTGCATCTTGTATAAAATGAAAAAAAAACATTAACAAAAAGAAAGCAATGAAATTTGTTAATTTAAGACAATATATATTCTTCTCTCTTATAATAATAAGAGAAGAATATATTCTTTTATTCTGCTCACAATATCCAACATGTTTGGTATGACTTCGAAAAGGATTGGTTTGTTTTCAATCGTTAGTAAATTTACTACTAACTTTTCTACGTAGACCAAATTTCCAAATAAAATGAACGAATCTAATGTTGAAGCTCTTTTCGTTCGCTAATTTCTGATCGTGATTCAGAAATCTTTAATTGGTGCATGTTAGACAAGAGATAGATGCAAGAAGGGCGATGTTTTCTTTGGTCTCCTTGAGGTTATCTTCTACACGATAGAAAGATTAAGTGCCATATACTTTTTGTAGAGGAGGATCAGGTAAAAGAGGAACATCTCCAGGTTCTGGTAGACCGATCTCGTCATGATCATTATTAAACTGGGAAATTTTAATTTAAATTTTCCCATGAGGTATTTCAGTCGTGAAGAAAGAAGAGAGGTTAATCATGTTTAATGATGATGATAATGATGGTTCAATGATATGGCTTTCTTTTCAAATGGACTGAAGTTCGGCAATTAAGCCTCTGCAGAGAAAGAAAGTCCTCAATTGGGAGAGCCATTTCATTGGTGGTACCATCTAGTAGCAGCTCTTGCTATTAAATTTTTGACACTCGAATTTTTCAATTACAGCTGTTGTTGAATGCTAAATATTGGCGGGTTTTAATTTTTCCGAGAGTACCGGAGCCAAATTGATACTCAAGGCATTCTTTACATGTCACATAATCATACGAAATGCGTGCCTACGATTTTCGGACCCAAAAAATCTATCGACTTCAGTCGGAATCGAATCCACAACCTCGGGCTAACGAAGTGGGCACGTTACCTCTAAGTCACAGAGCCGGCATGAAAATAGTTGCTGAAAGGCTCATTTTCCATAATTGAGAATCTCTTGATAGCTGTACTTGTATTGGTAGCGTAGAGATGTGCTTCTGTGTTTAAAGACCCTAACGTGCAATAACCTTTTTAAGGCGTGCCAATCCTAATAATAATAATAATGCAATAATATTGCAGTAAATAATACAAAATTGAAACGGAAGTGTTTAAGAAGTGTCAGGGTAAGATGACAATGCATGAGAGGTAGCGGTTCGTATTCGTATCCAAGAAACTCATTTTAATTCAAAGAATTTGAAAGGACATCAACTCGCTCATAAAAAATAATAATAAACATTTATAACTGAACGCGTTTTGACTACTACTGTGAACTACAAAATAAAGGTTAGATTTGTTACCTCATGCAAAAGTTTTAAGTGGAAAAACAAAACTTTATAGAGAAAGAAAATTTACGAGAAAATCGTTTTCACAACATAAACCTAATAGCCTCATAACTGTCATATTCTTAAAAGTTTGATTATACTTCAGTTTTTTCTTTATTTTTTTGATTATGTATATATTACAATAACTAATCACAATGGATGGGTACAAAATTGCTTCATTTGGGTGTATGGGTTTCTCATTTATCCAGTGCGAATTATAAAAATAACTTATCATTGTTTCATACATTTTTAAAAATTGAGCTTTTATTGGTGAAAGTAGATATTCGAAAAATGCTATTTATTATTCCTTGGTTTCTCAAATGTCTACATTTTTCTTAAAAAGTGTTGTTGTATATTTCTTTATACCAATTAAACATCAGCAAGCTCAACAGTAAACAACAGAGGAAGTAGTGTGTGATATTAATTATGTTTAAAATTGTAGCTTATTTACTTCATATTATTAAGCAATAAATTTCTACATAGGCTAAAAAAATAATATTTAAACGCTGTGCATGATTACTTTTATAAATAACCGTTACAATTCAATGTCAAGTCATTTATCTTTATAAGAAATTGTACCAGTTGGTATATAAAACTGATTGAATCTATTTCTAAAGCAGGTGCGTCATTTATTTTAATTTTGTTCGCTCTAATTGGTACTAAGTTAAGCGGTACCTAAAATTACGATATTCTTTTTTATCAATAATTAAAATTAAAACTGATTATTTGAAACAATTTAATTTCAATCAATCTAATGTATGTAATAACGTATGACATATATGTTACACTTTTATTATTCTTTGCAGAGTTGGTTTCCCATTTTTATGTGAAACTTTGGATTTAGAAGAATAACTTTTTAAATATCTGCTCAAGTTTTTGTAAATTTAAAGTTCTACAAAGATTATTAAATAATTTCAAATTTTTTAAAAAAGAAAACAGATGAAGTGCAATGATTTTATTGATATAAGGTAAGAAATATATTTAGTGACACTGAATGACTATTTTCCGTACTTTGTAAAAAGCTAGAATTTTGTTTTGTTTTGTTAATATACTTTTTATGAATATCGAAAGTATTAAATAAAACGAAGACTTATGAAGTATTTTAAGATGGAATAATTAATGGAAAAAATGAGAAATAAATTTTTACTGTAAAATTGGAAGATTTAAAACATTAATCATTTAAATTTTATTTATTTATTTTTGCCATAACATTATTCAATTTATTAAAGAAATTATTTAGGCCCCAGAAAAATGTAAATTTAAAAATAAAAAAAAACTTTTTTTTTATTTCCGCAGAATAAAAAGTTATAATTTTTATTATAAAAAGTATCTCTCTTTAACTGTCCTCTCGCTTTTAGAAAGAGGAGAATAGAAACTGTTCCATTTATTATTAATTAGTTTATTTTACGAATTAATTTATAGGCCTATTTGGAAATATTTTAACATTTCTAAATAGTTCTTATTGGAATAATAAGCATTTAAATTCTTAAAAAGATAGATCATATGATAATGAAAACAGTTGCTGGAGCAGTGGTATATTTAAAGTTTATAGTACCAAGCAAAAATGAGTGTTTACTCCTTCCACGTTTCATATTTTTTTTCATAAAAGAAAAGTCACATTCTAAAGTTATTAGATAGTCTAAAGGTGTTATGGTTCTGTTTCAAAACCACATGCTATTAAAAAAAGTCCAGAAAGAGTTGTTTGAGTCTGACACCTGATCACGTAATCCTCAAAAAATAAGTGCTGGATTTTTATGTCCTATTTTAAACTTTTCTAATGAAAAATAATAATAATAATTTTTATTATAAGATGTTAATTATATTCTAAAAATTATGATAACAAGAACAAACTTAGTATCTTGGAAAAATGTGATTAACAAGATTTTTCATTCGTGTGTGGTTGATTTATTGATGAGGAATACATGCAACTCCGTTAATTGCTTAGTATTTTACATTTACCGTATTGATAAAATTCATCGGTGATTTTGAATGCACATGAAGTGCTATTGTATTGAGAAGGATTAAGTTCTAAAAACATTTCAAAGAAAAAAACATGATTGTTTATTGAGTTTTCTCCATATATTTCTGTAATTTCTTCGAAATACGGATGAAAAATAGCGATATAATTATCTTCAAGACGCATATCGGAAATTTTTATGAAATTGAAATCGTTATTTTACTTTTCATTTTTATATTAAATGAAACATGTAATCTTAGAATATTTAATTGAAATACAAAATATTAAACCATACCGTAGTGTTAACTTTATTCCGTCTTATAGGATCTAATCCTATAATGCGGAATATAGTTAAGACTACTTAGAAGACTATTAGAAATATGCTGATTCATAAAACCTAACAATAAGTCTCAACGATAAAGAAAAATAGAATAAATTATGCGCTCAATTGCATCTCTGTAACAAAAACAGCACCTCCTGACCGAAATTTCAATCCAGTTTACTCTGCAACGATGGCCTTGAATTCGAACTTTTCGTTAAAAAAGAATTATGCGTAATACGACAATGCCAACGGACACAGATAATCAAAGGCGAAG
Source organism: Trichonephila clavipes (assembly GCA_019973935.1). Lineage (NCBI taxonomy): Eukaryota > Metazoa > Arthropoda > Arachnida > Araneae > Nephilidae > Trichonephila > Trichonephila clavipes. The sequence continues at coordinate 20,192 of BMAU01000775.1, read as the reverse complement.
AACACACAACCAAACTGGAGCATCACTTCACCGAAACATTCATGTCCATCAAAATTCACGAACACCTTTTATGAATGGACTCTAAATACCGAAATAAAAAGCAAACAACTGAGGTTAGCAGACCCGGAAATAAATTTATTTTGTCTGGACACTCACTCACAAATGGAATCTTGAGCTGTACTCACACGCAAAAGATTTTAACAAAACGGATAGGCTTTTAAAAGAAATCCTTTGGTTTGCGCGCTATGGCTTGTCGAATAACGAAATTTCGGCGCCAATTAAAAAAAGAATAGGTATATCCGAGTGCTTTTAGTCATTTAGGAAGTAAACAGGGCCAGAAGACAAGGGAAGCGTGAAGCGCGCTAAAAAATGCATGTGGAACATTAAATCACGTGACTCAGTGGCTAAGTGATCGGAATATTTTCACTGTATTCCAAAAAGGTGATTGAACTCTTCGACAAAAAAGAGCCACTTAAGCGGTGAGGGAATTAAGTGTCAGCTTAATGTGTTTCCGATATCAGTGTAACATACTGGAATACCACTTCATCCAGGATGGTGTAGTCTTATGAGTGAAATATTTCATTTAAATACAGCGACTTGCTTCTTTGATGGGAAGTTTTGCGTATATCACTTACTTTTTTCTTACAAACTTCATGCCTAGTGTAAATTTTATTTAGTTCTCGTGAGTTACCATTTAAAAATTATTAATGAAGTATTTTATTTACTATATTGGCATGAATATCTGAAGCTTATGTGAAAAATTTAGTTGTTTCATGAGAAGTTTAAAATTGTCTTTTTCCTTCGTGATTAAAATTATAATAGTAGATAAAAGATAAACTATCAGTGTGTGTGTTTTCGATATTTTCATTTTCATAGTACTCTGTAATTAAAAAAAATAATAGAAGATTAACTTTCAAAATACCAGTTGGATAAAAAAATTGTAAAATTAACCGAAAGAATTCCATGAATTGTTCTTGCAAATAAATTGAAAAATAAAATAGAAGATAGTAGAATGAAGTAGGTTAAGAAATTCGAGAAAGCAAAAGTAGGTTGGTTAGAAGATTTTAAATTCACATTTTTTAAACGGAGTATTTCATCATGGCATCTATAACTCCTGTGTGTTGTGGGTCCATAAAGTCTTCCGATGTGTAAGTTATTTCATTTTTTTTTTACTATTTTGAAATCTTAACAAACTGCTGTTTTACGTATATTATAGAAATTATTTTTATTAAATCATGATTTTCAAGTTACTGAGAATGTACTTCGAATATTTATTTTAGTATATATAAATGCATGAAAAAAGACTGAAAAGCTTTTAAAAGAATAACTTTTATTATGATAATGTATAATTTATTGATTAATTTTTTACTATGATGTTTAGAAATAAATGATATTCATGAAAGTATGCTGGCAAATTATAAATTAAACTAAGTAATGATTAAAGGAGTTTGAAAATTGTTAAAACATTTTCCCTAATTTTTCTTACCATATCGTACATTTTTTAAACATATGGTATTAAAGTAAATCTTTGAAATTAATTTTATTATAAAGCTTTCTCACAGGTTTTTATATTATTATCTTGTCCATAAACGTTCAAAATAATTTTAAAATCGTTAATTTTTTTAAAAATTCATTAAAATTTCTTGAAATTGAAAGGATTTCCAAAAATGTCAAGTTTTTTTAAGAAGAAATAACATATAGAAAGAAATGCAAATTTAATTATCTAAGTACATGAATACCTTTTAATTTCTAGAATGTTTTCTAACACTTAATTTTTTTTACTATATAGTTGATACAAGTATATATGATTAAAATGCGAAACATTTGTAACATTTGTATATGCTCTTTAATTTGTAATTAATATATATGTTAAAGTTATTATTTATGTAATTAAAAGTTTTAGTTGCAGTGAAATTGTAATTATGTTTAGTTATTTTTTATCTGTTTTTCTCCCCGATATCTTGCAAATGTTGTTTTTTGTTGTGTCATTTAATTAATGATAATAATTAAGTGCTGTGCTAAGCCGCAAGTGGACGGAAAAATAATGAAAATTAATAAATAAAAAAACGGGTGAAACACCACAGAAAATGGTTCCTATGAGTATGTTCATGTTGCTTTATTGTGCAACGTTATTAAAACTGTTACTCACTCCCTATGAGTAGGTTTTCTTACAATATTAGTTTTAATGCAGGGGAACAAGATTTACAGAATCTTTTTTTTTTTGAAAAATCTCGTTTGAGTTAATTCGGATTTATAAATTATATTTTAGGTTGTTATACGCAATTTTTTTTTGAGAGAAAAAGCCACTTTGATTATTTTTTATATTTAGATAATTATTCATTCAGGTAATATCTCAAAAGGAATAGAGTGGATAAGAAAGAAAACTAATTTTATTGTAATTAGTTTAGAGAATAATATTTCTTGAGACATGAGAAAAAAGAAAGCTGAATAAAAATTACTGCTGAGTTGTAGTTTTTTCGTAATACTTTTTAAGAATCCGGTAAAAAAAAGTTGTTGAAGAAATAGTTAACATATTTTCATTAATTAAAAAAAATTCTCAACATGTTTTTTTTTTTTCTGTTGTGTATTAATCTTCCAACCTGACGTTTCAAATAACATACAGCAAATTTATAATTGCCGTAAAAATTATCATAAAAAAAAGTCAGAAATTCGAGAAGATTTCGGAAGTTTTACCGGAGAAAAATCAATTAAGTTTTAACGAGTATAGTTGCATCATTATTTCGATATTTTCTACAAAGTTAGTCGTTACTTTTTTTTTCCTTTTAAAGAATTTAATAAGCTTTGAAAACTGCTTTAATTTTTTTTGCTCTTCCAATTTTTGTGATCATGAAATCAGATACTCCTTTTCTTAAGGGAAAAAGAAAGGGGAAAAGAAGATCTCAGGTTTACTAAGATTTTTATCTTCCTTATTTTTTTGTATTCAAAAAAAATTTACTTTTATGCAAGCTGTAATTATTAAAATTGTGTTAATTATTATTTGAAGCTAGTTGATTTTTAAAAGAAAAAAAATATAACCGATGAAAGATAATGATTATAATAATACTAGTGAGTCACACATATGTTTTTCTATCATAAAGTTTTAAAAGATCAGTAAAATAATTCTTTTTAATCGGAAAATGTCCAATTTGGTACAACAGTACAATTCAATATTCTTTTTTCTCGTTTTGCTTGGTCTTCTTCAATTACGAAAAACATGAAGGTAAAATTAAAAACTACTTTTGAAGAAATTTTTTTAACTTGAATTCAAGAACTTAAGAAAATAAGAACAGAATTTTCAAAACTTAAGGAATACTTTTAAATTAAAAAATATCAAAATGTATATCTTAGAGATGTGTAAGATAATTACTCGAAGTTTTAAATAATTATTTCTCACTTTAATTAATATCCTTAATTAATTTAATTAAATGAATCTCTTTAAGTGAATGAGTGAAAATTTGTTGATATTTTGTTTCAATTTTTGAATTATAAGCCATTGAATCTGAATTACATACAATTAATTTTGAATTATTAACTTGTTAAGTAAAAACAAGTCATTTCAAAATTTTGTTAAACTTTTTCTGTGGATAAATGCCTTTTATGAGAAGGAAATTTATTTTTAAAACTCTGTTAAAAGAAAGCTGCAAAAACGGCAAATAAATTAGGAAAATGTTTGTAATATAAATGATGGTGGAACATTCGATGTTGTAATTTAGAAAATTATTTAGTTATTATACTATTTAAAGATTGATGCTTGATATACATGGTCATATGGAATTTCCCTGATGTTAAATATCTTTAAAACAGAACATTTGCAAAAATTAATGAGTTAAATATTTTCTTAAATGCAATGAGACTTGTTGAGAAAAGATATGCAACAGTTTTTGTAATGTACATTACAAAAATAAAGCTCACAGGTTCACTTGTAATAAATATCGAACAAGAAATGATAATTATGAAAGGATTGGTTATTAGCTGTTTAATATGCGTCAAGCAAGTTTCCTTATTGTCTAAAAGATGCTAGTTATTTGATTTACAGAATTTGTTTTCAACATTTGTGTTGTTGTTGTGTTGTTGTTTCTAATACTACCTGTCTGACGTAGTCTGATCGATACCCAAGAAATTCATCGTGGAAAGGGGATAGAAGTACGCCTGTCGTTGACCTTGAGTACCATTTAGGTAACAGTACGATTTAGCTCGGCGAAATTCCTCGAAGGGACGATAGATGACGACACCACCTATCTCCACCTCCACAATTTCTGCATGGAACTGAAGGGGAGGGAAATATTCGCCAGTCCCCTGCGCTCGTGACTCAGCCCACAAGACTTGGGATCCACTGATTTAACGAGCTCGTACTCAGTGTGTACTCGGAGGGTATTTGGTGGCATCGGGCATCGAACCCAGGCCTTCCTGTCTGGAGTCTGATCCTCTAACCACTAGGTTATCCACGGCCCTTCACCATTTGTATATGTTGCTTAAGTTAAAAATTTTTATAAGCATAATTCACATGTTGATTTCATACTTTCATTCCATGGATATGTTTTGCAAAGAAAATAGGTAAAGTTATGTGATAAAAAAAAGAGAAATATTCTTTCAAGAGTTGTTCGATGGAAGTCCCTTTGAGATAATATATAAACTAATACAAGAAAAATATAGTCTTCTTTCCTAACTATTGAAATTAGTTTTAACTGTTTCTATTGCTAAGCAAATGTAAGTTCACACCAGTTAGCTAAACTTTTATAATGTTAAGACACTTTGCTAACACAATTATGAAAACTATTTCAATTTTATGTAATAATTTAACAAATGTATTATTTTAGGAGTTTTTGCGTCTAAACCACATACGCACGTGAGCACGTATCAAATTATCCATTTCGAGTGAGCATGCGCGGATATTCATCGTGATCTATCAAATGAGATACAAATTTCTTCTGATCATGATAAATTTTTCACACAAATATTTGAAGAGTGTAGCCTTTGTAATTAATTCCTATCATTTTGTTTCTTTTTATTACAAATACATTACATCTCAGTACTAAAATTCCGTTTTTTATGAATTACCAACATTTAAATGCTATTATTTTTCATCGTGGGAAAAAATTTTGCTGAAATATTTTTACTTTATGTCGTTCTAGAAAATATAAGAATTATATCAAAGCAAGGAAACTGATTCTTATTCCTCGTTACTTTCTGTGTTTTAGGAATCCACCATGGTGGAACAGGCGATCCCGGATGGAGAGGATACTTTGTGGCGTAGCTGGTATATGCCTCGTCATGTGCACTGCCATGGCAGTTGCTCTAGCCATCATAGGATATCATTATCAGACGCTGAAATCAGGTAAATAGATATCTAATCATTATGAAGTAACTCTCAAATATTTAGTTTTGAGTGTTTTAAAAGCAAATATATCTTTAGTTAAATAATCTTCAGGTACGAAGAGAAATATTTTAAGAGGACTTTGTATCCCCAAAATGACCGACCTATCGTTTTATTTTTATTTAATCTTATTCTTTGCATTATTATCTTTCGATTGATATATCATTTGTAGAAGTCGGAAAGTTAGAAGTTGAAGAAAACTTCATTTGAAAACAAATTAGGCAATTCGGCCACGCCCCCTTTTTTTAAAAAAAAGTTCAAAAAAGCGTTATGATAAAAACAATCTATTTTATAAAGATAAATAATAACTATAAAAAAAAGAATGTGTAATATATAAAGCAGAATATTTTCGAGGTATTACAAGAATGTAATTTTTCTTCTTTGTGAAATGTGTGCATGTAAAATTTTTGAATTAAGACATTTTATATATAATAATAACTTCATAATTTCAGTTCTTATTCCTGATATGTTTTTCATACAAATGTAATACTTCAATATTATGTGAAGAAAAAAACTTAACTTTCTGTCGTGACAGAAAAAAAATTTTTTTTAAACATTTTTCTTGAAATTTCTTGTGCAATTAATACCTTCTTAAAATTTATCATTTATAAAAATGTATGGATTGAAAAAATACGAAAATGCAATTATTTTCAAGAAAAACATATAACTAACATCTTAAAGTGGTATTTTAAGTTTATTTAAGCTTATTATAATTTTTTTTCACAGTTATAAACTTTAAAGTGGTTTTTCTCAGTTTGTGTTTTCGAAACATTAGTGCATTCAAAATGCTACTCTTTCCACAACTATTTACCAATCACTTCCATTTTTTTGCTGTGTGTTGCATATAAAGCATGTAACAAAATTAGGGATCCATTTTGCTGTAAACTGAATACTTTTTTTAAAAAAAAATTAAAATGTAAGAGATATTGGCTTTTTCGTTGATTTTTAGCATGTAAATCAACAAATCACATTTTTCTCAAAAACGAATTAATTTATTGTAAAATCGATTCCTAAGTTGTTTATAACATCCATAAGAATATTTCAAAAACAAAATTTTAATTTTTAAAATTGTGTAAATAATATGTGAAAAATTTCAACTCGTATCATTTTCTGGAATAGAAACACTATATAAAATGTTAAAATATAATTTTTAATTACAGGAAGAAAGAAAGAGTAGCTCAAAGGGTACCAAGTCCTCTTAAGCATGTGTTGACATGAAAAGTTTAATACTTAATTTATAACAAATAAATTTTTTAAGAATTTATTATTATTTTTTTAACTTTTATTACTTAGATTATATAAAACTTGCTCTTTCAATAATAAATATAGAAAATAATTAAAGCTTAACGCACAATAACACTATTTATTTGCACAAATAGATATCTATAATAAAAGGGATACATATAATCAAAATTTTCAGTTTAACTTAAGTACGTATGTTACACATGTATGAATATACATGCGTATATGAAAGCTTTATAAAGCATCTGTAGATCATAAATAAAATAAAACATTGAATGATTATAGTCACGTGACCAGAGATCAAATCTTGGAGTAGCACACTTTTAACCTGAGAAGGCTCATAGTTTTCATGTTGGAGTGATGTGGAAGTTTGAAAAGTAAGTTACTAGTTCAAGTGTTGTTCTCATAATTTGATGGAGGTTGAGAATTAATTATGAGGTCTGTCACCAGTCCAGAATTCCAATACCCCTTGTGGCAAAGGGCTAGATTGATCGCCTGTCGTTAGACGCAGCTTTGAGCACCATGCAGGTGACAATACAATTTGGCTCGGTTCCACCGAATTTTGAGAAAGAACACCTTGGAGGTGGTCAGGGACCACCCACCTCTCTTCCCCGTTCACCAACTTCACGAGAGGATTTGCGGCTCGACGGCTATTTAGAGTACTCTCATGACGCAAAGGTACTACATACTTTTAACATCCATGCCATCTCCGGAATTCGAACCCAGGCCCTACGGCACAGTAGTCAGCGTCACTAACCACTATCATGATTAGGCGACTTAAAAAAACAAAACAAAGAAAATTGTGAGACCCGCATGTAAAAGAGAATAAAAATCTAGTTAAATTAAAATTTAGAGCTCATATTTTTAATATGGTAAATGTTGCTTAGTTTATCCAGGAAAGTAAAACTAAAACAATTTTAAGATGTTTTTATTTTTTCCAAACATACATTAAACAAAGGATGCAATCGGTAGAGAAACTTTCAAATTATTTGGAGTTTTTATAAACACACAAACTCTTCAGATAAGTAGTAAGTCCGGGATGGGCATTAAGTCGATCGCGATCGACTGATGGACCGCCAAGACATTTTGGAGTGACCGCCTTCACTAAAACCTAAGACGCGTATACTAAAACAAAGATATGCGTGGAACGCCCATACCAGCTAGACTGTGTGGAGAATAGGCTTTTCACAATTCATGCGATTGTGTGTAGATGACACATGTACTATTATTGGAAGCATACGATGACTTCTTAACATATTTTCTGTCACAAGAAGGGAGAAAAGCGTTCATCGTGATGCCAGCCGTAGAAATGGGTTTCCCCCCACACGCCGACTGAAGGGGAAAATATTCATCAGCTCTTCCCGCGATAACATGGGATTGGCTACTCAAACGTCACCCTACACTCCACGTTTCCTTAGGATTGGATTCTTGTGTTGACATTACATTCCACGATAGCACGGTACTCGGCAGTAAACGTGTTAAGGACATATGTCGGTTACACGGTCATCAGTTCATGTATGTTCACTATATTGAAAACATCCACGACGTAGCAGTTGTTCATAGTTCTCCAAACAAGGAATTTGCAAAGAAAGGAAAGCAATAAACTTTTTTTTCAACCAAAGGAAATATCATAGCAACAGCTTTTTGGCACAAATAGTCATGCGATACAGATGGAAGCAAGCAAGAAATGCCGCTGAAATGTACTGATATTCATGTGATGCTGTAGCTCAAAAATTTAATTTACTATTGGGCCGACACAAACATCTTAACAAATAATAAATACTGTAGACCTTCTTTTAGCTCACCACACATACGTCACAGGGTGGACCACAAAACCTTGAAATAATTAGAAGCAGCCCGTACCTTGGGAAAGTCTGCCCAGCCCTGTAGTAAGTGATAATTAGACTATAGAGTGCATCCAAAAAGAAACTGTAGCCTGTGTTTCAACATGAAAATAATTGATTAATAATCATAAATGAGAAAAACGTTTCGCTGACCTACAAAAATAATTAAAATGATAACGATAACAAAAACTTCTTGTGTAGAAAGGTACTAATATTGAAGCATTTTAACCGTAGAGCATATATTTATAATATATATCTTTCTTTCTTTTTTTTAATTTTCCTTAACGAGATAAGTACATTAAGGTATCCCACTACGTTCAGAACCGTGATTTTTTAAAAAAGCGCATAAATGGATCCTTTTCAAGATATTTAGTGTCACTCAGATAATAATACATGCATAAAATTGTTTTAAGGACATTTTGACAAAAAAATTATTTAAATATAATATTTTGGCAAAAAATTAACTTAGAATAATCTTTTTTCCAAATATTCTCCTTTTGTGGAAAATGGTACTATTATAATAATATTTTGCCTGTATATAGCTCAGACCTCTCTACAGAGGCTCAACTATGATTTTTGAAAAATTCACATTATTTTCAGTTACCACCAATTGAAATAATTATTCGTGTTTTTTTCTTAAAATTGCTCTCCTCTGTTGTCGTAAAATGTGAATAAACCCATTTCTAAATTATATATTTCAAAAATTCTAGTTCAGCCTCTGAACAGAGGTCTGAATTATATACAGGCAAAATATTATTCTAATAGAAGCATTTTTCACAAAAGGAGAACATTTAGAAAAAAAAGATTATTCTAAGTTAATTTTTTGCCAAAATATTGTATTTAAATAAATTTTTTTTGTCAAAATGTCCTTAAAACAATTTTCTGCATATATTCTAATCTAAATGACACTAAATATCATGAAAATTATCCATTCATGTGTTTTTGAAAATCACGTTTCCGAACGTAGTCGGATACTTTAAAGGAATGCATATGCTTCTTAAAATATGTGATTGGATACTTATTGATAAATTTTAGAGATTTGTCGATAGTGAATTTAAATTACGTCCTTCTTTTTTTATAGGTAGCAGTTCAGGAGATGTAAGTTTACCTGGCAATGCAGACAAATTAGTATATTCTCTGTACAATGTAATTACTCCTCCGCATGCTGTAGGCATCTGTCTCAAACCAGGTTGTGTCAAAGCCGGTGAGTACTTGCTTACCATTAAGAAAGTGCTTTATTGAATCTGTTAAGAATTTCATTACAATATTTGGATGCATTAATGACTGAATGTTTAAAGGGAATTCCTTATCTTTTTAATTTGTCCATATCCAGTGTTAGCTAATTACCGCGTTTTAATTCGTTACAGTTACATTCAAAACTGTGTTATTTGTAATGAAATTTCCTCAAATAAATGAAATTAATTACTTTAGATCAAAATGAATACAAACAGTAAAAGACAAGAGTAATTAAATAAATTTTTAATGTATTGGTAATCTTCTGATCGCTTCCTAATTTTGTTTCAATGAATTTCAGGTGTCAAAAACAATTCAAATGAAACATGCAACTGATATTTTTGTAATTCTTTTCTCATTCAGAGATTTTAAAAGTACCATCAACGCAATAATGATTAGTCTTTCCAATAACATATTTTATATTTAAGAAAGTGAAGGCCCAGTGGTCGAGTGGTAGCGTATTGCACTTCCACATCACAGATACGGGTTCCATTCTTGGGATGGGCAAGGTCGACTCAGCCTTTCATTCCTACTGTAGTGGATGGATAAATGAGTACCCCAAGCTTGCTTGGGAACTTAAGCACTGGGTGTCTCGCTTTAGACTGACCACCTGTTCGGGACATCTACTCTAGCACCTCGCAGCCAAATGGTCAGGTATACTGGGATGGGCACAGTGAGACCTGGCCCTCATGGTCTATTGCTCCACTGAGTTTGAGTTTATTTAAGAAAGTAGCATGAGCTATATTTCAGAAATATTAAGAAGAGAAAATGTCTTCTATTTGAGAAAAGAAAATATTCCATTTTAAAAAGATAAGGAGCAAAATGTATGTTACTTTTACGTGTAGTTTTTCAAGTAGCGTTTTCTTCATATATGTGTTAGAAAAACATTATTCTTGGACAATAAGGCCCGTTTTATACTAGGCAACTTTGTAATAGTCGACTCCTTTTCTGTCAGCACTCCTCTAGTGCTCAGAGTGGAGAGAACTCCTTTCACACGTGGATACAAAGTTGACTGAAACGGAAGTACTGGACTTAGTGGCACAATGATTGAGTCCGAAGAAGCAATAATACGCAAGCAGCCGTGTGTGAAGCGTGATGCTTTCCTAATATACTTTAATTGAGTCATCTAATGGAATGGAGAACGTGGCTTTAGAGTGCTTGAGGGAATGGCACAGCAGGTGGTGACAGTTGACTACGAGTGAAGGGACCCAGGTGATTTTTATTCAAATCCAGTTCCCAATTGTCTGTTCTTTCTATCATGTGCGGCACAAATTGACTCGTGTGAAAGGGCCCTCAGTAACGAGTCATATATTGAAAAAATTTAAAAAATATGTCAGGCCGATGATATTTATTTATAGGCTATTTTTCCAAAATGTAAAAATTTAGTAGTGCAGTAATAAATAATTTCCTTTTTAAGAAATTTTGTAAAAACTATCATCGTAACAAGACTAAATAATGTTTTATGCAACTATACCTTATAATCATATAATAACAAAATAAATAATATCTTTTATTATTCTAATAACCGAAATTAAAAGTAGCTATTTGAAAAACAAATTTTTAAATCGTAATTAATTCTATTAATGAGTAAACTTTCCAATGTAAAGCCAAAGTAAAAAAAAAAAATTCTTAAATTCCTGCACAAGCAACAACACCACCAAAAAATTAAAATTAAAATATCTACAGTAAGCTAGTATCGGAACTCTAATTATTTGACTCTACTAATTGGAAAAATACGAGTATTAATTTCAATGGAATTTTAATAAACTAATTGGAAAGTACTAAAAAATGTTTACTGGAATTTCCTGAAAACCCATGAGTTTAATTAAATTTTTTGAAAATTTCGTCTTTCTACATGATAGCCGATTCGTTGTTTTCATTATCTATTGAAAAATTTGTATTTTTCAATTGTAGTGATATAGTTACATTGACTTTAAAGTACTAATTAATTGCTCACTTTAATGCACTTGTGTGCACTTTCTTTTGGGAATATATACGTGAAAATCCATTAATTTTTCAATGATATTTCTCGGAGTAGAAGTAGAAATAAATGACAAAAATTGCAATTACTCGAACAACGTTTGACTTATAATTATCGTTATTTTTTACGTAGTTATCAAATTTGAGTCAAGTAAAAATTATTGCACTTTCAAATGTTTAAAAGTTGTTGATTTATATTAAAAAGTATATTTAGTGTAGGAATTTTGTATTTTCTTGTTTGCAATAATTTAAATTTATTTGAAATGTGTTTATTCTAGGAATAATTTTACAAAAAGTTAGTTTTCTACGAATACAAAACTAGATATAAAAATTCTATTTATGCCTTTTTTGAGGAATATTTTACATTTTTTTTTATTTACAACTATTTGAACAGTAACGAGCAAATTTCTTTCACTATTATATCAGTGTTTATCTAATTTTCTTAAATTTTGATAAAAGTTACATTTTCTTCAATTTTCTTTAAGTTTGTAAACGTATTTATTTACATAAATATTTAATTAATTCTTTTTGATGATTACGATTTTTATTTTCTTCTGTGGAAACTGACATTCTTAAACGCATTTGAGGTTAAATAGGAAAATTTGTCTGTCGCAACGTAATATTTTTGAAAATAGTTTACTTATTAACTGTTAATTTCAAATGCACATGACTGGAAATAATTTATGATAATGCGAGTTAAGAAAAAATGATATTTTTTGAAAAAACTTTCAAATTAACCCTTTGAGCGGTCACTTTTTTGTCCAAAATGTTCGGAAAAAAGGCACATTTTTTATGACTATGAAAATTTTTTGGGGAAAAAGAATAAATTGGAAATAAAAATATATATGCTATTTTATATTCAAAATAAATCTCAAAACTTTGTTTGGAGGTTTTATTTTTTAATTTGCAAGCTGCAAAAATGTTAAAAATTAGAAAAAAAAGTCTTAAATTGTTGGAGAACCGATGGACTTAGGATTGTATCGCATCTTGGAAGTACATATCTTCTTTTAAAATACTTGCTTTTGAAGATATTTATTTTTGAAGAATGGAGTTTGAAGATATATCTATATAAACAGTATGATATAAAAACAATCAGTAAATATAACACTTTTTCATTTATCACCTAATATCATGTAAATATGGCATGGTAGCAGCACAGATTTTATTTGATTGCAAAGATCAACGTGGATGGCATAACAGGAATTTTTTTTGATACACGATTTAATAATTCAGAAAAAAAATATTTTGTCTCTTCACAGTTTTATATTTATTAATTATTCATATTTTTATCGTTTCTAATTTCAAAGAGGCCGGGGTTGCCTGGATGATTATAGCTAACAGTTTTGCATTAAAAACTGAAAGAGCTACTATACGTTAAATCGAATAAAACTCCTTGTGATATATACACTCAGGAACACGAAAATAGCGACCCAAGAAGGAAGCTAAGTGACAATCGCGAAACTTTGCAAATAAGTACAGAGTAATGTGATATGCAAATGATCCGCAAGTTTTGTGTCAATATGCATGCTCATACACGCCGGAGGTGACGCTACAATCAGGAAGAGGGTGCCGCTAGGCGGCAAGCGCAAATTGAAGATTCATAAACGAGACGATTACCCGCCGATTGTAAGAAGACTTAGGTAAGTTTGAGCGAAACATGCCAGGTAAACGCGCAGAAGACATTTCACAGTTAAGCGAGTTTGAGAGAGGCCTGATAATCGGGATGAAAACTGCAGGCTGGTCGACGCGCCGTGTTGCCGTCCAGCTGATCGTTCGGAGTGTGCCGTTAGAAATTGCTGGGAGCAGGGACACGAAAAGGTACGTCACACTGCCTGCACAGCTGGTGTAATGGTCTGGGGGCCATAGCCTATGATAGCCGGTCCACTTTAATTGTGATGCGTGGAAACTTAACGGGCCAACGTTACGTTGATGATATTCATCGACCCCATGTAGTACCTTTCCTAAATGGTTCCCAGGGGCAATTTTTCAGCAAGATAATGCTCGTCCGCATACAGCAAGAGTTGCTCAAGACTCTCGTCAGTCATTTTCAGACTCTTCATGGGCGGCCCGCTTCCCGATTTGTCCCCTGTAGAGAACGTGTGGGGATCAGCTAAACGGCAGTGCCATCGTGTCACTCTGTACATGATTTAGAGTTGGCTGTTCAAGATTTGTGCCCATCTGCCTCAGGACAACATAAGGTCTAATCAACTCAATGCCGACCGTGTGGCGGCATGTATTGCAGCTGGAGGTGGTCCAACGCGCTGCCATTGAAGTTCCCATTATTTGTGTCGTTGCACATCCTGTATTCGTTTAATTGTCTTGTTTTTGAGATCAAGTGAATCTCTCATTTGTGTCATTATGTATTAAATTCTATTAAATTTCATTTCAATACATTATGCTTTCTTCTTGTCGCTATTTCTAATGTTTCTGAGTGTATTAGAGGTTTGGCTAGTACCATTCATCTTCAGGTTCACTTATTTTAACTTGAAATGATATTTTGCCTATAATCTCATGAACGTAAGGAGATTTCACTAAAACTCAACCAAGTTCGTAAAATTTAATACCGTCTCATAGTCTGATGCCAATCTCGTCATTGGTGATAGCAGAGTCTATATCTTAGATGTGACAAATATATCCTTAAAGGAAAATTAATAGACTAAAATTCGATGTCAATTTATTTTACTGTAAAGAAATCTATCTGCACCTACTTTGGAAACTCTTAAGATAATAATAAAACAAAATATATTGACTGCTTAATAAACCAATTTAGGCATGCGACTACGTTCGAAACCATGATTTGGAACAAAGTGTGTATCAGTAAATATATTTTTTTGATATTTAATATCACTTGAAATAGAATATACATATAACATTGTTTTAAGAGTATTATTACAGTAAAAATGAAAATGCAATTTTGACCAAAAGGAAGGGAAAAAATGATATATTTTCAAAAATATTCATCTAAAAATGCTTTTAATTAATTTTTATGTTTGGCATATAAGATGGCTGTAAATTGACGAAATTTGAACCTCAGAAATACGCAAAAGAGTGGGCATGCGCAAATAGGACACGGAGGGGAGAGGTAACACCTCACTGTCGATGTGTGAACTAAAAAAAACAACAACAGTTGATTTAGTTAGAAGGGTAGTTGTGTTGCATTCAAGGTGAGAGTTTCGTTTTCATCGCTCTAAATCATGTTTGTAAAAAGTGATCAACTAGCTGTGGTATAAAATAAAGGTTGTGTGTGGCAAAAATGCAACATAATGCTATCGAGTATTACAGAAAACCTGTGACAAAAATGCACTACCGTATAGGACAGTTGCGCGATGGACTAAGTCGTTTTGTTAGGGTCGGAATGAAACTATGGATTTGCAACGCACATGTCAGCTCTTAAATTCTCAAGAACAGATTGGTATCCTGAATGTCCTCCTTTCCATAGACTATTGGTGGACTGTCCAAGAATTATCCTTTAAAGAATGGCCTCATTCATTGTAAAACTCGCGAGTTCTTTTCCGACCGTGTTTGAATGTGACAAGAAAATAATTAGACAGGATTAGGGTCCCACTTTATTCCATACCTTCTATGGGACATTTAAAATCAAGAATATATTGAGATGTTACAGGATTACGATTCATCGTTCAGCCGTGTCTACTTTCCATTTGACCCCGGCTTTTTTCGTCACCCTCCTCCTCTTCTCCCCGTTTCCGACCTCTTCCTCTCCGTCAAGTTGTTGCCAGATCCTTTCTTTATCGTCTCTCGTTCGACCTGTTGCCTGGTGCAGGCAGCGGTTCCTTACACGCCCCACCTAAGAGTAAAATTTGCCCTTTGTGGCTGATTTTTACCATTTCAGACACCAGAACAGAAAATTCACAAACCGTGAAAACAGAAAATCCACAAACAGAACGCACAATACTTTCAACAGTCAAAAGTCTTGATGATTGTTCTAGTGAAAGTTCACATAATACAAACACATGAAATAATATTAATAGTTCACCCAATTGAAATAAGTGACTATGTTCCAGAAAAATTCAAACTGTAATGGGATTGCAACAGATACATGGAAAACACATTATACAAAAACAACAACACTAAATATATACATTACAGTGTTTATCTTAATCTAGACAATGTTTATTTCATTAACTCATGAATGAATGCTCAATGAGTTCACTAAAATCCATATTAAGTCCACAGTAAAAACTTTCGTACGGCTCTAATTTGCCTTTGGGCCGGTATGATTTCCGACCCAACCCATCTCACCCATTCTAATACAAAGTTAATTTTTTTACACGATTTTTCCAAATTTGCATCAGAATGTCTATGTCGACTATTCGAGATACAACAAACTGCTCTCTACCATTCTGAAAACCTGAGCCGTTAAATTACATCCATAAGAAGTGTATTCAATCTTAAACCTCACTTTTTAGTCATGTAAATGTCAAACGGCATAACGCACGCGGCATACTTCTTCGTGAGAGAATGACAGAGAAATACCACTTCCACAAATCCAGTACCGTGATCCACGATGCTGCGCTATTCTTTTCTACAAAAACCTTGCCTTTTCGACAAAAAAGATAAATCCGGTTCTGAAAATATGTTTAACCAAGCTTCACAGGTTACCTTCGCACTGAGACTAGTCAACGGCACAGCCTCGCCCACCTAATGTGCTGATCAACCAGACGTAAAATATATTTATGTCCCTTTAAGCTTGGCGGATCAATTGGACCTATCAGATTCATATTCCCCCACCTCAAATGGCAATTCAGGCCTTGCCACAGGTGTACCGCTGATCGGTCTTTAATCCTAACTGATCGAGTGAGCTGACATTCTTTACATGACTCACAAAAATTTCTTCACATCGGCCCTCAGACCTCCCAAAAGAAAGGATACTTTATTCGTTCAAGCGTCTTCTGGGACCCATGTGACTACTGAACACGGAAGTATGCGCTAGTTTCAACACCTCAGTTCTTCTGCACTTCGGAATTACCAGCTGCCCAATGCTCTCCCCGAGTATTTTATCCCTACGAAATAGATACCCATTTACTTCGTAGTAGTTTCCTTTGCCTTCCTTAGCATACTTCCAAGCCAATGCTAACTCGGCACAACACTCCTGTTCGGAACGAAAACTATCAGCCACCATGATTCCTTTATCCATCTCAGCGGTCACCTCTCATCCTTAGTACCAATGTTCCCACTTCATTTCCGACATGAAGTAATATTCCTTTGAGAATCACCAATGTGCTCCTGTGCTCTCTGGCAGAATACCCGATGAAACCTCGGTTTCATCTACATTT
Organism: Trichonephila clavipes; assembly: GCA_019973935.1. Taxonomy (NCBI): domain Eukaryota; kingdom Metazoa; phylum Arthropoda; class Arachnida; order Araneae; family Nephilidae; genus Trichonephila; species Trichonephila clavipes. The sequence continues at coordinate 3,225 of BMAU01000775.1, read as the reverse complement.
CCTGAGTCAACCCTCAGGTCCCGAGAGCTTTGAGCCAGTGAATTCTCTTCACTCTGGGCTCCTCCCAACATATCCAAAACCTCTGGTGGAAGCAACACGTCTTCTACCAAAAACTTAATCAAAGCACATAACAACACCGCTGGTGCACCACATTAACCTGGCCACCGGTAGCAAGACCAATTGGAACATATGCTAAAGGACATTTAACCCGCTGGACCGAAAATGTCTTTCAAATAAATCGTGGAAGCTCCTTCAACCGATATTCCAGGAACTAAGTCTTTCTTGATAAAAGTAATTTCCGTACCAGAATCCACTAACGCATGGACAAACTTCCCATCTACACTGATAGATGTTTTCACTAATTTACTTTCTAATTTGTCTTCACAGAGCCTGTCTAGGAATGACTTTACCTAGCAAATCAACTCTAGCAGCTACCTTCCCATCTACCAATTCCGTCCCTTCTGTTGACACCTTATTCTCATTAAGTCTTTTTATTATCTACCTCTTTGTTTTTCGACAATCCCACTTAAAATGTTTATCTGATCCGCAGGTGAAACAAGCGAGTTTTTTAATTTCAGTTACTTGACCTTTATCAAAGTTTTTTCCTAGAAGAAAATTATCTGACTTTTCTCCCAAATGGCTGTTTACCCCAACTGCCATTAAAACTTTCACTATCATTCCATTTAGCTCTCTTAGGTTCATCGTAGATTTTACTGGAAGCATAAAATATATCACATTGTTTGCCCAAGTCCCTGGGTTTGTACCATTCTTCCCCTTGGAGCACACCTCAATATGGGTCGCCGTCTCAGAATCCAACATTTCAAACATTTTATCTGCTACGATCAGTTGATTAACTGACTCCAAAATCATCGCACCTCTTAACTTACCCGTAGTATAACCACATCGATGTTAAACGGGACGCGAACTCAAGAGAAAGTTTCGTCAGAGCTACGTTTGGCCTTTTTCTAAAATTTTCTAAACATATTTTGGGGTGAGGGTTCATACTCCTTGAGCACAACCTGTTTTTAAAGATTCGTAATCTTTAATTCTTCTTCGCCTAGGTTAACTAATAAGTTTGGACACTTTGTCTCTAACATGCATAACAAAAACTTCGGTTTTAACTCGTCGCTAACCATTTCACTAGCGAAAGCCTTTCAAGACTAGAAAAGAAATAGTCCCACCCGTCTGATTTATTGGCACCTTTGCAGTTAACAGCCTAACATTTTAACTATTTCATCTAAAGATTTTACACTTGAGGTTTGACCATTATTTTGAGTAGCACTCTGATTAGCGTTCCTTAGATAATTCTATTTCCAAGCGTAATTTTCAATTGATAATTGTTCTTGTTGATCTAGTTTTGCTGCTGTTCTGTCTCTAACCTTTCAGCTGTAATAACTTCCAATACTTTTTGCCTCTTCCTCCTTGTAATATTTACTAGAGATTATTAAATTCCTTAAAACAATTTTAGACATAGACGGATCAGGTGACTCTTCTAAGTCCCGCGCTAATTGAATTAAGTCAATTTTCTTACTTCTAATGAGAAATGCCATTTTTAATCAAGCTAAACCTAATGCCAAAATTACCTTCTGACAAATTTAACTACAAACACATAAATGATCTAGTACTATATATTTAACAAGCGAGAAAAATTCTACTCGTTTTTAAGAGTACTAAATTCCAGAAACACAATACGAAATATGTTTGCAATAAAACTTATATGAGACAGTTATTTGTTACTAATCAGAACGCAGAACCTTTTTCAAAAATAAAAAACATAATTAACAACATACTTTAGCTACATTACCAAAGAATTATTTTCAAATCATAAATCTACTCTTTAGTTTTTTTTTAATTAAAAGAATCTTATGCAGGAACAAAAAACCAATATATATATACATCCTAAATTACGAGCAAAGGAAATAACCTCAGATTGCATTAAACTATCAACTAACTGACAAATTGCAAAACTTTTTGCTTAAAATGAAAACAATCATTTAATATTAAAAAAACATGCCACATTCTGAGTCATAAATAACCTACAAAAAATCTCTTATTTACAACCTTTAACAGGAAGTCTACTTGAAATACATATACATTTTTTAATGGATATTTTTTTACCCACTCAAACATACATTTTTTTTGCAACCATTATTTCAAGATAAATTAATCTAATTCTTTTTTTTTTTTAAATTCTGCAAACTGAATTGTTATGCAAAACACTTTCTATATCCAGATTTTAATTTTTGAGACAACTTCAAAACAGTAAAGAATGGATGATAAAAAGAAATTATAGTTTAACACTAGAACTCTAAATACCATTTACATTTAAAAATGATACCTATCATTTCCAGGTAAATAAGTACACAATTTTCTTATTTCATCTACACAATAATCCAACAACATAGAATATTGCAATAAACCAATGAAATTTTCTTTTTTCAGATATATCTGCTTTTTCTATTTTATTTTTAAAAAACAAATTAAATATGACTGCATCCCATTACTTTTAAATATTCACACAATATTTTAACTTAGGGAAACAATAGCCACCTACCTCGGAGCATGAAAGCTGTTTCAGTACTTCCCGAACACTTTTCAGATCACGCTCCATTCATCAGAAAATGAAGAAAATACGACATCTGTTCGTTCATATCCCAACTCGGCAGGTGATGCAAAAACTCATATGAAGAAGGTCTTGCTTTTTTCACCTGGAGCTGGTAATGCAATTCCGGGATGCACGTGGTCATCAACTTGAAGATACACCGCAGGGTTCTATTTCGCTTGTTAAAAATTTTCACTTCAAACCGAATGTCCACTGTGAACCTTGTTCACAATCATGTAGTACGAACACCGGCCAATTTGGAATATATTATTCATTTAACTTCTGCTCCATTGCACCACTTGCCACCAGTGTGTAAACTCGTGGATTCTTTTCCGACCGTGTTTCGAATTGCGACAAGAAAATAATTGCAGACAGGATTTGGGTCCCACTGTTTATTCCATACCTTCTATGGGACATTTCTTAAAATCAAGAATATATTGAGATGTTACAGGATTACGATTCATCGTTCAGCCGTGTCTACTTTTCACGACCCCGGCTTTTTTCGTCACCCTCTCTCTTCTCCCCGTTCCGACCTTTTTTCTCTCCGTCGTTGCCAGATCCTTTTCTTTATCGTCTCTCGTTTGCCGTTCGACCTGTTGCCTGGTGCAGGCAGCGGTTCCTTA
>BMAU01000771.1:0-125828 GCA_019973935.1 Trichonephila clavipes | reverse complement strand
GGTTACAACAAGCAGGTTCAAGTAATAATACCAGGGATTATTCTATATCAACTTTAATACGGATATCAATTCTCGAGGGCAGCATCTACATATACATAACAAATCCCGCGCAATACTAATTACTTAACAAAGGATTTCTCCGTTAATTCTACAGTTAACATAATAAAAAGTTCTAGAAATAAAATAGTCCAATAGGGAAAAGGCTCTTCTTCGAAGACTCCACCCACGCGTTGCGTCATCGAAAGACTTCGTTGCGGTGGCCTTCAACATCCTCCCCCTTTTTTGAGTCGTCATCACTTGGACTCAAAAACATATAACACCTGGTTGAAGAGGTCCAGTTTCTCTGGTACTTTGATGACTCTTCCATACTTGGATACTCTAGGCAAGACGTTACTGGAGTCGTTAGGATCTGAAAGATTATCACTAGAAATAGGATTAGTAATTGTACAATCGTTTAAAGGATCATTGGGGGTTTCTGTCGACTGCACTTCCAAGGGATAGTCTCGTTGAATGGGTCGTAACATTGTTCCAGTGCGAGTCTTCAGTTCCACAGTTCTGATCTTGCCATCCTTTCCAGGAATCAGCCGAATGACCTTAGCTAAAGGCCAATGCATCCGTTTTTTGATGTCATCACCAATGAGGACAATTTCTCCCAGCCGTACTTCCGACAATGGACCCTTTTATTTTTATTTTGAATAAGGAGACCTAAATACTCCTTTCGGAATCTATGCCTTAAATCATTTAACAATTTTTGTCCATATCTAACCCTTTTACGTAAATTTACAGTATCCCTGTAATCAATATCGGGAACGTCCAGGTTGCAATTTTCCACAAGAAACATGGCTGGAGACAAAGTTACTATATCATCAGAATTTTCGGATAGGTAAGGGAGTGGCCTAGAATTAATTACAGATTCACAGTCGCACAATACTGTCTGCAACTCCTCGGTCGTGAGAATGGCGTTACCGAGAGTCCTTCTCAACAGTTCCTTTAACACACGAACTAACCTCTCCCACCAACCACCCCACCAAGCGGCTGTGGGTGGATTAAATTTCCAAATTATGCGTTGTACGGTAGCTAGTTTCAAGACTTTTCCCAGTCAATACCACTCAATTCTCCATGAGCTCCTCGAAAATTTGTTCCGTTGTCGGAATAAATTACTCGTGGTCTCCCCCTCCTGGCAATAAAACGTCTCAACGACAACAAAAAGGCATCAGTGGACAATGATGATGTCAATTCTAAATGAACGGCCCTATATGTTGCACATGTAAACAAGACAATCCAAGACTTTTGACCTCCTTTCACATATAAGGGTCCTGCTAAATCAACACCCACTACCTCAAACACCGCTGCGTCATTGGCACGATCACCAGACAGGGACACTGGCTCCCTATATTTGGAGATTTACATTTATATCGTTTGCATCTTATACAACTTCTTACAATTTTCCTGACCACCCTTCTGCTCCTTACTATCCAAAATCTCTCCCTTAATATTCCGAGCAGAATTTGTGTTCCAGCATGACAATTTTGTCGGTGATAGTATTCAATGAGCCGTTGGGTAAAAAGACACTCGCCTGGTAAAATAATAGGGTAAATAAATTCCGGATGGTCTGATCGCTCAGTAATTCGAGTTTTAACTCTTTTATATAATACCCTCTTTGTCCGTAATGACATTCATATTAGGAAACGAGTTCTCAGAAGGAAAAAACTTAGCTTGGACAATTTTGATAAGAGTTTTCTCCGCGTGTCCTATCTCGTGAATGGTCAGATCTCCAATCTCTCGAAACTCCCGTTTTTTCTTTACGTTTTCCACAAAACGCAACATCCACGAGACAAAACGAATAATTGACTGAAAATTGGAAAACTTAATGGCATACCAAGGTATTTCCCCTTCAACTGCAACCAGATTACATAACCTAACTTTCCTTTTTTCTCGCTCTACCTCTGATGTTTCGCAAGCCAAGCGGTCTATGGGCCAGTTACTAGGGGGTTCGAGGAGCCAGGAAGGACCCTCCCACCAAAGAGAGTCGGAAAATAAACGAGGGGAAATGCCTCTCGAAAGCAAATCTGCGGGGTTTAATTCGCCCGGCACATGGCGCCAAAATTGAGAAGGAACTAGGCTGTTAATTTCATTTACTCTGTTGGTCACGAAAACTGACCAATCACCATGGTTCTTCAGCCACCAAAGTGCTACCATAGAATCACTCCATGCAATAATTTTTAAATCAGGTACATCCAAAGCAGCGTACACTGAGTGAACCAGCCTCGCACCAATACAACAAACCATCAATTCCAGCCGGGGAATAGTCATAGTTTTTAATGGCGCTACCCTGGACTTTGCTCTGATCAATCGAATTTTGACTCCTAAGGGCGTTACAGTTCGAATTTAAACACAGGCCCCATAGGAACTCTTGCATGCATCGACGAAGAGATGTAACTCCGAATTCTCATTTATTTCTACGTAACGAGGGATATTAACTTTCTCAAGATACACTATTTCATCCCGCCACTTCCGAAAAATTTTCTGAATGTTTTCGGGCAAAGGGTCATCCCATTTTAACTTCAGTTTCCAAGCTTCCTGTAACAATACCTTAGGTAACAAAGTGGTCGGACTCAAAATACCTAGAGGATCGAAAATTTTATGTACCATAGCCAAAACATTACGTTTACTTATCTCACCCTCCCCTGAATAATTGAGATTACATTTTAATGTATCTTGGTCTAAATCCCACAATAGTCCAAGCAAAGAAGTTACACCTGAACTACGGAAAATATAGCGACCTGGAACGTTACTTTCCCAACCCCGTAGGTTAAAACATCCTCTAGCCATTACCTCTATTGCTTTATTTATAAAACTTTCTTGCTCTTTGATATCGGTAACACCAGTGACACAATTGTCAACGTAAAACGAGTGTTTTAATTTTGGGGTCACATCGTCAAAACGGGCTGGAGAATTTTCCAGGAGATTATCTATACAAGCAGAGAGTTGGAATGGAGAAGAACAGATTCCAAACACAACTCGACAGTGTCTGTAAATTTTAGATTCTTCAACATTAGGAAGAAAAAACCGCAAATAGTCTCGGTGTTCTGGGATAATACTGAGCTGAAGGAACGCTTTTTCTATGTCTGACGGTAGACCAATTGGGTACAGCCTGAATCTGTCAATTATATCAGGTATAAGCTCAATTAAGTTAGGGCCTCTGTTCAAGCAGTCATTAAGGGACGGTTGACTTTTATCTCTGGCTGAAGCATCAAACACCGGCCTTATTTTCATTGTCTGGCTAGCCTATTTCATAACAGGTCTATGGGGGTAAATAATAGCCGAAATTATCAACTTCGGTCTTAGGAACCTCTTCTATTATTTGTAGATCTTCCCATTGCCTAAACACTACCTGATACTCATTTAATAGATTTTGCTCATCAATTCTTTGGCACACATTCTTTAGTGCCTCTTAAAGGTAGCAGACTTATTATTTGGTAGCTGGGTTTTTCGAATTTAAAGGGAAGTGGTAACTGATACCGTCCATCAGGAAGAACAGATAAGTTTTCTTTAAATTGATTTAGAAAATCAAAATGCGCATGTTTACGCTTAGCATCTTCAGTTGGGTCTGTAATGCCTATGGCATCTAAATTCCACAGATCAGTTACGGTGAAATTAGCACAATGTAATGAAACCACATTATTGCACAAACTATTATGTATAGTATTTGTTTTTCCTATCACCGTATAACCAAGTTTAGTTTGTACGACAGTTACACCTGAGCTTAGTTTCAAAGAATTGTCAATTAAAATGTTCTCAATGACATCTGCTCCTAAGAGCAACTCAATGTCATGTTCCTTAGCCTCTAAATCAGATAAAGTAATATTCTTTTCTTTCAATTCTTGTAAAGTATGAATATCAACTATTTTGGGTATAAACCCACATATTTTCTTTTGAGATAGCACCTCAATTGAGTGAGCATAAGTGTCTTCAAAATTTTTCAAATAAACATCAAAAACTAAATGGGAGTGAGGGCTAGTTTCTCTCCCCCAAACAAACCATGGACAACGGTTTGTTTTGATTTGGGTCACAACTGCAGAACTTTAATGACCCTCTCCGACATATAAGACTTTTGTGAACCACTATTCAAAATAGTACGAACTTTGAGTTCCTTACCATTGTGTTCTATTCTTAAAACAAGAGTTTGCAAATATACAGTTTCATTAACAGACTGATACAACACTTGATACAACAGTATTTTCATCATTTGATTTAGCAGATTCTTTGTCTGCACACATAATAGTATAATGATTTTTATCACAAGATAAACATTTCACCTTATATTTGCATGAACGAGAGACATGACCAGTTTTAAGGCAACGAAAACAGGCATGCTTCTGTACCAAAAGTTTTCGTTTTTCTTCTAATGGCAATTTTCTTGCCGAAAAACATTCTGAAGAATTATGAGGCTTATCACAAAAAATGCAACGAAAATTTCTCCTACCTGAATTGTCTTGAAAATTCATAAGGGCTGCAGCTGTAGAGCAATCCGCCTAATCTGCATGCGAACGAGGATGCGACACGCGCTAAGCTCCCAACCCAGTACGGGCGAGCTTAATCATCTCCTCACTTTGCACTTCGTTCCGAAGAAAGCACAATAATTTATCCAACGAGCGCTCACTATCTTGCGGTGAGGAATCTTCCACGGAGCGACTTCTTTCCCACGCACGAAGCACGTTCTCCGGTAAGCAGGATTCAACCAAAGGCTCCAGAAATTCAGCAAACTTTTCTTTCGTACGGCCAAGACTCTCGAGTGCCATGAGCTTACTTTCCAATAAATCATACAGCTCCGACAAATTCCCTTTAATCCGACCAGCTGCATTCTTCATTACGATGGAGAGCAAGTCTCGTACGTATATCTGCACTAGAAGTTCGTCTCTTCCGAAACGCTCCTTTAATTGCGTAATTGCTTTTAAATAGTTGTTCTTTGTAGGCGGAAAACTTGATACCAATCTAGCTGCTTTAGAATCTGGAACTAGGCACTGCAACAAGTATTGGAATTTCTTCTGCAATCGTTGCATCCATGTGAATTTTCTTGAATTGCGACCAAAACGCAAGATAGTCTTTCGGTTCTCCACTAAATTTTCTTAACTCCAATTTTGGGAGCTTAAATTTTCGCTTTTGAACGGAATTGTTTTCTTCGGAAACCAAAATCTCTTGTTCTTGGCTAGCTTCTAATATTGAAAAAATTTGACGGAATTTGTCCCGATATTCTTCAGCTTTTGAAAAATCTTCTTGATATGTATCCTTAAGATCATGACTTGTTAATAATAAATCAAATATTTCTTTATGAATTGTTTCCAGTCGAGAGAATTTATCTTGCAACTGCTTGTACAAAGCATTGACTTCATTTTTACTTAAAGTTTCTCTCTCTCTCTCGGTTCTGTTGCTAATACCATTACAACACATACTGAATGCTGCTCTCAAAGACTTCCGTTTTGCTTTGAGTATATCGATATCCATATTTAACGAGAAAAATACTCGAGGACGCCACAATATGTTGAACACACATGGTTACAACAAGCAGGTTCAAGTAATAATACCAGGGATTATTCTATATCAACTTTAAAACGGATATCAATTCACGAGGGCAGCATCTACATATACATAACAAATCCCGCGCAATACTAATTACTTAACAAAGGATTTTTCCGTTAATTCTACAGTTAACATAATAAAAAGTTCTAGAAATAAAATAGTCCAATAGGGAAAAGGCTCTTCTTCGAAGACTCCACCCACGCGTTGCGTCATCGAAAGAGTTCGTTGCGGTGGCCTTCAACAAAGACCATTTTGTTTCTATCCTCGCCAAAGTAATCACTATCCCGGTCATTCTGCCATGTTCTTTCGCTCCGCCATGTTGTTGACTTCCTTCGTCCTTCTCTCCGTTTTTACTCTCGTCTCTCCTTCAATGGCCACGCCACCTATAAAGATTTTTAAACTTCCGGGCGAATCTTACAATAATACAGCCATTTGGGCTGATATTTTGAGTGTAATAGATGTTTTGAAGAAATATGAGTTTCTATTAGAAAAGTTGGTTCGTCTTGTATGATATTGTGCCTCCCTAGATCGGTATTACTAAAGGAGTTGTTACAACATTAAAACAACAATCATACAAACAGCATGGTAATAATAATTTTGAACGGTTTCATTGTATTATTCACCAGCAGATACTTTGCTCCAATGTTTAAATGTAGGACATGTTTTAAAAATAGTCATCAAAGTTGCAAATTATATTCTAGAACATAGACTTAATCATCGTCAATTCATTTTGGAAAGACATAGAAAGTGAATACAAAGATTAACCATATTATACGGAAGTTCAATATGCAGTGCTTCTAAAACTTTCAATATATGTGACCCACTATTCAATAATGATTTTTATCGCACCTCCGCCCATACAATAGCATTGTATTAAATTCAATAATACTATACTTTGACACTAAAACTACAATATATACATATACGACTTAAACCTCTTACGTGCCACCAATGTATACAAACGTCTTGCTAAGTCAAAGGCTGTGGTAGCCCAGTGGTTAAGGTATCGGATGATGGCAGGCATGTCATGAGTTCAAGCTGAGTACCACTAAAGCCCCACCGTGTAGGGCAGCGATGCACGTTAAATCTGTAGAGAGCTGAAACTTCCTCCCGTTTGTGTGGTGTGGTAGTAAGGAGAGAGGGGTGCAGCTCAGGTGTCGTCCACGTCACTTGACCATGGTTCAAAATGAACGGAATTACAAACTCCCGGGGAAAAAAGTTCTTAATGTACTGAATTAAAGGATGGACATTAGGTAAAGGGAGAGGAGGGACCTAGATTTCTTATTTGATATGACAAGTCATCTTAATCAACTTAATTTTAAACTAAAATGCGAAAATCTTGTTGTTACAACTGTATTTAATGCTATTAAAGTTATTACTTTGGCAAAAATAAATAGAAAAAGAAAACTTGTCGCACTTTGTAAGCTGTCAATATCTATTGATTCAATTTCATAAATTAAAGTTTACTCAATATGTTCACGATCTAAGTTATCTTCATGACCTAGGGGTGTGGGGGAGTGAATGAAGAACCAGGCGTTGCTATAATCTTAATAACTTTATTAAGATCTTAACTTACACACTATACAATGATAATTTTTATATTCAAACTTAGCGGATCTGAGGTTAGAAACACACAATACGTATTACCAAATAAGCGCGATCTTGTCCACTATGATTACTTTACCGCTTACTCCTAACCTCTGTTTATACACAGTTCCTAATATTAACTTGAATGATCCTACCTCTAAATCCTAGGAAGCTGCAACACTCTCGAATCTTCAATGTAATTTCCTAATCTCGTGTGGAATAGTATCCACCTTGACCTTCAACTCTGGAATATCAGCTTGCTTCAGCTTAGGCGTTTAAACACAGACTAGCATAATCGCTTCCCAAAAGGCCACCTCGCTTACGCTAAACTTTTGCAATTTAAAAGGCTCCTAATTTGCGTTGTCACGTTTCGCTTCTGGATTTGGTCCAGGAGAATTTGCCTTTTCCGGCCCCAAAATACCCAAGAGGAAAATTAATAGGAAGCACGATGAGCCCCTCACAATCCCCCCCAAGAAGCAAAACATAATTTATTCAAGGGTCTTAATGGCCCTTAAGAAATTACGTGCATAAATTTTTTCTTTCCCATTTATCTCAGATTTTATCCGTTATGGTCCGTGGAGGAGACGCGCCGCCATTTTTTGGAAACTTCGCTCAACTTGTGTAGAGGTTGAATTTCACTCGAACCCAGCGTGAATATTCCGCCTGTGAATTAGTGATTTAACACCTGCGAAGAGGTGTCATTTGAACAATTTCAAGAACTATTTTTCGTCTAATGATAAAACCTGCGAAGAGGTTGTGGGAATTGTGTTCATCAGTATAGAGGTGAATCAGTGTTTTTCTTCAATTATTGGATACATCGTTCGTGCGAGCAACAAGGGAGCTAGACAAAAAGGTAGGACCTTTCCATATTTTTTCTAAAATGTATGAAAATGCTCTTATAGAGGATCTCATAAGAGTTGTAGAGGATCTAGACGGTACTGTGGAGATTACGGACACTATAGCTAAACTAAAGACTAAAATTGACAAGAGTAGTACATTTGAAAGTGATGCAGATTTCATTAAAACTTTAATTAAAAGCTGTATAGATGAGAGAGTATCGCGAAACAAAAGACAGGCAACTTGAGAAAATCAGAAAATTGAGCTCGCAAAACTACAGTCAGCACAGTTAGAAAAAAAAGTCGAACTTCAGGCGGCTAAAAATAAAGCATTAAGTTTAAATCCTGCAGCTAAAGTCGACGAGAAACAGTTCGAAACAGACATAGAAAATATGATCAAAAGCATTAAAACTTTATCTCTTCCTGTTCCCACCAGATCTGAAAATTTTAATCTGTTCTTCCAATCATTAGAACGCGCATTTTTAACCAAGAAAATTAATGACGAATATAAATCTGATATTTTAATAAATCTTCTGGGTGAAAGAGCTCATAATGTCTTATTGTATATTAAAAAGGAGGAATTAAATGACTATGTGACAAACCTATACGGAACTTTATCACTAACCTTCTGGGTCGTCTTTTTTAGGGAAATTTAATTCCCCTACCTATTTCCAATCAGCTCCAAAAAGAGGACGGGATTCCTTGTTATATGCAGATTAGATAAAGTATTTAAGTCAAACGGAATAGTAAAGTAAAAAGCAGTAGGAGAGAGAGATTGAAGCAGGAAAGTATAATAGTGGAGTTAGAGATTTATTATTGGAAATTTCTAGGAGGATAATATCTCAGAAAAAGCTGAGCTGAGCTGCAGTGTGGTAAATATTGATTAAAGTCTCATTAAAGCTTTATATTAAGAGTGAGATTAAAATTAAATGTTCTATAGGAATATTATCGGATATAATTCTGGGATCTCTTATCGCGGTAATCTCTGCGTGATCGATATTCTAATTGTTAATTAATTGGATCGTTAAATATTCAAGTTAATTTAAAGACAAGTCTCTTTTAAACCTCATATAACTATTTTTTTGATTTATTTGTTATTAAAAGTCTTTGATTCTATTTGGGAAAGATAACCAAATAAAGAAAGTTATTTATAAAAATGGCTACTGGCTCTTATCTGACTCCAAATTATTCTCGTTCTCAAAGTGAGATCCAAGGAGATCTTCACAATACTCAGAGAATTCCAAGTAACCCCTCACGAGTGTTTAAACTCATTTAAAAATGCTGTAAAATCATCAGGCGAGACATTCATCCAATTTGCTGCAAGATTGATGGCAAACTTCCAATATTATTGTTCGTTAAGAAAAGTTAATTCCTTTGAATCTCCATGTGATCTTTTAATTTCTGATAGATTATTTGAAACTTTAAATAAGGAAACCGCAACTCATATTGGCATTCGAGAAGCAGAAGATTGGTTTAGGCCTATTGATTTATCTAAAGAATGCGATATTTATATTTCATCGAGAAGCGGATCACGTAAGGAAACTCCTATTGCTTGTGGATATACCGAAGACCCCTTTAAAAATAGATCACGAAACTATAAACCAAACAGTAGAGATACAGATGGGTGACAAAATAATACGAACACCCGTGAAAAAGGCATGGCCCATTTCAAAGACGCACAACGCGCATGTCAGTTAGCGTTGCAGTCCGCCGCCTAGCGGATTCGAAAGGTAAAATATCAGTCGCTCAACAGCTGCGATAGGTGTTGCACGCGTCAATTGTAATTTCTGGAAAACGCAATAATGACGGACCTGTCAGAGTTCGAAAAAGGTATGATTGTTGGAATGAGGTGCGCTGGTCGCTCGGGGACGGAAGCAGCCATTTATTTGGGGCGTGCAAGGAGTACTGTATCTGCCGTTATGACAGCATACAAGAAATGCGGGAATGTGACGTCTGGCAAGCACAACAGTGGACAGAAAAGAAAGCTTACCAACAGGGAAAAAAGAGTCTTAACCCGCATAGTGGCCCGAAAGCGCAAGCAATCGCTATCCCAGATAACGTCTGAAGTGAATAGTCATCTTCGTAACCCTATTTCAGCAAGAACCGTTCAAAGGGAACTTCATGCTTCGAACTTGTTTGGAAGAGTTGGAATTCGTAAACCATTGGTAACAGCACGTCATGCTTTACAGCGACGCCAGTGGTGTAGAACACACAGACAGTGGACCCCACAACAGTGGCAACAAGTCATCTGGTCGGATGAATCGACGTTCACCCTATTCCAAACCACCGGACGCGTTTAAGTGGGGAGAACGCCCAAAGAAGCATTTGCTCCTGAATGCATCGTGCCGACTGTTAAGCATGGAGGTGGGTCCCTTATGGTATGGGGGCAATATCTTGGCGTGGTCTTGGGCCACTTGTTACTCTGCATTGCAAGGTTAAAGCTGCCCACTATGTCAATATCCTGGGGGATCAGGTGCATCCATTTGTCCAGACTTCATTTCCCTGAGAATGCCCACTTTATCAAGACGACAACGCTCCTATCCACACTGCTAAAATCGTTCAAGAAGGGTTTGCAGAGCATGAGGGGGAAGTAGGTCATCTTGATTGGCCCCCTCAGTCACCTGATTTAAATATTATTGAACATTTGTGGGGATATTTGGAGTCAAAACTACGTGCTCGATTCCCTCCACCATCTACGATTTCGGCATTAGAGACCGCTCTCTACGAAGAATGGCTTCATATTCCATTACAAGTTGTTCATGACCTCTTTTCGTCCATTCCACGTCGCATACAGTCTGTAATTCAGTCAAAGGGGGGTCCAACTCCCTATTAATAAAGCTTTTCTCCTCTTTCACAGGTGTTCGTATTATTTTGTCACCCATCTGTAGCTATCCCCCAAATCTTGAAAGACAAAATAAAAATTGCTACATATGCGGTGATTCATCTCATTATGCAAGAGATTGTGAGAAGCGTTTTAAGCCTAAAGAATCTAACAGCCATACCTATACCTATAATAGAAAAAAACGCGAATAGTTTGAAAGTCAAGAGCGAAAAACAAAAAAGCGATGAGATCGCACAACAGCTCGAATACGTAAACATTTTTGTAGAAAATCAGCCCGTAACAGCCTTGATTGATTCAGGTTGCCAGATCTCAGTTTTAAATTCCTCGCTAATTAGATTGAACAAACCTTCCGAAGGAAGAATAAATAACGTTAACCTCATGTTTTAACGTAAAGCGTATGGTAGAATTTACACCAATAAATATTTCTCTTACTCAGCACTCTCCCAGTTTAAGTGTTCGAACGGCAATATCACCGACCTTGACCGAAGAATTTATTATACATCCCAGTGTATATACTGAAATAAAGAAAATAAGCCAAGCAAAGAGCGATGTTTTATTGAATGAAAGTGAATCCTCTTTAGGTGCTTATTCTATTTTTTTACTGTTGCAAATGTGATAGAAAACTCTAGTTATGATTTGTCACATGTTAAAAACTTTAATATGAGAAATGATTTGAGTTCTCTGATTAAGAATTATAAACCTACTAAAATTAAGAGTACTATGTTAAAAACGAGTATTATATTTAAAGATATTCCTGTGTGTTATAGAGCCAGACATTTATCTTATTCTGAGAAATTACAGATAAACTATCAAATTGATGATTGGTTACAACAGGATATTATAAGAGAAAGTTGTTCTGATTATTGTTCACCTATAGTATTGTGTAAGAAAAAGGATGGTAATTTAAGAATCTGCATTGATTATCGCAAAATTAATTCTAAAACTGACAAAGATTGGTATCCTTTACCCTTAATAGAAGATGTTCTAGATCAGTTGGGGGGGCAGTCGGAAAATTTCTTCTCAACTATTGACTTAAAAAACGGATTCTTTCACGTTGAAATGGAAGAAAGCAGTAAAAATTTACTTAGTTCGTCACACATAATGGACAGTATGCATTTAATAAAGTTCCATTTAGTCTTTGTAATAGTCCGAGTGTTTTTCAAAGATTTATCAATCACGTTTTTTGAGACATTCTTAAATAGAGAGTTGTCATAATCTACATGGATGGTATTATTAACCCTTCTTCAGATGAACTTGACGGGTTAAACCGTTTAACTAGGGTGTTAAAACCTGCATCTGAATATGGATTAGAATTAAATTTAATCTTCCTCAAGTCAAAGAGTGAATTTTTAGGACACACAATTGAAAAAGGTACAATTAAACCTTCTTTGGATAAAACCAAAGCAGTTCAGAATTTTCCAGATCCTAAAAACGTGAAACAGGTCCAAAGCTTCCTTGGACTGCCAGGTTACTTTCGGAAGTTTATCCAAAATTATTCCATAATAGCCAAACCTCTCAGGGATCTACTACGGGATAATGCTGTATTTCATTTCGGACCTGACCAGCAATTAGCATTTCAAACTTTACGACAAAAACTTTCTGAAAATCCGGTGCTTCATATTTTCAAACTAGGTGCAAAACTTGAATTGCATACTGACGCTAAAAAATTTGGTTATGGTGCGATTCTGTTACAACAAACGGACGACAGTAAACTTCACCCCGTACACTATTTTATCAAGAAAACCATTCCCCAGGAGGAAAAATATTCAAGTTATGAACTTGAAGTTTTGGCTGTAATCGAATCTCTTAAGAAATTTAGGAACTATCTCGTTGGCAACAAATTTAAAATTGTAACTGATTGTTCGGCATTCCAAAAAACTGTGAGTAAAAAACAATTAACTCCTAAAATTGCTAGATGGGCCTCATTTTTAGAAGACTTTAATTATGAAATTATTCATCGAACAGGCAAACAAATGAGACATGTAAATTGTTTAAGCCGTTATCCTGTAATGACCATAACATATGATGAAATAACCATTAAACTTGCAAATTTTCAGTGAAATGATGAGTACATTAATTCATTAAAATCCCTTTTAGAAAATAAGCAAATTAATGGTTTTGTTGTTAAAAATGATGTCCTATATAAAATTAAAAATGATAATGATGTTTTGGTAGTAACTCAACAGATGCAAATAGAAATTGTTAAAAATATTCATTTTAAAGGACATCTTGGTATTAATAAAACTGAAAGCATGGTAAAACAAAGTTTTTATTTTCCTATAATGTTAGAAAAAGTGTTGAAAATGTTATTAATAATTGTATTGAATGCATTCTTGTAAACAAAAAACGAGGGAAAGATGAAGGGTTGTTAAATCCTATTCCTAAGGAAAATATCCCTCTTAGTACTTTCCATATTGACTTTTTAGGTCCTTTGTCATCTACAAATAAAAACTATAACCATCTTCTTTCAATAATAGATGCACTCACTAAATTCGTATGGTTATATCTCTCTCCCGTAAAGTCCACTTCTTCCCGTAATGCTCTAGAGAAACTTAAGCAACAAGAGATTACATTTGGTAATCCTCGCCGTATCATAACAGATAAAGGTACTGCATTTACTTCAGAAGAATTACGAGAATACTGTGAGAATGAGAACATCCAACATCTAAGCATAACAACTGGAATAACCCGAGGGAACGGACAGATTGAGCAGATTCATAGTTCTCTGATCCCAATTTTGTCGAAGCTATCCATTGATGACGCATCGAAATGGTACAAGTTTGTTTCAGTCGTACAGAGAACACTCAATTCAACAATTTCACGAAGCACTCAGATGACGCCATTTCAACTCTTGACCGGAGTAAAGATGATGACCAAACAAGATCTTGAAATTCTAAAACTATTGGAAGAGGAAATCGTGGAGACATTCACCGAAAATCGAGAAAAAATTCGAGAGGAAGCCAAGCGAAACATTCTGAAGATGCAAGAGGAAAACTGTCGAAATTTTAATAAGAAACGGAAAAAGGCGTACCAGTATGAGATCGGAGATATCGTCGTCAACCAGCGGACACAGTTTGGAACTGGCTTGAAACTGAGGCCTAAGTTCTTTGGTCCCTATGAAGTCGTAAAAGTAAAACCTAAGGATCGATATGATGTCAGAAAAATTGGACTGCATGAAGGACCCAATGCCACATCCACCGCAGCAGACCCCATGAAGATGTGGTGAGAAACTGTCTAGCTCAGCAAAATTATGCTATGTTAAATCTTTGTGTATTTGTTGCATAGCCCTTGTCTGTTACGTCTTTTTTGTATGTTTCAGATTCTCCTCTGGTCTCCATGGAAAAAAAAGAATCAAGTTCCACTGCGGACAGAGTACGGTCAGGCTGGCCGTTGTGGAATCGGTTGTGGAGTCGTCACCCAATTGAATATCTCAACAAAACACCAAACGAAACAAAACACACAGTCTTCGCGCGCAGGTACAGCTAATCCAATGTGAAACAAAAACTTTGACCAATGAAAAAAACGAAAAAAAGAGACTGGTGTGCGTAAGCAGGCGTTCCCGTCGTCACATCATGGAAATCTATTTGTTAGAAATTAGAAATTTAGAATAGCTATTTATTTAATTAATTTTTGTTAAGTTTTAAATAAACCAGAAGAAAGACAAATGTTGGACCCTTGTTGTCTCCCATATATATATATAAAGGAGAAAAGGCGACTCACTCACTCACTCACGATATCTCCGGAACTATTAAACCTACAGACTTGAAATTTGGTAGGTAGGTTCCTTTTATGGAGTAGACGTCAGCTAAGAACGGATATTGCAAAGTTCGAACTCCAAGGGGCGTTAACGGGGGTTTAAGGGGCGTTATAGATAGTTATTTTCATTACTAAAATATTAGATGTACAATCGTAAAACTTGGTACACAGATTTCTTTCATAAAGTAGAGATTCCCTACATAATGATTTTTACAAAAATCGACCTCCAAGGGGCGTTGAGGGCGCTTAAGGGGCGTTATACATAATTATTTCCATTTTTAAACTATTAGACGTACAGTCTTGAAATTTGGTAAGCGGATTCCTTTCATGGTGTAGAGATTCGCTTCAAAATAGGTTTGGGGAAAATTGATCCCTAAGGGTCACTGAGGGGGATTAAGGGGTGTAATATATAAATATTTCCGTTTTTCAAGTAATAGACCCACCTGCTTGAAATTTAGAAGGTATGTTCCGTTCATGGAATAGAGTTCTTATACCAAAGAGTTTTGCGAAAATAGACCCCCAAAGGAGTTGGGTTGTGAGGGATTAAGGTGTGTTATAGAAAAATTCCTATTTTTGATATTAACCCAATTACCTGAAATTTGTTGAGCACGTTTATTTAGTTGAAAAGAGTTCCATAAAGAATGGATTTTACGGAAATCTACTCCAGGGGGGAACGGGGAGAGTTATTCGGGCGTATTGATAGGCAAAATTCCCGTTTTCGAACTGCTAAGACTATAATAATAAAATTTGATTTGCATTCTTCTTTTGTTGAATTGAAATCCACTAAGAATGCGCTCAACGAGGTATTGATGATAAAAATTCTAATTTAGCTCTGTTAGATTTAGACTGGAAATTTAGCACGCATGCTTATTTTATGGAGTAGAGATCCACTGAAAGTTGCTGTGGTGGAAATCCACTTGATTATTAGGTTAAGTGAGAGCAAACAATCTCTCTACTTCTATTTTAGATATAAATAGAAATATTAGATGTTATAATTTATGTCCTTTTTATATCAAGAGGCGAGAGTTACAGCTATAAATATATTTTTCAATCCATACGAATTCTTAATGCTAGATATCATTAATTCATAAATAGTTAAACAGTATACATTTATACAACATCGTGAAACACCCAGTGAAGCGGGTGGGTAACGGCTAGTATATATATATATATATATATATATATATATACATCTAGGCTATCCCCCATAATCTTTTTTTCTAACTTATATATTTATATGTTTAATCAAACGTTCAGAAAAAAGCAATCATTTCAATAGTTATCTGTTAATTTTTCTTTCATTTATTACTTATAGAAATTTCATTTTAATAAATACATATATGTTTTTAAAAAGATTATTTTTATTGTTTCATTACTAAAAATGAATTCTTTGTTAATTAAAAAGTACATCATCTCTATTATTTTGGATCAAAATACATTTTAGAGACATTTTTTAGCTAACTATATATAACGATTGATTGATTCATGAAAATCTGAAACTAATTATTATTAAAGAATTATGAACGTTTTTTGTTTTACTCTTAGCATCAGAATTCTTTTCTTTTTATTGCTTCACATTAATAGTTTTTTAATTCTAACGCAATATTTTTTTTTATAAGTCATACATCGAAATTTGAAGCTATACCTTATCTGTGAGAAGGAGGGTAAGATAGAACAATAATTTTACACTAAAAAAAACCGTGTTTGGGCTATCGAGAGGGGAAAGAAACCTGTCTTAAATCAAAAATAAGTGGAATGGAACAAATTTCGAAAAAGGGTAATTTTTTGACATAATTTTATAAATCACTCGCATTGTGCTCATACAAACACACACACAGAAATGCTGGTGTCACGAGGAAAAGAGAAAGCCCGAGCAACGCTGGGCTAAGCGGTGGATGGGGGGAGTCACTTTGAAAAGGAGTGTAAGAAGTTCTGATTTTGTGAAGAAAAGGGAAAATTTATAAACGTAGAGAAAGCCCGTGCAACGCCGGGCTAAGCGGTGGAAAAGGGGGGGGTGGAAGTGATTTTGAAAAAAAATGAGTATTAGAAGTGATGATTTTGTGAAAGAAAGGGAAAATTTACAAAAGCAGAGATAGGCCGTGCAACGCCGGGCCATGCAGCTGGTTATTTTTTTTTTAATTCTGATGAAAAAAAATTTTCTTGACTAAAAACTAATAATAATTTTACTAATAATAATAATAATAATAATAATAATAATAATAATAATTAATACTAATTTTAACTAATTAATTACACGAGAATTTTTGATTTTCTCTAATATTTCTAATTTTTCAACATTTACCAAGCTAATTTCGATGATGTTATTTCACAAAATTGTACGTTTTTCATGTTGTCCGAGATGTGGTTAGGTAATGACGAACGTTGTGCGATACCTAACTTCGATTGCTGCGTACAATTTAAAGTACCGGGCCACAGAGTAGCTGTTGTTGCGATCTATCGCAAACAGAACAACTCACATGTTGTGACTTCTCACATGGACATTATATACCATCATACAAGGGGACTGGGTACTGCTAGTCAAGATATTGGGGATATATGTGAGGCAGAATGCATATTTGAAAATGGACAAACAGTGATTTCGGTGGCCGTATACATTTCTCAGAATCAAACGGTTAAAAAAATTACAGATTTTCTGCACTTTGTACTTTTACCATATACCGAAGATGGTTCTGCTCTTTTAAATTAAAAACAATCACTCACTTCCCATGATTTTGAGTGGTGATTTTTCAACGTTAACTTCAGTTTGCCAGAAGCTGAGCCGCTTACAGCTTTTTTGACTGATGAACTAATGCTCGAAATGAATACGAATCGAAATATTTCGACAATTAACAGTGGTACTGTTATTGACGCTGTTTTTTTCAACGATTTTAAATACTTTGAAATCACAAGTTTATGTGTCATATTTTACTTATCATGAGTCTATTGTATCCACTCTTCCCCAAATTTAACAAGAATAAATATTTTTGATAAAAAATTGCATTCCTTCTAAACAAAATTTTCATTAAAGATATAATTATTCGATAGAAAATTATTTCCAATCATACTCTATTCAAAACTCAATTCAATCTCACTCAATTCAATCACACTCGATTCAATCACACTCGATTCAATCATACTCGATTCAATCACACTCGATTCAACCACACTCGATTCAACCACACTCGATTCAACCACACTCGATTCAATCACACTCGATTCAATCACACTCGATTCAATCACACCCAAAATCATGGGAAGCGAGTTATAGTTTGTTTTTAAATAGAAGAACTATTTTCGGTATATGGAAAAAGTACAAAACGCAGGAAATTTTTAATTTTTGAACCGTTTGATTGGGAGAAATATATATGACCACCGAAATCCCTGTTTGTCCATTTTCAAGTCTATTGTATCCACTCTTCCCCAAATCGAAAAAGAATAAGTTTTTTTGATAAAAAATTTCATTACTCCTTGTGTTAAATAAATACAATTTTCATTAAAGATATAATTATTCGATAGAAAATTATTTTCAACCATGCTTGATTCATCTTTTTCAGGATTTAAGTTACTATTGCGTATTTACCACGATAACATGTCAGATGTTACACATCATATACGAATACTGTGAGTCTCGTTTCTTTTTTTCTTTACCTTAAAATTTCAAATGAAATTAAGTTTTTATAATGCATGTCTAAATTTTTTAAAAATGTATATGGTATTTTTAAATTCAAAATATATATTAAAACATTGAGGATAATTAAGTGTTTTATTTTTCTTATTTTCATCAATACCTCCAGTTTTTTTTTTTTTTTTTTTTTTTTTTTACAAAAAGGATTATTTTGTTGTGTCAAAAATTAACAAAAACGATACGTTTAAAATTTAAATTCTTTTAAAATTTCGAACTTCTGAACATGGATAATTTTTAAGCTTCTGTATCACATTATTTGCAAAAATTTCTTACGCATTGATAAAAAAAAACCCTATTTAAATCCTTTTAGTTTTTCATAATTTTAAAGCCAGGTATTCAGGGTATCTTACATACAATTCCTAGTTTTGTATTGTTCAGATAACGAATTATATTTGAATTTTAAATGTCTGAGCATCAATTTCCTTCAAAGAGAACGTGAACCACAAGCTTATATTTTTAAACTTGAATCTTCAAATAAAGAGTAATCAAAAGCATCTGGAAAAATTTACAGTTAACATTTGCGCATATAAAACATATTATAAGATCCATTTTAAATTCAAGTTAAACAAATATCTATTCATGCAAAATCTCTCATCATTTATGCTCCATTAGTGGTTGACTGAAGAAAAGGTGATTAAAATTTGGACATTTTTTGTAATCTTAACCATGCAAAACTAGGAATTTTATATCGGCTGCACTGAAATTGTGCATTTGAATTCTCCGAAAAAGATATTTATGCGTATCTCGCACATGCATTTGAAAAATATTTACCGTAAATACTAATAATTCTTTGGATATTTAAATTTTTAATATATTCCACTTCTAATATTTTTTCATGTATTCCTTAAATTTCATATAATTTAGTTGAGTGAGTGAGGGAATATTAACGTCACACACTATTCAAATACTCGAGGGCTTTTGGCGACGGATCTGTCGTCGAGGTAGTCAAGTGGTCAAGGTATCGGATCGTGGTTGGCATGCCACGAAAGACCCGCCATGTAGGGGAACGATGCTCGTTAAATCTGTCGAGAATTCAAACGTCCTCCGTTGGTGAAATTAGGAGAGGGGGGCCAGCTCAGGTTTCGTCCTCGTCACTTGACCATGGTTCAAAATTACGAGGACCGTCGCCAAAAGCCATCGTGTAGCTGAACAGTACGACGTTAATATTCACTCACTCACCTGGCAACGGACCTCGTAATTTTAAACCTTGGTCAAGAGATGAGAACGATGACTGAGCACCGCGGAACACGGCGGATCTTCAGTGGATCAAACTCATGACACGCCAGCTACGAGTCCTTTACCTTGACCACTATGCTACCACGGCCTCACAATTTGGTTGAAAACTGCATGTTATGAGTAAAAATATGCTGAAACATTTGATGAACTACACAGAAGTTAGCTGTGTGAGATGCTAAAACGAAGGTATGTAAAAGTTATGAGCATATCGAGGCCATTTTTTGAAATATTTAATTTAAATTTCAGTTCGAAATTTATTCCTTTTTATTTCATTTTATATTAAATAGTCTCTCGACATAACAAATTAATAGTTTAACGCATTCATAGATTATGAAAAATAAAGGTATAAATGACACTGTTGGGAATAATGAGAATTTTTTATAGTTTTGAATTCAGATTTCTTTGAAGGAGTGTAGACTGTTAATAGGTTGATGTAGAAGCTAGAAAACTAACATTTAAAATATATGGAAAACAATATCTGCAATGCTATGATCTTGACGAGCAGTAGACGGCATTTTTACATAGTAAGGCAGAGTAAGCATAAGGTAGGAGCTTGTGGAGTAAATTACAAGGCCTCTACAGTTTTGGCAGGTAATTCACTCCCAATTGTTGTTTTCAGTAAAAAATATAAAAATAACAAATACAAAATGAGTCATGTAAACTTTCATATATTTTAATAACAATGAATTATGAAATTAATTTCCTATTCATTGTAGCGAGTTGGCAATATCTACGGTACTATCAACCGTACTTCTTATATAAATGTATTCAATTTTATACTTGGTTCTTGTAAACCTTACTTCTTTTAAAACATGTACTGACAAATAATGAGAGAATTTCACGATAAGCCCATAACAGGTCTTTTTGGATGCGTTAAGACTTACCATAAAATAAGGGACGTTTGTAATTTCCCGTATAAGAGAAAATGTATTGAACAACATGTCTCTACATGTCACATGTGTCAGGTTAATAATTATAAAAACGCTTTACCAGCTGATCGCTTAAATCCGATAATCTCAAATTATCCAAACGAGATTCTAACGTTAGATTTGTTAGGACAGTATTCTACGTCGCGAGTAAGACGTAACCGATATGTTTTAGTAATTACGGACCATTTCAGCAAGTGGGCTGAAATCATACCCCCTAAAAAGGGCTCGGCTCGAATAATAGCTGATAGTCTATTTGATAATTATATATAGTTTTGGAGCTCCAGTAAAATTAATAAATGATAACGTTCCCCAATTTATATCCGATATTTTTGAACATTTAAGTAACAGATTAGGCATAAGGCATTTGAAGACTGTTTTATATAGACCTCAGGTGAATAGAACCGAACGCGTGAATCACGATCTTGTGCAAATGATTGCAAATTATGTGAATGATCAGCATGATACTTGGGACCAGTTCTTACGTGAGTTCGCTTATGCTATTCGAACGGAACTGAATGAAACGACGAGAAAAACCCCTGCAGAATTATTTTTAGGTCGAAAATTGACTACCCCATTTCAAAAATTAGTGATGGTATCTGACGGAACTGAGTTTGCCATAGGGGATTTTGAGAAATTATTTGATGAAGCTAGACGAAACATTAAGGCAAAGCACGAAAAGTGGGCGCAATATTAGGATAGACGGAGGCGTGATATTCAGATTAACCTTTAAACATCGGCGGTACAACTGTCGTACCAGAAATTTTTTTGTCACTCGCATCGGCGCTGGTACGACTGTCGTACCAAGGCTTTAGAGAGAATTCTTCCCCCCACCCTTTTTTTCTGCACATCCTTTTACGATTTTCCCTGACCCGTTTTATGACTTTGCTTCTATTGTCCATAATTGGGTGGGTTATTTTTCGCCAACATTTTGCGCATTCCTTATCATTGGCGACATTTAGGAACAAGTTTCAACTTTAAAATATATATATATATATACTTCATTCGATGACTATATGTTGTCTGAGCAACATAGTTTTCTTTTTATCTTGCTGTTCCTTCTATTTTTTAGAATGCCCCGAAAATTTCTTACACAAATCGAGATCGAGAATTTGATGAAAAATTTAGATGAAGAAAATTTTGATGATAGTGATTCAGAATTTGAAGATGAATTTGAAAATAGTATTTTGGAAAATAATGAGATTGAATTAGATGTATCAGCTAATTTTGATGAGGAAGCTGATGGCTTATTCTCATGGAAAGAGGTAGAAGGCTCGGAAATGATAAATGTATTGCCATTTTCTAGCAAAGTTGGATTGAAAGTTGATGCTATCAGTTTCAAAACTGAAAACGATTTTTTAATGTTAACAGACGAAATTTTAGCAGTTCTGGTTGAAGAAACTAATAGATATGCATTTGATCTACTTAACCTTCATGGAGAATCATCTGATAAAAGAAAGCATGCATCTTCATGGAAACCAACCGATAAAAATGAGATTTTAAAATTTCTTGGCCATATTTTATTGATGGGACACATCGAAAAAGATAGCATACAGGATTATTGGACAACTGATAATCTGATAGAAACTCCGATTTTCAGAGAAGTGATGCCCCGAGATCGTTTCCTAATGATTTTAAAATTCTTACACTTTTCTGATAATAGTTTAAAAGAAAGCAGAGATTCTCCAACTTACGACAGATTGTGGAAAATACGAAAAGTTTTTGATTCTTTTAACGGGATATTTAAAGAAGTGTATGATCCCACAGAAAATTTATCTTTCGATGAAGTTATCATTAAATTTAAAGGAAGAGTGTTATTCAAACAATACATTCTAAAAAAACGCAAACAGTGGGGTTTGAAAATGTATAAAATTGCAGATGCCACTGGCTATACTTATGATATGAGAGTATATCTAGGTAAAGATAAAAAAGAAAACCTTTCAACATCTGCTTCCTATAACGTTGTATATACAATGACAGATTGTATAAAAGGTAAAGGTCATAAAGTCTTTATGGATAATTTCTTTTCCTCGCCGGAACTTTTTCGAGACCTTTTAAAAGAAAGAAGTATTAACTCCTGTGGAACTGTGCGATCTAATAGAAAACATTTTCCAAAGGATCTGGCTCCTTGTAAAATGAGACAAGGTGATGTTGCCGTGAAATTTTGTAATGGAATGACAGCATTGTGTTGGAAAGATAAGAGGCAAGTATATATGCTGACCAATATGCACAGCCCCCGAAACGAATTAATCACTGAAGAACGAAAAAGATTTAAAAAAAAATTTGATGGTGGCGTTTATCTATGCGAAAAAGAAAAATTAACAACTACCAAGCCAAAAGTTGTGGCAGATTACAACAAGCATATGGGATATGTTGATTTAGGAGACCGCATGTCATCCACCTACTCTTTTGCTAGACGAACTAGAAAATGGACAAAAAAATTATTCTTTAGCCTCATCGATATTGCTGTTCTGAATGCTTTTCTAATGTTTAAATCATGCCGAACTTCGTCAAAATTCAGTTTAAAAGAATTTAGAATGAATTTAATTACATCTCTAATAGGAAAAATAAATCATAAAAATGCAGAGCATTCAGTAACAAAAAAAGTTAGGACAAATGATAATACATTTTCTCATTGGCCATTTGACGAAAAGAAAAGAAGGTGCGCTTATTGCGCGAAAAAAAATGTACAAAAAAGAACCACTATAATCTGTAAGTCATGCAATGTGGCTCTTTGTATTGACCAGAACTGCTTCGAAGATTATCACACAATTTATTTAAAACTTTCTTAACACATAAACCAATAAAAATAAAAAGACCAGAGTTCAAAATATTAAAACTGATACATTTTTAAAAAATAAAACGAAAAATAAAAAAGGCTCTTTTAAGAGCCAAAATTTCAAAAGTAGAACTCACTTTCACAAACAGATATTTCAAAAACATGCTTACAAAAGCTTTCAATTTAAGATATAAATTTCTCTTAGAAACAAAAAGTACCGTAAAATAAAATTAAAACAAATTAATACATTTTTTTCAAGATTAAACATTCATAAAACCAGTTGTTAATTCTGCCGAGGTTCGAGTGAGTGAAGATTAACGTCGCACTGTTCAGGTACACGAGTGCTTTTGGAGACGAACCTCATAATTTTGAACCATTCTCAAGTAACGAGGACGACACCTGAGCTGGCATTCCCCTCTCCTAACTACCACACCAACGGGAGGACGTTTGAGCTCAACAGATTTAACGTGCATCGCTCCCCAACACGGCGGGTCTTTCGTGGTACTGGGCTCAAACTCATGACATGCCTGCCATGATCCGATGCCTGGACCACTAGGCTATCGCAACCCTCTGTCGAGGTTCGAAGTCACCATGTTGGTATGGTGTGAAAGTTTGGTGAGAGGGTCAGATTTCTGAAGTACAGCCCCAGTAGCCTTTATATTGCTATAGAATGCGATGTTATTAAAAACTCAAATCTAATTAATCACAAAATATTTGGAGTACATTTATTGTTATTATTTTTCGTGCAATAAAAGGGCGCTAATTCAAAAATTAAAATGTTTAGAAAAATGTCCTACATGTTGTTCTTAAAGTTTTTACATATTTCATCGAATATTTTTGAAAATTTGAGGAGTTTTTTTTTATTACATGGTTTAATTATTGTTATTAAATATGTAAACTGCTTTTTTTAGAGTGAAGTAAAACATTTAGTATAATAATGCTATGCTTATTTTCTTAAAGTTTTTCTTCTGTTAGAAATTCTGTCGAATAATTTTGAAAACATGGGGTGGATCTTTTTATAACATGATTTTCATTATTGTACTTGAATATATAAGCTGCAATAATTATACCGAAGGTAGCATGTGGACACTTACTTTTAACAGATTTATTACATAACTACCTACTTACCTATTTTACAAAACATATATATAAATGCAAGCATCGATATTATTGCGAGTTTATAATTGAAATATATACTACTCTCAGAGGGTGTTGTCATTAAGCTCTGATTATAGAAGCTATGAATTAAATATTCGGCGTATTTAAATAATATTTTAACGTTTTACTAGAACAAATATTTTAGTAATATATGATTGTCAACTTTTTAAAATAATTTACGTAAGACACACAACTGTAATGATATCTTAGTATTTAACGCTAAATGATTATTTACTGGTTTTTTGGAACATGAAAATATTTTACATAACAAAAGAAATATTTTACAGAAAAAAAGTTTTAAAAACTTTTAAATCATTTTATCATACAAATGATTATATTGTAAAGACCCTTTTTTTAAACTTTCTATAATAGTTTTCTCATACTAAAACAATGAATACAATAAAAATCTTGTTCTACTCTCATAGTACTTCTGAAATGCTATTCATCAAACTCTAGAAAATATCTATTTTAGTTTCAGATTTTACTTAAAAAAGACAAGAAAAAACAACAAAATATTCATTAGAAAATTTACAGGCCGTTCAATTCAAAATGGGTATTTTGGATTTAGAATTTAAAAGGGCCGTGGGTAGCCTAGTGGTTAGAGCATCTGACTCCAGACCGGAAGGCCTGGGTTCGATGCTCGATGTCACCAAATACCCTCCGAGTGCACACGGAGTACGTGCTCGTTAAATCAGTGGGTCCGTAGTCTTGTGGGCTTATTCACTAGCGCAGGAATTGGAGAATATTTCCCTCCCCTTCAGTTCACTTGCAGAAATTGTGGAGGTGGAGATAGAGGTCGTGTCGCCATCTATCGTCCCTTCGGGGAAGTTTCTCTGAGCTTAAATCGCACTGTCACCTGTATGGTGCTCAAGGCCAACGACAGGCGTACCTCTTGCCATGCCACGATGAATTTCGTGGGCCTCGTTCTGACTACGTCAGACAGGTGGCATTAGCCACAACAACAATTTAAAAAAAATCTATTTTGATATAATAATGCGCCAAATATTGCGATTTTCCGTACTCCTGAAAGATCCCTGACTAAAATTTGGCAACCCTTCCCTCTTTCTTTGCAAAGTGTGAAACCTTTTACAATACCAGGAGGGGAGAAAATGGTCAAGCAGGACCTTCCCGAGGGGGAAAGAAATTTCCTGCTCGGATTCGAATGCGCCGAATGGAAGGGAAATTTTACCTCAGCTAATGCCGAATTCTAAAGGTTAAGGTGAATGTGTGTGTGTGTGTGATTGGGTCCTGGTGAAGGCGCATCCGGCAGCACAAAAGGTGGTTGCCAAGTTTAACCTGAACACATATATATGCCTGAATGGAAAGCGGTGGTTAATTAATTATAAAATACATTGTACAGTGCTGATACACTTTTAAGAGTATGCAAAGAATAGAGTATTAAGAGTAGTGCAAATGTTGATTTAATTTTTCATTATGTTAGAATTGTTTACTTTTAGTGAATTAATAATTTTTTAATTTGAATTTAATAAGAAGAAAAAAACATTTTGTCCTCTATTTTTCCTTATGCTCGCTTCCCGTAGAGATATCACGCCCCCTTAGTGGGCACACCCCACAGTTTGAGAAACACTGCCATATGGAGTGTTAGAGGTAAAACAGAATAATTTAGTGGTTTGGAGACCGGGAAAAAGAGAGAATAACAGTCAATGTAGATCAAGTTAAACTACATCATCATAGGAAAAGTGACGACATGGAGATAAGAACCAGAAGTTCTCTGATAACAATAGTTCAAGATATAAATCGAATAATTTTGAAGGTATGCAGCCTAGATCAAATGAGTCGCAGTATAGTAGGAAGAAGGGGTCAGGGCAAAGGCGTGAGAGAGAGGAAAAAGGAACACGTTTTAAGATTGATCAGGGTGAGAGGCACACAGGTACGGCCAGTAATCGCATACCACTTTTTGCTCTTGGACATAACCAAATAGAAGAACCAAGAAATGAAGAAAGGAGTCTTTGGGATACAAAATGTCGATCGACTTTGGTTCTGGAGAACCAGAGAGGAAGTATAGAAAGGGTCTGAATCATCAGGGTGCTAAACGAAAATTTTCAGTAAATTGTAACGATATACCCTATTTTAGAAAAATAGGCAGGATAGATGAAACAGTGATGCCAAGCACCAGCGGGTACAATTTACGGCCAAGAAGAGGTGCAAAAGTGGAGTCCCGAACATCCAGTGATAAGAGGACACAACAAAGAAAACCAGTTTGATCCATAGGAAGCAGGGAGAAATAACAGTACAGACCCTACGCCGAGGAGCAGAGGTCAAGCAGCAGGAATACTAGAAGCAAAAGTGCATCTGGTTTTAGAAACGTGGCGTAGACAGATTATTAACAATAACACTAACAGCGCTGCGTGATTAGAGGAGAATTTTATTTCGAAAGCCAGATGAGGGGTACATTTGAAAAATAGTTGTCATTTAATGATTGTATATAAAGCATGGAATTTGTAAAATATTATTGCATGGTGTGATATTTAAAGAGTTTTTCTTTCAAGGTGGCTGATTGCAGAAAAGCAGATGCCTTCTTTAGGTCTGCATTCTAGGCCCTAAGGGCAACCAAGGTTCTTTTTCCGGGTCCGAATGCCTATGTAAAATTGAATCGGAGCTGAGAAATAAATAATAATCTTCGTATAGTTTTTTGAGTTAAATTATTGAAAGTTAAAATTTCAGAAGAACGTTGAAAGTTAGAATTTCAGAGGAATGTTGAAAGTTAAAACTAAGACGAATAAAATTTAGGCACATAATTTCTTAAGGACTTTTAAGACCCTCGAATAAATCACGTTTTGCTTCTTGGAGGGGATTGGGATGGGTTCATCGCGTTTTCTACTAAAAACTCCTCTTGGGTTCTTTGGGACGGAAAAAGACAAATTCTTTCCAACCCAATCCAGAAGCGAAGCGTGAGTACGCAAATTAAAAACCTTTTTAAATATCGGACGTTTAACGTAAGCGTACATCTTAGTGAGAAGTGATTATGCTAGTCTGAGTTTAAGTGCTTGAAGTGAAGGAAGCTGTTGTTTGAGTGTGAAGCTATCCTTGACAGAGCGATCTAGTCAGGGTGGATAGTATTCCACGCGAGATAAACGAACGATATTTAGGAACTGTGAGGATTGCGGTTAAACAAGAAATTAAGGTGGGATAATATTCTGTTATCTATTAGGACTGTGTATAAGTTGAGATTAGTAATAGGCGGAAATAGAGTGATTAAAGTCGCGCTTATTTGATAATACGTATTGTGTGTTTTCTTACCTCACATCCGCTAAGTTAAAATATAAATATTATCATTGTTAGTGTTAAGATCTTAATAAAGATATATTAAGATCATGGAAACGCTTGGTTCTTCCATTCACTCCCATACATCTAGGACATGAAGATAATTTAGAAGTAAGGTATCACCCACGGGCGAATACCTTACAAGTATTCTACAAATCTTAAATATACCATTTTTTTAAAAAAATTTTTGTATTTTCTTGCGGCGCATATCATTATGCAGCTTTCCACCAAATTTCAAATCTGATAACAAATTAGTTTTCAGATATTTGAAATTTTTTAGCTTAGGTTTGGTTTCGGTTTCATTTTTAAGCATTTTTCCACTCTTGAAGTACCGTAAAATCTGGCGTATAACGTGCACCGCTGTATAACACGTATCCCTTTTTTACGATACGTGTGCAATGCTCTTGTGTTTTGGAGTAATTTGTTCGAGGTTTTTCCCAAGCTTTAGAAGAATTATTGCATTTATAGCACTAAACAAAAGATATTTAGGAACCGTGAGGATTGCGGTTAAACAAGAGATTAAGGTGGGATATAATTCTGTTATCTATTAGGACTGTGTATAAGTTGAGATTAGTAATAGTTCATAAAGAATATCATTTATTTTAAGGAAAGAGCATTTCCATATGTAGAAGTCTAATTTTTTCTATGCTCTTCTGTTTTATTTTATTTTTAAACTCGCACCCGTAAATTTTGATCTTATTTTTTGTGCTAAAACTGCGCGTTATACGCCGGATTTTACGGTAATTAAAATTTTTGAGTACAATCAACTCTTTCATTATGAAATTATTAGTAATTTCAGGTTTCATTACTAGAGTCATTTCTGCTTGATTAAGTTTTGAGTTCTCATAGTTTCTTAATTCATATTGATTTCAAGGCCAATTTTTGTTTTAAAAATAGTTTATGTAACTCAGACGCTTTATGATGAATTTTTTTCCATTTGAGAAAATGTCATGGCCGAAACATTCTCAGGTCGCTAGAAGTAATACACTCTATAACAACAAAAGAAAAAAAAACGACGCACCAAGAACGAGTAATCCGATTGACACAAAAATTGGTAGGTTGAAAGATTATGCACAGAATGAAAAACGATTAAAATTTGAGAAAAATTGAATGGTTTATTTCAGAGTTACATAGTTACAAAGTAACGAGCTCAATAAGCTGTTGACCCACCTCTAGCCTGGATGCAGCTGTCACACGTCCAGAAACAGGGTGATAAATCACCCTGGTAGTCTCCTGCGGTATTTTTTGGCCAATTTTCTCCAATTCTCGGGCCAGGTCATGAACATTCCTTGTTAGATGCAGTTGCCTTCCCATCATACCCTAGGCATGCTCGATTGGAGAGAGATATGGCGATCTGACTGACGAAAGAAGTGGTGGACAAGCTGTAAGACGGTTCATAGCAACACGTACCATATGTGGTCCGGTGCTATCTTGCAGGAAAACGAGGTCAGGGTGTGCTAAAGGAACGGTAGCAAAACAGTTCTCAGAATGTCGTCGACGTACCGCTGTGCTGTAAGTGTGCTCTAATGACGACCCAATGAGTCCGGCTGTTACACGAAATGGCACCCCAGACCATAACTCCCGGCTGAGGGCCTGTGTGGAGTGCAATAGGGAAAGCAAGATTGGCACGCTGCCCTGGGTGTCCTCGATGATCATCAGGACACAGTTGGAAGTGAGATTCGTCGCTAAACACTATACTTCTCTAGTCAGCATGATTCCGACCGGATCGAGACAAGCAGCACTGTAATATAGCTCGACAGTGTATAGGCGGGAACGGCAAGTGGCGTAGCGGTCGTTACGAAAATAAATTTCGCTCCATCAGCCGTCTGTGAATGGTCATGGTGGATACTCGTGTGCGTGTAGTACGTCTGATTGTTGATAACAATGAATCAGACACTGTGACAGCTAATCTGTCAGTCAATCTGTCCTCCCTATCTGCTGTGGACCTAGGTCTACCACTAACATCATGACGCTGAAATCTGCCGTTTTCCCCATTCTTGCCAGCATTTTTAATGGCCGCATCGCTTCGATCCATATGACGAGCGATTCTCCGATTCTCTTTCAGTTCAATGATACGACCTCTTTCAAACTCTGACAGTTGCTCGTAATGAGCTCGAATCACCTCGGCGAGGCATTTTTTCAATCATTGAAAGGGATCTTAAATCGCAATGCAACAGAAATTTTGACCTGCAGATTGAGAATTGCTTCTTATAGACAATTGCTGAGTGCGCAGTTCCAATGTTCAGTAGCTCCAGCTATTCATTCATTTTTTACATCAAATGTTAATCATTCGCATATTCGGCACAAATGCCTTAGGATTCGAAATTTCATTACAGTTGGGCAACTCCTTCTTGGTGAATCGTTTTTTTTTATATAGTGTATTTCGAAGGGATGGAATACTACTGTAAATGACATATCTCTAAAATCGCCCTCAGTTGATACTGCAATTAGACTCCCGAAGACAAGTATTGTAGATAAAACGGAATATTTCCATCATGGACCAAATTCCATTATAGTAAATGTACTGAAGTACTATACTATAGTATTTTAAAGTAGTGCAACAAATACTAAAACTTGCTAAAATGCCCTTATTTAAAACTGAAAAAAATTAAATTTTATGAACAAATCTGGCGATTTTTATCTTAAGGTAGTGCAGTACTTCTCAAACTTTCACTACTGGCCCCACAATTTTCAATCATAATTTTTATCGCCCCCCCTTATACAATAATAATGCGCTTTTTTGTGTCGCTAAAGCTACCATACGACTTTAATTATAAACCGTACAAATTCACAAGCAAATATTAAATTTTGTACTTGTTACTTTTAAGTAATATATATTTTAAGCAAATTACTTTTAAGTAATAGGATAATTTTCATATTATTTTTCGTATCTATAATTTTTAAATTGGAACAATTGCAAAATGATATTTATTTAAAGATTTATTTCTTCCATCATCCATTTCTAAAAGTTTAAATGTCATTAGAAGAATAGTCTAGTCTATGTTGCTCTCTATCATATCCGTCACAATTAGCATTCTCGCGAAGGTCTGCGCAAAACGTGTAATTGCAAATGTTGGTGTTTTTTACCTTTGCAGACCTTGCTTATTCCCCAGGAGCTGGTATCACTTTTCAGTGCGGCACCAATTGCCGCAAATAATTTGATGCCCCTCCTCAGAGAGAAGCACCTGAGCTCTGACGATGCAAAATTGAACTTTAGAACTTTTTTAAGAATTTTGGCTGCCAAGCCAAACAAGCACTTCAAGAGATTTTTTACATGCCGAATAATCATACAACATGGCTGTTCATGACCGCTGTCGATTTTCTCCATCATGAAAATCGACTGACATGGGCTGGGGTCGAACCCGCAACCTTAGGTGCAGATGGCCCGCGTCAAACCAACTACGCCACCCAGTCGGCACTTGCTTATTTGTAAGGAGAGTAAAAGCAAGAGCACGGGAATGAATACAAAAATGTAAAATGATTTTTTTAATGAATGCTCATATTATAAATAGATTTAAACGAACTGTAATTGTAATCCTCACAAATTAGCATCTATTATTAATGTTAAATAATGAAAAATTTCGATAAAGAATAATTGTGTTATTTTTAATATTTAAAACAAGAATAGCACTCGATACTAATGGTAATAGTCGCGCGGGGTGACCTTTTTTCATTGATAATTTGAGAAAAATTCCAATAGAACCGAATTAAAACGTTTTTAAGGTACGCGACCTTAATAAAGGACACAAATTACAGAAACTTTTCACGAACGTTACAGGAATAATATCTGCAAGCAAAACTGTTATATTTTGTTTCCATTTTTGTAATTTTGATTCTGTACCCCGTGCGACAGCTCCTGGTTTAAATATGTAGTCAATGTAAAACTATGTTAGTTCTAAAAAGGAATGAGGTTGATTCACGACAGTGAGACGCCAAGTCGTAATCACGTGACGAGGATACCAACATTTCCCCACGTTTTGAATCAGTGTGTAAATTTCGTATGCTTGATATGTTTATTTCTTGTGTATGAAACTTATTTCTGAAATTTTATTTATTTTTATTATATTTTTGCATTATCCTTGTTTAATAACTAGGTATGAAGTATTTTTCGTAATATTTAGCATAATTTTTATTTCAGTAGTATATTTGTCATTTGGTGTTAGTGGGCGAAGCCGGCACTTCTTGCTGTGTTTCTTTATATATTTATTAATAGTTCTACATTATTTATTTGCATCCTTATAATAAGTCCTTTGTTTTCATGCAGTTTATTATGTTTATTTACGCGCGAGAAGGATTTACAATATATAATTGAGACAATTGAATTCGGAAAAACTTCTCATATGTGTACAATTACTTATTGGTACATAGTGTATCACTCCACATAAATTCATAAAATAGTGTCATTTATAAGAAACATGTAGGTAAGAAATTGTCCCATTTTGAAATGTTAATGTTTATACCTTTCATTGTCTGATTCCCTTAGTAATTACCAGCTACAAATATTTAATGGTTTTACACACATCACATCTTGGAATCACATCTTGGAATGCCCAACCGTCGCAACAAAGTTACTAAAAATGGGAATGGTCCCTCTGAGGGACTCTTTGCGGGAGCTCCTGTACAGCCCTGATGCTCCCAGAATAGCAGAAGCAGTGATCCGACGGAATTTAGTGATATCTACTGCATTTATTCATGGACACGAGAACAACAACAACAACAGAAATACTATCTCTGTAATTTCTTATGGAACATTCAGAAACATGAAATGCAAGTAAATATAATTTTGTCAATGACATGTATATATTTTTGTTTATTTAAAAATTTCCATACCTATTTCTAACGTTTAACAAGAGATTAATAATTTTTGAGGGCACAGTGTATAAAATAATAGGTGGTTAATAATGAAAGTTTTTGATTAATACTTAGGAATTCTTCTGTGATAGAAATGATATTGCTTTTAACATCATTTAAAGGCTGGGATATCTGAAATAATCTAATTATAAACAAACATTTGATATATTTTATTGTTTGGCTACCTTTGTAATTATTACCCTTCAAAAGGTTTGAATTTTTTAAGAAATGCCTGTCTCCAACATTCAGAAAGAAATGAACTTGACTTTTTAAAAATAAATTAAGAAACATGCTTACAGAAATAGACTTTTTAATAAAATTATTTTATAGTAGAACAAATTAAATTTTTTTCATGAAAATTTCTCGTATAATGAAGCAGAAAGTTCTTATCGGAAAGTTTTATTCAATAATCATACTCATTTTAATCTACACTATTAAAATTCGTAGGTAAACAAACGTATCTATGTATGTAGGTATATAGGAATGGATATGTAGCCCAATTTTCTCACAAACCACAAGACGCAAAAACTCGCCAAAGGGACCAAAATTTTGGGAATTATCGGAGGAATCCGTTTTGATCATTTATATTCCGATATTCCAATTAGTTAAAAAGATATTACGTAAAATCCTTAAAATGCATTAAAACGCATAGTTAGTGCCATTTCTCATCGCCAAGGAAAAATTCCGAACTTCTTTTTTTTCCAGAGGTTTTTAAAACACGATCTAAATTTTTTCATGAAACTCACACAAAAAATAATTACAGATTCGTAAAGATAATTCATTTTGCCACGATATGCTATAATTTATTTTACAAAATAATTATATTTTGTATTTTTTACGATTTTTTTTAAAATGAGTCGAAATCGACACGTTTTATAAATAAGATTTCTAAATGGTTCCGCTTGAACTTTCTTTCGCATTAGTGAAAAAATTATTTTGTACTAAAAAAAGTTCAGACTTTTCTCTTTTAGAATCAGTAATTTAAGAAATTTAATGTAAAGACTGTTTTTTTACGATTTTTCAAAAGAATACTCAAAATGTTATTTATATACTTAATAACTTCCTTATTAATAAAAATAATCTCAGGAAACTTTTTTTCCACGTGTAGAACAATATTATACGTAATCTGTGTAAAGATTGATAAAATATCTTAAAAATTACGGTTAAAAAAATGTGTTTTTCAATTTTTTTCCCTTTTGCGATAATTATGTAAACATTACTTTTTTAAAGTTTTTTTGTTTAAAAATTACCGTTTTTTCAATCAATATATGAAGTTTGAAAGCATTAACTTAAAAATGAAGTCCCCCTAATTTTTTTTTACTTTAACGAATAACGGAATAGGATATTGAAAAAATACTCTTTTATTTTAAAGGTATTTTTACTATTTTCCCAGAAGGAGGGGATAGCGGGATTGGTTAAAGCGCTGCTTTATAAAACGGTAGTTTCCAGGTTCGAAACTGAAGAGGAAGAAACTTTCGCATTACGCTACTTTTTAAAGTTTAAATTTTTTTTAGTGGAATGAAAAAGGTTAAAATTAAAATGAAATATCAAAATGTTTCTATCAGATCGGTTTTTTAATGTTTTTTATCAGTACATATATATATATATATATATATATATATATATATATATATATATATATATATATATATATATAGAGAGAGAGAGAGAGAGAGAGAGAGAGACTTTCCCCCATACTGTTTTTTTTACTTATATATTTATATGTTTAATCAAACGTTCAGAAAAAAAAATCGTTTCAATAGCTATCTGTTAATTTTTCTTTCAATTATTACTCATCGAAATTTGATTTTATTAAATATATATATGTTTTTTAAAAGGATTGTTTTTATTGTTTCATTACGAAATGAATTCTTTGTTAATTAAAAAGTACATCGTCTATTGTTTTGGATTAAAATACATTTTAGAGACATTTTTAAGCTAACTATATATAACGATTGATTGATTCATAAAAATCTGAAATCTATATTTATTATTTTAGATTCTTAGAAACTAACTATTATTAAAAAATGATCAACATTTTTTGTTTGATTCTTAGCATCAGAATCATTTTCTTTTTATTGCTTCACATTAATAATATTTTAAATTCTAAAGCAATATCCTTTTTATAAGTCATACATCGAATTTTGAAGCTATATCTTATCTGTGAGAAGGAGGGGAAGATAGAACAATAATTTTACACTCAGAAAAACCATGTTCGGGCTATAGAGAAGGGAAAGAAACCTGCCTTAAATCAAAAATAAGTGGAATGGAGCAAATTTCGAAAAAGGGAAATTTTTTGACATAATTTTAGAAATCACTCACATAGTGCGCGTACAAACAAACACACACAGAAATGTTTGTGTCAAGAGGAAAATAGAAAGCCCGAGCAACGCCGGGCTAAGCGGTGGAGGGGGGGAATCAGTTTGAAAATGAGTATTAGAAGTTCTGATTTTGTGAAAGAAAAGGAAAGTTTACAAAAGTAGAGATAGCCCGTACAACGCCGGGCCATGCAGATAGTATACATTATTTATTGACACTTAATTTTAACGTTACATGAATACACTATAAGTAAATAAAGCAGACTCTGTGAATGTAACACTATACTATAAGGACAAATATAAAACAAATAGAGGATCTAACTGCCAATATTTAACGTGCATAATATCTTGTTATTATATCTCAATTTTTATCTTATTGATAATATCTAATAAAATTATCTGGAAACCTTATAAATGGCTTTTTCAATTTATTTACAAGAGAAAAGTATTAAATATCATCAAGCCAAATAAATAAAATGATACTGTAAGAAAAAATTAAGGAAAATCTACTCTTAAATCACAGATTAAATAGCTAAAAAAAGGTCAAATTATGCAGAATTTCTGAAATTTTCTCTCAGTTTATTTTTCTCATTAGGTTTATGACATAAAAACAAATTTTTAAATACTACAATGGGCAATTAATAGTAAACAAACAAGTAATTGGGTTGTCTGTTCGTTAAAATCAATTAAATCAAGAAAAACAACCAGCTATGTGACATTGGAACTAAAAAACAAAAACTGGAGACTGCAACTTTCTGAATTTTCGTGAAACAAATAAGAATACTTAATTCATGCAACTTATAGAAAGAAGTTTTGAGAGAATAAAAAAAACAAATACACGTACAAAATGGCAATGTAGCAATGTTTTTATTAATAAATCTTTACATTGCATACACTACATCAAAATAAAAGAGACAAAGGATTTTCTTTTTTCTTTTGAATTTCCCACTAATTGCAAAATTCTTACATTCTGTTAATCTAAAATATACGAAGCATTATCTTCTGTTTTAATGGGAATATTTGATTTTTTACACTGAACATACCAACACTTAATGCATACCTATTTCTATCAGTTATTGTATGTATAGTGTTAATTATACTTCAGTTCATACAAACTTAAACTTATTTGGATTAATGTATTGACATGTTATTTCGTTATCACTGATTATGCATCTAAAATATCCTTTTATACATAATTATATTTATACTAAAAAAAATTGAAAATGAAACAACATTAAGAAAATAGATTCAGAATTCTTGCTCTAAAGTTTCATGTTTGGAAATATATGAACTTCAAATATAAAATTAATTACTTCAAAGTTTGTCTAAGAAATGCTAAATCAGTATGTGAAGATCCCCTTGGATCTCACTTTGAGAACGAGAATAATTTGGAGCCAGATAAGAGCCAGTAGCCATTTTTATAAATAACTTTCTTTATTTGGTTATTTTTCCCAAATAGAATCAAAGACTTTTAATAACAAATAAATCAAATTAGCTATATGAGGTTTAAAAGGGACTTTCCTTTAAATTAACTTAAATATCTAATGATCCAATTAATTAACTATTAGAATATCGATCACGCAGGTATTACCGCGATAAGAGATCCCAGATTTATATTCAATAATGTTCCTATTGAACATTTAACTTTAATCTCACTCCTAATATAAAACTTTAACGAGACTTTAAATATAAATCAATATGTTTACCACACAGAATCTCAACTCTTCCTGAGATTAAATTATCCACCAAGAAATCTTCAATAATAAATCTCTAACTTCACTATTACACCTTTCTGCTTCAATCTCTCTCTCCTACTGCCTTTTGCTTTACTATTCCGTTTGATTTAAATACTTTATCTAATCTGCATAACAAGGAATCCTGTCCTCTTTTTGGAGCTGATTAGAAATAGGTAGGGGAATTAAATTTCCCTAAAAAAGACGACTCAGAAGGTTAGTGATAAAGTTCCGTATAGGTTTGTCACAAGTATACTCATACCATTCCAAAATTTGGAACATACATATTAAACTGCCAACTAATTTCGCCAAGCAAAAAGACATTCGAATTTTAAAAAAATTATATCCCTATAATTACTGTGTTCAAACATGAGCATGAGCAGTTTCCACTATTGGTTGTACATCATAGCATTTGACGGTTTTATGATTTGAAGAAATTAGTCGATATTATAATATACAAGTGTTCTAAATTTGCCCTTTCAACACACGCCACATATAAGTATCAGTGATTGTGGACAATTAACCCATTAAAAATAATTTTGAAATTTTTTTGCTGAAATTACCTTTTTTTTTTACTGAATTTTGCATTAATATAGATTATTGCGAACATTAATTTGTCAAGTTGTTCATTTAAGAGTAAATAGAGAATTGAAAAAGGTTATATTAAAATTTCGAATATTTCTATTGCTTTCAGAAAGTAAATATCCTACAGAATCCAATGTACATATGTAAAATCATATTTGGTTTCATGATCTTAATTACTGATAAATATCATAGAACTGATCAAAGTACACTTCTTGGGTCAATATTTGTAAATAACTCAATACAACAACTTTATTCAGGACTTAAATTTATAAGCAGGATAGTATCAATACAGATGAACCTTTTAGACTTTATTACTTATGTAAAAATTAAAATCCAGAGTATTCTTATGCTTAATACATTCCAGCTGGGGTTGCATAGATTTCTTCAATACACTGTGTTATACTTCAATAATTTGTGTATAGTCTATATGTGAAACTTATCATCAAAATTAATGAATTTTGCATTTTGTGCAAATATCAATAAATGTTATCCATAGTAAAAAAAATTGTACATCTGTGTGACAAATTTATACCAGTCAAATTCTGAAAAACAGATGTTGTGTTAAGAAATCCCTATACTACATAATGAATAGATACACCACACAAATATTTTATAAATTTTATTTTTTTGTGTAAAAATTATGGATTCAAAAATGACTTGTTATTTTGACCATGCAGGAGAGAACAGGACTTTTATATTCAATATATACACACAAATTTATCTTCTATAATATACACAATTTAATTAAAAAATTTTAATGCCTTAATTTTTTACCACATTCTCAGAATGAAATTCTCGATAAATAATATCTTTTACAAAAATGGTGCTGCGAATAAAGGCTTTAAAAATGTTGCATAATTTTTTTACTTATAATTTTACAAAAGGTAAATGGTAATTTGCATTTCTAATGTTTGAAAATAGTAGTTAATTTATCATCAAGTATAAACATTAATGAACCTGTAGTAAATTAAGATATTTTTTCATTTCTGTAGTGAATGCTTTTCGAAATTTTTGTTTCCTCCCAAAAGAATAAAATTATATAGTATAATACATTATATATATATATATATAGAGAGAGAGAGAGAGAGAGAGAGAGAGAGAGAGAGACAAAAACCTGTTTTTATAGATGACATGTAGGGTTACATATCAGATTCTTGTGTTTTTATTTTAGGTAATTTAATACAGAAATATATATCTATTAACTACTCTGAAGAAGTGCAAAGTAATTAAAATTTAAGTTAACTAAATATATTTTATCTTTTTATGTATGTTCTCTATATAATTTAATTTAAAATAAACAAAAAAATATTTACATTCCTGTAGATATCTATCCAAATTCCTTTTAGCAGAAGTTTTTTTATTAAGATAGAAATAGTAGGAATGGAGCTGGGGCGATTTCTAAATGTTTGGTATTGAAAAAAAAGCTTATTCAAAGTGGTCAGAGCATAATAAAGGAGGAGATGGTTTAAAATCCTTACGCTTCATCATGTAAACTAAACACTCGAATTTTTTTACCGGGATATTAAAAAAAGATTTTTTTTCCTATACAATCCTCTGATCTTTTACTGTAATCGAGTTATAATGAAAAAGAGCAAGAGCAAAATAGTACACAAAAGAAGTGTTAGCATAGAGTTAAGCGGGAAACAAACCAAAACATACTCACATGCCTGAATCAACCTGAATCACCTGAATCAACCTCTTTATATAAAACGTTTTTCATCGTGCTTTATATGTTTCAGAATACTCATAAAAATAAATATTGACCAAATAATCCTTTAAAGTGCTTTCTGTGCTTTTCGAAACGTCATATAACTCTTTCGTATAGGCACATTATTTACAACTTCCCTAAACGAAAAATAAAGACATAAAAAAGGAACGAACTAGCCATACCAGTAAGTTCAAAGTTTCAAACAGATGAATTTTTTTATCTTCCTAGAATGTTTCTCTGGGTCTGGGTTTTGTCTTTTCTCTGAAATATATATATATAGTTTTTTGGTTTAAAAAAAACTCATTAAAAAAATCTCTCACCGTGGAATTCAGCAAATCAAACAAAATGTTATGTTTTTTATTTTGTTATAGCATCAGATAGCTAATGAATGTATCGAAATGAAAGCTTACATGTTTGATGAAGTAATACTAATAAATTCTATCAGTGTAAATGTGTAATTTTTATTAAGTTAGAAAGTATTTTCTTACTTCATTACAGTAA
The DNA here is from genome assembly GCA_019973935.1 of Trichonephila clavipes. Lineage (NCBI taxonomy): Eukaryota > Metazoa > Arthropoda > Arachnida > Araneae > Nephilidae > Trichonephila > Trichonephila clavipes. Next base: position 86,462 of record BMAU01000771.1, on the reverse strand, counting down.
ATTAATTTTTTTAATCTTTTATTTTCGATATGCTCGCGCCCCACACTTTGAGAAACACTGAGTTAGTAGCATTATTATAGTGTACATAAATGCTTTGAGTTTCAAAACTTTGTGAAAACATTAGGTTAAGATTAACCCTTCGACCGCTGCTTGGTGGAACGGTTGGTGGGAAAGGGTGGACTGAATGCTAAAAGAATTGCTGAGACGCAATTTGGGAAAAACTTCTCTTCAATATGATGAACTTCACATCATCGTATGTGAGTGCGAGGCTCTTCTAAGCAGCCGTCCCTTCACTTATCTTTCGGAGGACCCTTCCGATTTGGTACCTGTTGCAATTGAAATACAAGCGCCAACACTTTCGGCGCCTTTTTACGTCATAAGTGTCTCGCCCACGCCTGCGCTTCGCGCACGTGGTGAAAGGAGAAAAAAGATATACGAGTACGTAAAATGGCGGAGTAAGTTACGGCAGAAATGTTATGTTGCATTTTTCTTTTTGAATGTATATATGTATAAAGTTGTAATGTGTGTTATTAAAATTAATATAAAAGCCTATTCAACAGCTTCTTACTTCTAAGTCCTGGACTTAGGTCGGTAAGTACACCACAGTACCCATTACTTCATCTCTATTTTTGCAGGACCAAACTGAATTCTGTGTTGAAGACTTTGACCACACAGAATGATTTGCAAAATTTTCGCAAACGTGCGAGATATCTTTACGCCGTACAACATAAGTTTAAAACTAGGGTTCCAAAAGGAATATATCTCAATTTTTAAACAGACGAGCAATAAGGTTTAAACTCCACTTTCTAGTGGAGATATTGTTTTAATCCGTTTGGATAATAAGAAACGTGTAGATTGGCCTTTAGCTAAAATTATCGAAATTTACATAGAGCGCGATGGTGTTTTCCCGCGTTGTAAGAATGAAAACTCAGAGTGGAGAACTGATACGGCCGATCAAACGTTTGTGCCGCTTGGAAACTTCAGGTAAAATTGCTGAAATTGAGAGAGAACCAGAAGTGGTAGAATTATTAAGCCAATGACTTGAACTCATATTCTGAACATTTGTTCTAGAACACTTAATTTGTGTATTTTGATTTCAATTTGTGTTTAAATTTTCTTGATTAATTTGTGCATTAATGTTTAAAATAAATGTTTAATTTTGTTACAATAATAACGAATATTTAATTTTTGTATTTTAATTTAAATTTTTAGAATTAAGGTTTTCTAGATCAATTTGTACATTGCCTTTTAAATTTGTTTAAGTTTTCTAGAAATCTGAATTTTTATGTTTAAGTTAAACTGTAACTTTTTGTGGGTGGAGGATGTTGTATCTCTCCCATTACATGGCGGATGGCTCTGCGAATGGGTGCTGCCCTTTTTGTTTTTCACTGAAACTATTATATTAATCGAGATTTATCGCAGTTGTTTGGTTTCAGTACTTTTTAAGTCACTCAAAACGTTTGAAAGCGTTTCGATTCCGAAAAAGAATTTTTCTTCAGAAATAAATATTTGTTTTGTGATTCATTTATTCTGAGTTAAAAATTTTTGTGATTTTTAGCGTTAATTTTTTCAAGAGCAAGAATTTTTGTTTGTTGTTATTATCTGAAGCATAGAGATCCCCTTATTTTATGTCGAGTTTCTCAAAGGGTTCTGCATAAGAATTTATAACTTCTCAATTCTCACACACACAGTTAGTATATCATGCAATTCTCCTTTTGTGCATTTGTAATCCTATATTTATTCATTTACAAATTCAGTTTCATAAAATAAGAAATATGCAGCAATTAAATTACTACAAATAATAATTTTTATTAGGAGTTCTGGGTTCGAATGCAGTATATGTACACACGATTTCATTTTAATGTCTGCGAAATTTCTGAATAAAACTATAAATGTCACTTTTGCATTTTTTGAAAGTACATCTTAGAGACTCGATTGAATAATTTCGTACAAGCATGCGTGAACTTAACATTAAAAAAAGCCAGATAGGTAGAAGTATAAAAGTACGTAAAATGCACAAATCTATATATATAAATAAAAATGAAGTGTCTCTTTGCAATTTGAAATTAACAGCTTTTTACTAAATGTATTTAAAAGTATATACAGTACTTACATGAAAAAATCAATTTTTAAAATTTTTGTCTGTCTGTCTGTCTGCCTATCTGTCTTTCTGTCTGTCTGTTTATTCCAGCTAATCTCTGAAACGGCTGGACCAATTTTGACGAAACTTTCAGTGGCAGATAACTAATGTTATAAGAAATAACTTAGGCTACTTTTATTTTAGAAAAAAAACCAGGATTCCGAGAAAATAAAATTAAAACCAATGAAATAGTGAGCAATATTTGATTCAAATAGGGATTATTTATTTCAATAGGGACTATTTTTATTCAATAGGGACTATTTTTATTCAATAGGGATTATTTTTATTTAATAGGAATTATTTTTTTCGCGAGCCTTCTGTCTCAATGATTGCTAGCAGTTATATCAAACATTTTTCTTTGATTAGGTTGCTGCCATTCGCGACATTTCCCGTTCATGTCTTGATCCTAATGATTTTACAGTCCTTAACTGCATTGTCAAAGGTCATGCGTCCCTTTCATCCCCTTCCTTGCGGCTTCGTTTGTGTTCGCGTTTCACACTACTTGCTACTTAGACCTATTTTGATCCTACAGATTTTAGTCCTCACCCCATCGACAATGTCAAAGGTCATGCGTCCCTTCCACCCCTTGCTCAACAAAAAGCAAAGAAAAAAATAAAACAAAAAAGAAACATAGATTCACAAAGTAGGAGAAAAGTTTTCGTAAACTCTCCCAAGTGAATAAACACTTTTTTGTTAAATCCCACGTGGACGAAGTCGCGGGTAACAGCTATTTAACATAAAATAAATGCATCAGAAAGTAATAATAACATATTACACATCCAGATAAAAATTATTTACACTATTTTTAGCGTTTATTACACAAAATTTGTAACAATGTGTTACTTTTGCTGAGCAGGTAGGTGTTTTCAAAAATCGACCCACACGAAAGTTACGGGGCGTCACAAATAATAACAATAATAAAAAAATCAGCAACTACATCTTAAGACTTAAAATTTAGAAAACATGGTTTTTTCGTTCAGCTGAGTTATGTAAAAAGCTTTTTTTTGTTTAATTTATACAATTCACGTAAAATTAATTCATTAAAAACTTCTTTATCCTTCAGTCTGTATTTTTTAATTTTTAAATTCACCCGTGCGAAGAACGGGTATACCAGCTAGTTAGGAAATAAAATAGAAGGACAAAGAATTAAGGGAAAATACGTTATGATCTGTTTTCAAAAATCCAAATTTTTTTTCATTAAAAGTGAAAGTAGACAAAAGGTTTTTCCCCCTTAAATAAAGATATTTTGAAAATTAAGTTTGTATTTATCTTTGCATCATTAGCAATGCATAAAGGTTTAATGAGAACTTTGCGTTTCCCATTTACAGGGTCCACAATGAATGATTTCACTAATTTTAAACAATTTTTTCAAGTATGTATTACTACGATTGTTATAAATAAACAACAATAAAAAATCAAAGCAAACAAAAAAAACCTTCAATGATGATCAATAACATTCTTTCAAATTTTCAAACAATTTCTCTTTCAGGTACAGAAAGAAGCTTAAATGACTTAAAAAGGCAATAAAACAAATTACTACTCTACACTTACTTTTTTAATAATAAAAAGTATTCATTTTTATTAAAAGGTCAATATTGGGTCCATATTCCAATCTCATAACTATGGTAACATTTCAGATTTAATATTCAATACATTATTAAGATAAAAAAAATTTATTTTCCTATTTAAGTATGGAAAACTCCATCGTTTATTATTCTCCTTTTAAATATTAAAATTTATTGTATGGCACTGAAAAAAATCATGCCATACAACATTCAAATAAATCCATTTCATTTTTAACAACACATTGTTTGAATTAACCAAAATGTTACTGCGCAAGAATTATAAAGGTTTGCTTTACTATATTAAGTTAACATTGTAACGTCACTACTCCGAACACCAACAGCGGTCGGCGTCTTTGTTGGACCCGACACCCACACGTGCATCTTGCAGCTGCAGCGCAATCCCTTTTTGACCTCCGAGGAATCGAACCCCGTCGACCGGAAGATGAGAGGAGAGATGCTTTGAACTTACACGGGAGCGGTGGCCAACGAATCCTCCGCTCACAAAATATTGGACTCTAACAATCTATAATTAAGTTTATAATAACTTTAATGTATCATTCAGTAAATAATATTCAATAGTTGTGGCGTAAATAAATTCCATAGTTAAATTAACCAAGAATACGCTACCGTTATTTTTTCAAACGTTACAGCTTAGATTCGGTAGCAGTGCTTTGGGATAAAAAGTTAGCATTCAGGACCCGTGAGAGGAGGAAATTTTGGGTTTTACGGACGGACCGCAACGCAAGGAGAAAAAAACATCTTCGGAAGCCGTGTTTTGATTGAATTCAGCTTCGGAGAAGGAGAGCGTCTTGCTCTAAAAAGATCAAACGGATCTATAGTGTTTACGGACAGAGTGTCCGGGGGAAAGCGATCTTCGGAAGCAGTGCTGCGATTGAATTAATCTTTGAAGCCGTTTCACGAGTGAATTCAAGACTGGTCAAACTGACCACACTTATAGTTAGGGGTGAAAAAGCAGTGCTGTGATTGAATTCATCTTTGAAGCCGTGCCACGAGTGAATTCAAGGCTGGTCAAACTGACCACACTTATTGTTAATGTTGAAAGATTCAAGATTGGTTAAAAGGACCATTGTTCACACTGAAGAGTTCAAAGCCACTAGTGCCATATTAGTGCACATAATTTGCTTCCGACAGCAAGCGGAGTACTTCAAATGGGTGAGTACTGTTATATTTTTGAGTTGCAAACTGCATATTGTATTAGGAATTTTGGTTAAAATGTTCTTTACAAATTTTGAAATACTTAGTGTTTTTTCTTGCATGGGAACAGTGTTATTTTGTTTCTAGAGAATTGTAATTGTATTTCAAGCATTGTGTACAATTTTAGCTTAAGATATATTGTGTTTTAAGTCTCTTGAATGATTTTGATTATTTTTAGTGTTAAGATTTTCTCTGTGTATTTCTGTGTATGCATGGGACCCGTGTTATTGTATTAATAGAGAATAGTAACAATAGAGCAAAATTTAGCGTGACATTTATTTGATATTGTTTAAAAAATGTTGCAACTTGCTGAGGAATTAGAAATAAATGCCACCTTAAATATAACTGTCTCTAGCATAAAAATTGCAATCACTAACAGTGAAGGTTATGAAGAGGAATTTGTTAAAAATCTGTATGAGACTATCATTGCAAATGGAAAAAGATTGGAGGAGTTAGAAAGGGCTGAAAAAATAAGATTGGAGGAGTTAGTAAAGGAGAAGGCATTAAAAGAAAAAGAATTACAGCTGAAATTTGATTTAGAAAGGTTTAAAATAGAATCCGGATTTAAGGTAAACGATGAATCAAACGATTCTATAAATACATGTTCTGTAACCTCTAATTTAAACTTAAAAAAATTGATCCCAGATTCCGATCCTAAGCAGTCAGATATTAGTTTATATCTAGTGATCTTTGAACGCCATGCTAAAAGGGCGTCAATAGAAAAGAAAGAGTGGGTGGGGCAATTATTGGGTTTGTTACCCCTAGAGATCGTGCAATTTATTACTCGCGAACCGGAGGAACAAGCCGAAAATTACGATTATGTAAAGAAATTATTACTTAAAAGATTCAAGTTAAGTCCGGAGGTCTTTCGGCAAAAATTTGTCCAACACAAGAAAAAATCCGATAGCACCTGGAAGGATTTCACTTTCGAAATTACGAATTATCTAGATGAGTGGCTGATTGGCTTATATATATATATATATATATATATATATATATATATATATATATATATATATATATATATATATATATATAAATACGTTTCAAGATCTTAAGGATCTAATGGTGGTAGATTAATTAAAAAAACGTGCCAATGCTAATATGAAAGATCATTTTTTAGATATTTGGGCGAACCTTAAATCAGCTACTGAAATAGCAGAACTCTTTGATAATTATGAGGACGTCCGAAAGGTAAATTCGAAACCCATAGGTAGGTTGGGCAGGAATGATAAAATTTTGACATACTCAAGGGTCAATGAAAAGAGAAATAGATTTGGGAAAACTTCCCCCAGATTAGGAGCTTCTGTTCCGGAGAGTACTAGAGAGAGAACTTTTGAAAAACGCGTGATGCAGAGATGTTATCATTGCAATATACCCGGACATATATAAAAGCCGTTTGCCCTAAATTAATTAAAAACAAAACGACGGAAACTCTCAATAATATTGAAGGAAATGAAAACCCGAATTTTCTTAATTCGTATATAACAAAGGGCTCTGTGAATGGTCACGAGATAGACATTCTTAGAGATACGGGAGCGACAATAGATTTAGTATGTGCAAAATACATAAATCCTTCTTCTTTCTCTGTAGAAAATGTTTGGGTAAAACCACCGTTAAGACTAGAATTGTTTTGTTTACCTTTGGCGAGCGTGGAAATTTCTGGAAATTTTGGAACGATGCAAACTAAGGCAGCAGTTTGTGGAAATCACTTAAACCAACACGGTCGATATTTGCTTGGAAATAAAACGGCCGAGCTAATAAAAGAAAATTTAGGCTATAATTTCCTGCCAGTTGAAATACTGAATGCTGTCCAAACAAGGTCTCAAGTTAAAGCGGCTAGAGAAGAAAAGAGGGTAGATAGTGGTGATGCTAAGAAACGGGAAGATGAGGCTATAATTGTTTCTTCGGATGCAGAGGACGAAATTTTAATACCTGCACTCCAGGAATATGTTCCGGAATTAGCGCTGCTAAGGGTTACGCGAGAAAAAATTTAATCAATGCTCAAAAAAATAGCGAGGAGATTAAATCCTTATACGAACAGGCAGCCAGTCAAGTGCAGGTTACCAATCAGGTTTATTCGCTAGAGAAGGAATTATTGGTCGAAAATCGCGAAGATAAGTTAGGTAACGTGGTGAAGTTAATAGTAGTGCCGGAAGGGTTGCGCGACCCCATTAAATCCTTGTGCCATGAGGGAACATCTGCACACCTGGGAATTACCAAATCCAAAGACAAATTAAACCGATATTTTTACTGGTTGAATTGCTATACAGAGATGGAACAGTTTCTAAAAACTTGCGATCAGTGTCAGAGGGCTGGGAAGCCCAATGATAAAAAGAAAGCTCCACTAAAATTGGTCCCTGTTATTCAGGAGGTTTTTACTAAGCTAAATATTGATGCATGTGGGCCTCTCCCGATCACATCTAAAGGGAATCGATATCTTATCACGGCCATTTGCATGTCATCAAAATTCCCTGAAGCTATTCCGGTGTCTGATATTAGTTCCGTTAGTGTCACAGATGCGCTATTAAACATATTTAGTCGGATGGGGTTTCCCCGTGAAATACAATGTGACCAGGGTACTTCTTTTACGAGTGCTCTGACTACCGAGTTTTTTGAAAGATTCGGAATACTCTTTAGGCATAGTTCTGTGTATCATCCACAGAGTAACCCTGTTGAGCGATTTCATCGAACATTGAAATGACTCTTACGAGTCTTAAGTTTAGATGCAGGCTCCGAATGGGACAAACATCTTCCGTCAATTATTTTGGCGTTGCGGACTGTATCTCACGAAAGTACAGGGTATACACCGTCAGAGTTGCTGTATGGGAAAAATTTGCGAACCCCAGAGACATTAGTAATGGAACATTGGATGGAACCGGAAGAATAAAGTGATCTCGTCACTGAATATATGTTTAAGTTAATAAATAGATTAAAAAGATGTCAAGAAGTAGCTATAAATAAAATGGAGGAAATGCAAGTTAAGTGGAAAACTTGGTATGATAAAAACGCAGTAAAACGTGAATTTAAGGATGGGGATTTAGTCCTAGTGTTAGCTACATCCAGAGCAAATAAATTAGCAGTGCAGTGGATAGGTCCTGGGACAATTTTAAATAAAATTTTGGAAACGAACTATTTAGTCGAAATCCCCGGCAGACGCGAAACATCTCAAATCTATCACATAAATATGCTAAAACCATATTACAAAAGGCCAGAACACGTTAACGCAATTATTAATGATGAACCGCAAAACTCTCTCGCAGACCAGGAATTAGAAATCCCGTACTTAGAAAACAATTCTCTCGTTTATGATTTCGAGGACGTAATCCAGGCTAACGAGTTGAACAAATACCTTCACGACAAACAAATGAATCGACTGCGCGAATTATTAAGTAAATACTCTAAATGTTTTTCAAACAATCCTGGTTTAACTAATCTGGTTGAACAGGAAATCCAGTTAGTTAGCGATCAACCAGTTAGAACGAAGCCCTATCGAATGTCGCACCGACAAAATTAAATCTTAAAAAACGAAATTAACCGAATGTTAAAATAAGGAATCATTGAGGTAGGAGAATCGGATTACATGTCCCCTATGATTTTAGTTGAGGTAGCTGGGAAAGAACCTCGTCCATGTATTGATTAAAGGAAATTAAACGGGATCATTAGAACGGAATATATTTTCCTCTTCCGAATATCGGAGAACGCGTAGAAAAGGTATCGGCGGCTAAATTTATTACCGTCTTAGACCTATCTAAGGGATATTGGCAAATACGTTTCAGTAAAACTGCACAGCGATACAAAGCCTTCTGTACTAGCTTTGGTACATACAGACCCCTAAGGATGAGTTTCGGATTAAAGAATGCTCCATATTTCTTTAGTAAACTCATGGCTGAATTACTTAACGCACTAGAGGATTTCGTTGTCCCATATCTAGACGATATCGCAATTTTCTCAGATACTTGGGAGTCGCACCTTAAACATGTGGAAACGGTTCTGCAGAGAATAAAGAGAGCTAAGTTAACTATAAAACCTTCAAAGTGTAAGTTTGCGCAACAAAATGTCAAATTTTTGGGTCACATTGTGAGTCAGGGTTTTTGCACCCCTTCCGAGATCAAAGTTCAGGCTGTTCTAGAGTTCCCTACCCCTCATACGAAAACCTAACTACGTGCCTTCTTAGGTCTAGCGGGTTATTACCAAATATATATATATATATCTGTTCTCGGTAATCGCTGCTCCGTTGACGGACGCGTTGAAGGGAAGAGCAAAGAAGGAAGAAATTACGTGGACGACCGAGTGTGAAAACGCATTTCGAGAATTAAAAGGGAAACTAATTGATAAGCCCGTCTTGTACGCACCAAATTTTGAACGAGAATTCATTGTTCAAACGGACGCTTCAAAAGCAGGTATGGAAGCAGTTTTAACCCAATCAAATGAACAAGGTGAGGAGCATCCAATCCTTTACCTGAGTAAGAAATTTTCAGAGGTAGAGAAGCGTTATTGTACGACGGAGAAGGAATGTGCTAGTATTGTTTTCGCAATTAAAAGGTTACATTATTACTTAGATGGAAATTCATTTTTAGTTATGACCGATCACAACCCGTTGGTGTGGTTGAATAGAAACGTTAGTTCTAACCCTAGATTGATGCGATGGGATTTGGCTTTGCAACCATATAATTTTAGAATTGTACATCGGTCGGGTAAAAGTCACAAAAATGTAGATAGTCTCAGCAGATCGGTGAGAGATAATTAGGAATTGTTAACAATGTTCTCTTGCTCATGAATAATAATTGTTGCTTATAATGTTTTTTTTAGTTAAGGGTTAATAATTGTGTTAATTTTATTTATTCACTAGTACTATATATCATACCGAATGGAGATGCGTGTCAAAAGTTAAAGTCATGAAAAGCAAATATATTAAATATGCTTAATTTTGTGTATCGGGTATTAAAATATACATGATTATTTAGCTTACGCAAGAGGCATATTGTGAAAAATATTTTGTGTGTAAGGATGTACACTTCGCATATCATATCAACATGTCGTTTGTATATTTTTTATTAAGTATTGTGGCGAAGAATATTTTACGTGTAAGGTCTTACACTAGTATTTGATGTAACATGTTGTTAGTATAATTGATAATAGGCATTGTGATAGGAGTAACGGTATCGTATTCTTGGTTAATTTAACTATGGAATTTATTTACGTCACAACTATTGAATATTATTTACTGAATGATACATTAAAGTTATTAAACTTAATTATAGATTGTTAGAGTCCAATATTTTGTGAGCGGAGGATTCGTTGGCCACCGCTCCCGTGTAAGTTCAAAGCATCTCTCCTCTCATCTTCCGGTCGACGAGGTTCAATTCCTCGGGGGTCAAAAAGGGATTGCGCTGCAGCTGCAAGATGCACGTGTGGGTGTCGGGTCCAACAAAGACGCCGACCGCTGGAGGACAAGAAGCAAAATAACTATTGCAAACTGAAAATGAAAAAGTGATTGCTTTAAATTTACTACTAGGTTGGATAGCTTTGATTAAACTACGCAAAACCCCTTTTTCAAACATTTTTTGGGATATACTATCTAAAAAAATGCTGAAAGAAAAGGAATGTATTAAAACAATGTAAGCTTTCTTATTTTCATACTACAGTATTAAATTGATTCTGAAAATAAAAAGTTAGTTTGAACGGTGATTATTTCAAAAAGTTAAATAAGGAAAAAATTTTGAATTTATATATATATACGAAGGCTGTCCAGAAAGTATCGATACTGAATTTATTCTAATTATTCAAGAAAACTCCTAGCGGAGGGAATGTGCGCATATTTCACCTTGCCTCACAAAAATCAGTAGGTCTGTGCAGCGCGCCGTTCAGTCACACTGACTTCTTTCACGTGGAGTGTTTGCGTGCGTTCGTCGAAAAAAGAAAATGTGTCAATCTGTATCAAGTTTTGATTTAAGCTCGGTAAAACGGGCACTGATACCTACGAGATGATGAAAACAGCATTTGGAGATGAGGCGATGAGTCGTGCTTGGATTTTCGAGTGGTTCGGGCTATTCAAGGCGGGTCGTCAATCGGTGAACAGTGATCCCCATTCTGGACACCCGTCCACGTCTCGCAATGAGGACAAAATTGCACAAGTGAAGGCTGTGGTGCGCTCTGATCGTTGTTTAACAGTCCGAGAAATTGCACAGGAGTGTCACATTTCCGTAGGATCCTGTGATGAAATTTTGAGAAAGGACTTGAACATGCGCCGAGTGTCTGCAAAGTTTGTGCCGCGTCTCCTCACTGAGGATCAGCAATTCAAACGACTGGCAACATCATCTGATTTGTTTCAAAGTGCAAGTGACGATCCGGAGTTCATGAAGCTCATCATCTCTAGGGATGAGTCTTGGGTTTACGGATACGATCCCGAAACAAAGCAGCAGTCGTCACAATGGAAAACCCCCGGTTCTCCTCCGCCAAAGAAAGCACGGCAGGTGCGATCAAAGTCATGTTGATTGTGTTTTTCGATGCCGGTGGAGTTGTTCATCAGGAGTACGCTCCCCAGGGCCAGACAGTGAACAGGGAATTCTACTTGGACGTCATGAGGAGATTAAGAGATGCTGTTCGCAGAAAACGACCGGTGTTGTGGGCGTCTTCTCACTGGATGCTTCATCATGACGGAGCCCCAGTGCACACCACCAATCTTGTGCAGCAGTTCCTGACAAAACACGGAGCAATCCAAGTAGCACATCCTCCCTACTCGCTGGATATGTCACCTCTTGAGTTTTTTTCTCTTCCCCAAGATCAAGAACACCTTAAAAGGACACCGGTTTCAGGACATTGAAACCATAAAACAGAATTCGACACAGCAGATTCAGGCCATCCCAAATTCTGAGTCCCAGAAATGTTTCGAGGACAGAAAACATCGTTGAGCCAAGTGTGTTATTGCCAATGGAGCATATTTCGAAGGATATTAACTCAAAACCTCTTTATGTATGTATATTTTTGCATAATAAATTCTATCTCGATACTTTCTGAGCATCCCTCGTATATATGTCAAGATTTTGAAGATAGAATCAGATTAAAAGTTAGAAAAAGGGACGATCTTTATTCAATCATTTCTACATCTGTTCTGACGCTGAGAGCAGGGAGGAAAAAAGCACGCCACGATTATCGGTTAAAATGGATAACACTTGAAAAACATGTGGTAAGTATCGCGGATTTGAAGAAAGTATTTGAAAGTTAATGCTGACATATGTTGACTATTAAATCTAATGATCTGGAATTAGACATGCTTATTGGATAGGCCATTTGTTCGGAAAAAATAAATGGGTGATTAGTTTGATACTTGAAGATGTAAACTGAGAAAGATGAGTCAAGTGCTAGATAGGGAATTTAATTTTTAATCTAATTTAATTATCCTTACATTTGCCCCTCCCCCAATTTTAAAAGGGAGTTATGGCGTGGTATTTTCTATTTTTACAAACTTAATTAATTTTCAACAAACACAAAAGAATACATAACATTATTTAGAAAGACATATTACACACAGTAGAAATATTTAAGGAATAGGAATACTAAAATCAAAATGCAATACAATAAACGAAACTATAACAACAAACACAGTACGGACACTTCCAACATATTAATTGATAAAAATTAATTTCCATACATATAATTGAAGATTAGCTTGTTCAAACCTATTTCACATCTAGAATAAGAGCTCGCGTTTCCTCCTATTCCTTCATAATAATAGATTTGTATTATAGCTAGCAGATAATGTTTTCAAAAAAATTTAAATTGGAAAATAATATCATATCAAACAATAAGATAGTAAATATAAAAATACATGATATCATACAAATACTAAAATAATAATTTTGTATAAAAATCTACTCTGTCGCCATCGTAGTAATACCTTTTATTGTTACACACATTTTGTACTTATGAAATACATTTTTTAAAAAAATAAAAAACAAACATAGACACTAATTAAATGAAGTTATTAATAATATGAAAGCGGTGTATAAAACACAACTTCTATGCACTATTCAACACAATAAATAATATTTTATTTTATAAAGGGTGTTTTTTTAGAGGTATAGAACTTTACATTGCAATAAAACAACGATGTATTATTCGATTGACATGAATTTTTTTTATTCGAAAGATAATCTTGTGGCATTACATTTTAAATATGATTTCTGGCATCTGACCGCCACGGCTGGCTCGGATGTAATCCAATCTGGACGTCCAATTTTCGATGACTTTTTCCAACATTTGTGGCCGTATATCGGCAATAATACGGCGAATGTTGTCTTCCAAATGGTCAAGCGTTTGTGGCTTATCCGCATAGACCAATGACTTTATATAGCCCCACAGAAAATGGTCTAGCGGTGTTAAATCACAAGATCTTGGAGGCCAATTCCCAGGTCCAAAACGTGAAATTAGGCGGTCACCAAACGTGTCTTTCAATAAATCGATTGTGGCACGAGCTGTGTGACATGTTGCGCCGTCTTGTTGGAACCACAGCTCCTGGACATCATGATTGTTCAATTCAGGAATGAAAAAGTTAGTAATCATGGCTCTATACCGATCACCATTGTCTGTAACGTTGTGGCCTTCATCGTTTTTGAAGAAGGATTCCACCAGCCCATAAAGCGCACCAAACAGTCAGTTTTTCTGGATGTAACGGTGTTTCGACATACAATTGTGGATTAGCTTCACTCCAAATGCGGCAGTTTTGTTTGTTGACGTAGCCATTCAACTAGAAGTGCGCTTCATCGCTAAACAAAATTCGCTTATGAAAATCGGGAACAACGGCAATCTCGTTTTGGGCCCATTCGACGAATCTACGCCTTGCTTGATGATCGTTTTGATGAAAAACCAAACCAAACTGAGAATAAATCACTTGACAGCTGTTAAATCGGTTGCCATCTTGGAAAGTATTGCCAACTTAAACTTCTATACCTGGAAAAAAACACTCTTTATGTGTTATAAAATAAAAAAATATAAAAATTATAAGAATATCGGAATATAAGAATATAAGAGCTCTTTTTTATTAATTTTGAGTCGGAAATGTGGACTCACTTCAATATAATCATTTTTAGTATTTATGAAAATTGTCTCAATATTCACTGTAACTTAACACTATCGCATACAATATTTTGAATCTTTCCGTAACCTTCTAAAAATTCGTTTCATAGACAAAATTTCTTGAGTTTCTTTTACATCACACATTCACTAATATAAAATGTATCATATTATTTATTTTTTAACACATCTCTCTGAGAAATCTGCGTGATCAAATCACAGATGTTCAGGGATGCTGATAAGAAACAATGAGATGTGTACATATCAAACTAAACAAGTTTATCCTCTTAATGTTTCGAGACATATACAAAATTATAATGATTGTATTCTCCCTTATCCACTGTATAATATCCAAAATTAAATTTCAAGTTACTAAATTAATTTTAATTTTAAATAAGGAAAATTTTAAGAAATAGTGAATCCTGATATATGGCCGGTATATCAAAACACACAATTTCAAAATAAAAAAAAATTAACTGACATGCAATAAGATTACTGCTGAATAAACTAATTAACAAAACAATTAAATTCAGTGGAGAAAAAAGAATACACGCGACTTTACTTTTGCTTCTTATAAAAATCAATATCATTAGTATTGGTACATTAGAGTCATTTCTCTAAAAATTTAATTTATATCTTTAAACTTTAAAACACCACTTTCTATCATAACTGTTAACTCATTCGACATCTTATGATAAAATTATAAGAAGTATATTAAATTTCTCAAAATTTTGTATTAGAGAACCTATATACTTTGTTTTCTCAATTAAAATATATATAAAGAAAATATCTCATTTAACACAACTATATTATAAAAATTAAATATCATATCATATCATATATTATCCTTTTTCGTAAAGTTCTGTTCAGCAAAACTCAGTTACTTCAATGTTACTAAAATTGGAAATATACAATTTAACTGACCTCCAATTTGCAACGGCAGAAACCCTTGGTGAACGGTAATCCAGATGCTGTTGTCCTGTTATTTCACTAGTAAAATTTTATTTATTTCTCTTTCCATGTTGATAATTCTTTATTTCACAGTATTACCGTGCAGACTTTCCGGCGAAGAAGATTTTTTCCTTTTATTTTTCTTTCAATATTGGTCCTTCCATCATTGTATCACTGGAACTAAATCACAATACCATTCGGAGAAGAACATATTTTTTTATCTATTCTGGCGGAATGGATTGATGTCTTTCATCATGAAGTTAGGGAATTCACACTTCCACCTTTTTTTTCTTTTTCTATCCATTAGAATGTTTCTTCCATTCACGGTAAACTGGATGGCCTCTTCAGCATAGATGGAATATCGTTCGGCGGTAAACACTGTATTCCCGGTGTTAAGAGCGATGTTCTTCCGGGGATTACTAGCGCATTTGTTTTCGTACCATAGAGCAGTATTCCTTTTAATTCCCGCAACCTGACGTCCTCAGCAAAGAGGTCGAGCGCCGTCGAAATTCCATAAAATTCTCCAAATCAGTTATTACGTTCTTTAGCGTTAGTTTTATGTTAACATTATTTTCTATTAAGAATAATTTTAAGCTAAGATTTGAAATTTACTGGCAGATAAAATCCTGTCAACTTTAATTCTGTCATGATTTTGAAGACAGAATCAGATTAAAAGTTAGAAAAAGGGAAATCTTTATTCAATCATTTCTACATCTGTTCTAACGCTGAGAGCAGGGAGGAAAAAAGCACGCCACGATTATCGGTTAAAATGGATAACACTTGAAAAACATGTGGTAAGTATAGCGGATTTGAAGCAGGCATTTGAAAGTTAATGTTGACATATGTTGACTATTAAATCTAACGATCTAGAATTAGATATGTTTATTGGCTAGGCCATATGTTTGGAAGAAATAAATGGGTGATTAGTTTGATACTTAAAGATGTGAACTGAGAAAGATGAGTCAAGTGCTAGATAGGGAATTTAATTTTTAATTTAATTTAATTATCCTTACACACACACACGCACACACACATGCACAAGCGCACTTGCACACACACACACACACACACACACACACACACACATATATATATATATATATATATATATATATATATATATATATAGGATTTTCCGTTTGAATCATTTTGTAAAAGGTTGAGTCATATCCTTTTCAAAGGACTATTAATGTCAATTTTGTTTATTACCGCATTCCGAAGCAGCGTCGTCTGGTGGGCTTGCGGAGCGCCGGCGCGAATGATTTTTTGGCAGAGGCCTACTAATCCCGCCGGTTCAACACGTCACGTTTTTCACGCCCACCGTGGTTTCAGTCCAAGCATGAGAAATGTAACTAATTTCCCGGTCTTCTAAAGGTATAACTCAACTTTCAATTAACCTAATTTCTGCAAATATTCCTCTTGTAAATGTTCCTTTTTAACTTGAAATAATTTTTTTTTACTTAAATGAAGTATCTGCGTTTAAATGACTTTGATTCCATTAATTCATCACTAACCCTTTAATACTTACCCCTAGACAACTAGCTCGCCAATTTAAAATCCCGACTTCTGAAGAGTCTGATTTGTATTCGAAGATTTTAGTCGGACTCCCATATATATATATATACTAGCTGGTATATCTGTTTTTCGCACGGGTGAAATGAAAAGTTAAACAACACAGCTTGAAGGATAAAGAAGTTTTTAATGAGTTAATTTTAAGTGAATTGCAAATTAAACAAAAAAGGTTTTCACATATCTCAGCTGAAGAAAAAAAAGAAAGAAAAAAATACCTGTGTTAAATTTTAAGTCTCTGTAGATCTAATAGCTGATAAAAAGGATTTTTTTTTATATTTATAACTCCCCGTAACACTCTTGAGGGTTGATTTTTGAAAATACCTCCCTAAGCCGATCTCTGCTCAGCAAAACTAACACATTGTTAAAAGTTTTGTGAGGCTTAAAATATTGTAAATAATTTATAACTGAAAGTGTCATACATTAATATAACTTTCTGTTGAATTTATTTTATGTTAAAATTGTAATACTCGCAAGCAACGCCGTTTCCTAAATAACAATGGCGATTCAATGGGGAAAAAAGCGAAATGTTGACAATAGATTCAAGTTGGCAAATGTCTAGCTACTTTCATAGCTCAAACTTTATTAGAGCTTTGTAAGACCCGCCGAGTAGGAGAGCGATGCACGTTAATGCTTTATCTACCGCATTATGATTTACTGCAATTTTTTTCATGCAATATTTTTTTAGGTCACTACATTGAAAATTAAGGGACATACATAAACAAAATACTCCCCTTAGGGAAATTTAATCGGTTAGAGCTAATAAATTAATTAAATATATTCCACTGTAAAATTAATTATATACACCATTCACTTAAAATAAATAGTCAAATCGTTTTCTAAGGTCTCCATAAACATACAAAAACATAAGACACTTAAATTTTGACATTAACTATTTTTGGGGGACAAAAATGATAATCTTTGCAATCCGCTGAAAACGCTGGCAGCTGAAAATGTAATATCTGCTACAAAACTATTTGCCTTCCCCGCTAAAATACTCATCATAGAACCCGTGCTATCATACATCTTGGAAGAGTGGATTTCAAAGAATATTCCAGCTAAGTATTGGTAGAATATATATTCCTGCTTAATTGGTGTGGCGTGGTAGTCAGGAGAAGGGGGTGCCAGCTCAGGTGTCGTCCACGTCACTTGACCTTGGTTCAAAATTATGTGGTCCGTCGCCAAAAGCCCTCATGTAGCTGAACAGTGCGACGTTAATATTCAGTGAAAAAAATACAGTACTGCAGTTATAACTATTTTTATACTTAAAAATGCAATATCTGCCTATTCAATTAAAATTATAGCATTATAATTAATTACTAACCACACAAATAAATTTTGAAAATTTGTCCAAATGATGTAGTGTGAAAGAGAAAGTTTATTCAGACAGACAACAAATGTGTCTTATATGCATATAGATTTGTTTGAATTCTTGTGTATTATTACTTTTGTAAGCTTTATGACATACTTTAAGGTGTACCAGTATTTTAAAGCTGACTGAGCCACAGCAACATTTAGCTGGGTATAGCTAGTTATAACAAAAAATTAAATCTTAAAAAGATATCAAAAATAAAAAACGACTCAATATTTTGAATAAATCAGTATAAACATTTTCGTACAAACACACTATATATATTGTAAAATATTTATTTTGCTATTTGCATTTGAGACATAGATCAAACAAAATTTTAAAAATTGTCAAAAACAGATAAAAAAAAAACGTATTTAAGAAAAATACCACTGATTAATTTTGCCAAAGACATCGCAATGTGCAAAAAAATATTTGCAGTACATAATAACCAAAAAAAAATGTAAACACTTAAATATAAAAAAAAATTATATATTGAATTAATTAAGGATTACTGGAGGGAAAGATAAAAAAGGCTAAGATAATACTCATAATATTAATTTCATATTGGTTGGCTACTCATTTTTGGCATGATTTTGAAATCACGCCAAATTGGTATGTTGCGGCCAGTCTAATGTTATAGTAATGCACAGAATTAAAGGTACTTACGTATTATTGCAACCTATTGGTGACATTATACAAAATGAAGCACATGATTGCCAATTCAACGCATACAAAGTTGGGATTGCCAAAGTGGCGAGTTGTCTTGAACGTTGGCGACTGTGCAAAAATACGCAAGTACTAAAAAAATTATCCAAAGTATATATATCCCGAGCATAAAAATCAATTGAGAAATGAAGTACAATACTAACATTAACCGACATAAAAAGAACTGAACTAACTTTATCAATGCAAAAGCATGATTTGAAAAAATAAGGTACTTACATATAACCGCAACCTATTGGCCATATATGAAACGAAACACGACTCAAAATTCAACATATATATATGACATTTAAATTTGGGGTTGCCAACTTGGCAAGTTATTTTGAATGTTGGCGATTGTCAAAATTCCAAAAATAATTTATCTTACGACCACCTGCTTCCTCAACAGGTATTTAAGCCATTTGTCTGTTTTGATCATTCTCTGATGCCTATTCCAGTTTGATATGTAATTACTACCAACACTGCTTTTGCTTGGGCAGTATGATTACCCAAGTATGATTTTCTGCATGGCAATTTTATGCACCGAAGCCAATAGTATACCTTTAAAGGTTAAAATAAAGACACATGAAATTGCAAAGAACCATATTATTGGATCAAGTGTAGTATAGGGGGGCTACTTGGCACAGTCCTTTATTTTGGTTACTAAAAGTGGTCTCCAAGGTACTTTTTTCGGTATTATTTATTTTAGAATGAATTTGATATCTCACCATGACATTTAGATAAAAATCGAAAAATCCGAAGAAAAATCGCCAAATCCAAAGTGCCTCCCCCCCTATACTACATTTGAACCGAACTGAAATATAACCCTTACCCATGAGAAGTTTTAGTTTTTCAAAATTATAATCTTCGCATTCTAAAGAAATAAATAAATAAGTTGTAATTTGCAAGCAAAATCACACACATAAACATCCCGCGATAATACCTAAATGTTGCCAAAACAACAAAACAAAATTTTAGTTGTTAAAGAATAATCCTTAAAAAATGATTTATTCGAAAAGTAATCCTAATTAAATATCAAAGAATAGAAAAATTGAATAAATATTCCAACCGATAAACATAGCTACACAGTAAAAATATGTAATAATCTTGAAAAACTGCATGTAAAGTATAAATTGTCCACTTAGTGAGAAATGTGACTACATATGACGTCATAACATGGAAAATCACTTAAAAATTAAATTTTAAAAAATTTGGAAGGAATTATGAAACCTATTTAAGAACCTTTCTCGCGTAATTTTGTGTACGTGTACCAAGCTTCACGTTATTTGGGTGTCTGGATCTCGAGTTATAAGGGAACAGACAACAAATGCGTCTTATATATATATATATGTAGGGTTGGATATGTGCAATGGACAACCCCTCCCCCTGTACTTAGGGTGGAGCAGTCCACACTGACGTCACACCCCGTCAGGAATGTCCGACTAAAGGACACACGGGAAAATATGCAGACGGACGTTAGGGACGCTAAGCTTTAGGCGTAGGAGAAAGACGTTCTCCTTTGCTGTTTAGTATAATTTAGATATTTCATCTTGTTAAATAAAAGCATTTATCATCCTTAGGTTGTATATATATATATATATATATATATATATATATATATATATATATATATATATATATATATATACATACATACATAATTGTGAATTAAAGTTGTACGGAATTAAAAATCTGTTTCCTTGTTGAATTTTAAAAATTATTTTTACAGCTGTAGCGAATTATAAACGATGCAATGTCTATCGAAACGAAAGGAGTGTGTATCCGGGTGAATTAGTTAAGACAGTCCACAAGAAGTAGTTCCATGAGATAATTTAGGTATAATAATGTTTAATTAGATACGAATTGCCGCGATGCGGCTTACATCCTACGATACAAGTTACACACACACACTCTCACGATCTTTACAATTTTAATACAGATGTGCGCACACCAGCGCCCTCGCGTGGTGAATATTTCGGCACACACCCCACCGGTGAACAGAATGTTCACCCAGTAAATATCGAACCACAATTAATACAAACAATTATTCAAATACAATTCTTACAAAGAAAATACTGTGATACAATACTACTAATCAAATCTAAATTATACATATTAGAAAGAAAAAAATAAATATACATTAAAGTACACAATATAATGAAACTTAAAGATGACAAAGCTTCAATTTACAAACAAACAAATACTAGGATACATACCTCAAGATTTCACAAAAAATAAATTTAACAGAGATTAATTAATAATGTGTAATCTCCTACCATTAATCTGAAAAATATAAACAAACTAGTACAAGTATATTATACAATTTCTAAAGGGTACAGCAATTGAATGGGTTTTTTGAAGAGACCTTTAAAAGTTTTTACAAGACAAGATCTAACGTTATCGTCTCTTCCAATAAATATTTCTTTGATTATTCCAAGTTCCCACAATAATTTTGATTTTACATTTCCTTCAACAAGAACTACGTCGTTTAATTTTAAATTCTTATGAACAGATGGTGTTTTAAAATGATTAGCTGTTTTTAACTGGAGCAAATACTGTTCTTTCCAGCGTCTCCAAAGTTGTTTTAAAAGAAGAGTTCGGTAAGTCTTTCTTTTCTTGTACGACTCCTTTGCCGTAGTGGCGTCGATCAGTTCGATGAAATGTATAGGATATTTAGAGTCACCATAACCTAACTCGAGGAAGTGGGCCGGTGTTAGCGGTTCCGGCTCTCCTGGATCATTCTCCACGTATGTCAGTGGTCGTTGATTAACGATGACTTCAACTTCTGAAAGTATCGTTGAAAGTTCTTCAAATGTTAGAAGTGCCCTGCCAAGTATTTTATGTAAAGGATCCTTTATAGTTTTAACAGGACGTTCGTAAAATCCACCCCACCAAGGCGCACGTTCAACTATGAACTTCCAGTGAATACCTTTATCTGCGACAAAACTTTGAAATTCACTGTCTTTCAAGATGTTGGCAAAATATGTTAGCTCCCTTTCAGCTGCTTTAATGTAGAAGTCCATCGATTTGTAAATGTTTCTAGCATTGTTCACGAATCGGAAAACCCAAGCAGTCGTTTTCAAAAGTTTCTTAAGGCTGCTGAATCGATTTATGTCAACAAGAGCTTCCCTCTGTTGAGTAACTGCCACATGCACACTAGAACAATGTTCTAATTCTTCCGAGCAGAGCTCCGAATCTAAAATATCTCGGTGACGATTTGGCCAATGATCGGGTGTTAGTTTAAGCCAAGGTGGGCCATGCCACCACAGTTCATTCTGTGCTAACTTGACGGCAGATGTACCACGCGAAAGGAGATCAGCAGGGTTGTCCTTTCCTGGACAGTGTCCCCACTGCATCGGATCAGAGAGCAATTGTATCTCTTGAACACGATTTTTAATGTATGGTTTGAACGCTGAAGAATCGCCGCGTATCCAGTAGTACGAAATGAGAGAATCGGTCCAATAATATATATTAGCATCAAATTTGAGACAAGATGACACCTGTTTGGCCAACCTAGCTGACAATAAGGCTGCTGTCAGTTCAAGACGAGGAAGCGTCAATGATTTCAAAGGTGCCACACGACTTTTTGAGCAAATGAAACTAGTTTCGATTTCGTTATTACAAGTAACAAACCGCAAGTATAATATTGTTCCATAAGCTGATTTACTCGCGTCTGAAAAACAATGTATTTCACACTTAAATATTTCTTGATCTATGTTACCTAAATAGAACCGTGGTATCTTTATCTCAGTCAAGCCCTCAGCTTCGC
Source organism: Trichonephila clavipes (assembly GCA_019973935.1). Classification (NCBI taxonomy): domain Eukaryota; kingdom Metazoa; phylum Arthropoda; class Arachnida; order Araneae; family Nephilidae; genus Trichonephila; species Trichonephila clavipes. Next base: position 64,125 of record BMAU01000771.1, on the reverse strand, counting down.
TACTCCACTGCTGCCACTTGTGTCGTTGCTTTGGGGGAAGTTCAGAGTCCCATTCTACTCCTAGAGTCCAAAGTTCCTGAAGAAGACATTTCAATTTGATAACGAATGGGCCAAGAATTCCAATGGGGTCGAAGATGCGACCAACCACACTCAGAATAAATCTTTTCGATTCTCCTCTACGTGACATAAACTTCAATAGATCCTTTGGATCGAAATAAATTAAATCATTTTCTGGATCCCAAGCAAGTCCTAAAACCTTCGTTGGAGGTCTAAGATCAATAGCACTAGTTTCAGAGGATTCCGTTTTGACACCTTCTTGCTGCCATAACAAATTAAGTTGTTTCGAATTACTTCGCCATTTGCGCAATAACATGCCTGCGTCACTGAATATTTGCAAGCACTCCAAGGTAGTACGTAGAGCGTCCGGAACATCATTCTGACCACAAATGAGGTCATCAACATAAATGGAACTATTTAGCAACTCAAATGTATGAGGATATTGCTCTCTGTACTTCTTAAAATGATGTTTTAAAGTTGCTGCGAGAAGGTATGGGTTAGGTCGAAGTCCAAAAAGAACTCTCATGAAATTCAAAACGTATGGCTCGTTATTCAAATTATCAGTCCAGAAGAAACGTGTAAAATCTCGATCACGGAAGTCTAATTCAATTTGAAGAAAAGCCGATTTTACATCAGCTGTAAATGCTACAGGACTTTTTCGAAAACATAAAAGCAGTTCTAAAATGTTGGGATGCAAATTTGGTCCCGTATATAAACTTTGGTTTAACGATGATTGTCCATTTTCGTGTGCTGAACCATCAAATACTATTCTAATAGGACTTGTGGTTTTGTCGCTACGTATCACTGCATGATGGGGTAGGTAACATCCCTGACTATCCAATAAAGAATCACAAGAAGTACGCTCAACAATACCTCCCCTAACATAGTCATCAATTACATCCTTATACTCGCAGAACAACTCGTGATCACATTTAAACCTACGAACCAACCCCTCAAAACGCTTACGTGCGACAGTTTTATTATTTTGTAAAGCCTCTCTCATACCTGGTTTCCATGGCAAATTTACACGATATCGACCATCTATGAAATTAACTGATTTATCAAACTCACTAAGTATCTCTTCATCCCCATTACCTAAAGTCATCGAACCCTTGTCAAGTATTCCTAAACTTCCTATCTCCCAAAATCTCCTTAGCTCAGTCGAAATCGATTCATCTTCACTGTGAACCAAATGTACCGAAGTACAATCACTCCGCTCATCACACCTTCCCTGAAGAGACCATCCTAGCCTAGTCTCGACTGCAACCAATGATGAATCTAATCTTTTTATCCGATGTGTTAAAGACCAATAAAAATCGGAACCTATTAACAATGAAATTTCACAATTCTCAGAAGATTCATTACAACTGAATGTTAGCCTAAACCAGTGTTTCTCAAACTTTCAATATTGGGGCCCCCCTTTTCAATCACAATTTTTATCGCGCCCCCCCTTATACATAATAATTTTCTGAATGCAATAATAATGCACTTTTACGATAAAGCAACAATCTTTATTATAAACCGTACAAATTCATGACATAAGTATTAAATTTTGTATATGTTACTTTTAAGCAAACAAAAGTTAAGTAATAGGATAATTACTAAGTTATTTTTCCTTTCTCTAATTTTTAAATTGGAACATATTACAAAATGCGGTGGTTGCTTAGAAGACAAAATATAGATATCAGCTAAATATAGAAAATGAACTCAGAGGGTCAATTTCTTATCTTAAAACTCCTTTCAAAAACTTTGCTCTGTAAGACAAGCCCATGGAAGTAGCTAATAATTATTAAACTTGTTCTTAATTTAGTATTAATTAATTAGGCATAAAATACTCTGTGCACCACTCATACATTAAAAGCAGTGTTTCTCAAACTTTCAATACTGGCGACCCAATTTTCAATCATAATTTTTGTCTCGCCCCCCTGTACAACAATAATGTATTTACTGCAATAAAAATGCACTTTGAGAGAGAGACGCTAAAGTTACAATACGATCTTACTTATAAACCGTACAAATTAATACGATAAGTATATTAAATTTTGTGTATATGTAACTTTTAAGTAATATATATATATATATATATATATATATATATATATATATATATATATATATATATATATATATATATATATATATATATATATATTAAGAAAATTACTTAAAATATATATATATTACTTAGAATTATGTTATTTTTCTTTCTCTAATTTTTAAATTAAAACAGATCGCAAAATGATGTATTTAATTAAAGATTTATTTCCTTCAGCATTCATTTCTCAAAAAACGAATGTCATTAGAAAAATAGTCTAGTCAATGTCGATCTCTATTATATCCATCACATCTGGCATTATATGGTACGTTTGCGTGAGTCTGGGCAACCTATCGGACATCTGCGCAAAACATGTAAAAATACTTTTCCTCGTACAATTCCAGTCAGTTTTGGTCGACTCGATACTCCTATAGCTACCGAATCTAGCTTGAATGTACATTTTTTTTTTAATTTCCACGTTAATTGTAATTCACGGTTATTAAGTATTCACGGCAGTAGATTAAAACAATATCATACATACATTTTTAAGTCGTAAGCAAACATTCGACCATAATAAAGAATCAATCAGTACACAGACGAACGAGCATGGTTCCTGAAATTAAATCAAGGCGATATTCTCAATACTTAAATTTTGGATTTACCACTACTGAAGTAAATGATGGAAAAAAAGCTCCAGCTCGATATGTGTTAAAACTTACAAATCTGTAGAACAACATGTGAAAGTTGTTTTTAAAACATGTAAAATCATTTAGCTATGTTGGCAAAGAATTTTAAAAAGTATTTTCTGGATGAGAACAGCTTGGTAGCAAGTTACAAGTGGATTAGGGATCTATATCAAGAGATTGTGACATCTTCGAGGGGAGTGAATTTCCATCTTCCGATTCACAATAGGTTTTATGGTTTCACCAGCTGGTCAAGGACAAGAACTACACCCATCGATTGTCCCTGGATTGTTGTGATCAACCAGCTGGGAAGTGACCAGTGCACGTGGCCATGGGGGCCATTGTTTATTGTCTGAACTCAGGGAGTAGAGACGGCAGACGGGTCGCCATAATGGACTTCGGCGCCCCTTTGACAATAGGCAAAGCGTATCTCAAAATAATCATGTCATCTTTTCTAGGGTTTTGTGAATGGAATAATAGAAACAGGTGGCGTGATGGACAAGTGTGTCCAGATGTGGACAAGGAACTATGGCGCCTTGGGCCAGACAGCTCGGGTGTGTTTTGGCGTGTTATGCGCCAATAGGAAGAAGGAGGAGGTCAAGAGAGACTTTGGTGACCTGCGAATAAGAAGGAGCGAGGGGCGTGTTGTGAACACACCCCTGGTGTTTAAAAAGAGTTCTTTTTGAGGAGACGGGAGAAAAAAAAGAACAAGCAAAAGAGGAGAAAAGAGCTCGGAAAGGAGAAGAGCTGATCGTTTGAGGAAGCGGAGAGGAGAATCCCAGAGTTTTTTGCTCGGTGATGCTGACCAGGAATCCGAAACGCGAATGAGAAAAAACGCCTTGCGGACTGGACGGAGACAAGCTGTGGAGTGAGCGGTTTCAAAACGGGGATTCCATACCGGCTATAGGCACGGAAACTATTAACTTTACAATCTAACTAAAATCAATTTTCATATTGGAGAAAAAAATTAAAAGTATTTTTTACTCCCACAACCTTGCTGTGATGTATTTTTTCCACGCTACCATCTGACGACGTTACAAGATACTCCAGAAGAGCTCTCAACTTCCGAAGAAGAAATCTTCATAGATTTCACATCCAGTGAAAAATTAAAAGGCAATTTTGTAATAAATCTCTCTTTGAATATGGGGTAGATGTGGATGAGGAATTATCTGTACTGAAAACAAAAGCACTTCGTATACTATTACCATTTTCAACATCCTACCTTTTTCAAACCGGATTTTCTGCAGTGGATGCCTTGAAGACAAAATATAGATCTTAGCTAAATATAGAAAAATAACTCTTTAAGTGTCAATTTCTGATATTAAATCTTACTTTGAAAAACTTTCCTCTACAAGACAAGCCCGTGGAAGTCACTAATAATTATTAAACTTGTTCTTAATTTAGTAATAAGATTGATTGATTGAATATTAACGTCGCACTGTTCAGCTGCACGAGGGCTTTTGACGACGGACCACGTAATTTTGAACCATGGTCAAGTGACGTGGATGACACCTGAGCTGGCACCCCTCTCCTAACTACCACACCACACCAACGGGAAAACGTTTCAAGTCTCAACAGATTTAACGTGCATCGCTGCCCTACACGGTGGGTCTTTAGTGGTACTGGGCTCGAACTCGTGACAAGGCAAGCCACGATCCGATACCTATACCACTCGGCTACCGCGACCAAATTCAGTAATAAGAAATTATTTATAAAATACCTTCTTCAGTACTGATACATCAAACGTATACTGGCTGAAACACCGACTCTTCGCACGAGTTCATTTTTTCAAAAAAAAAAAAACATTATTCTTGATATAATAGCTGAACTGTAAGGAGAGTAAAACTGTGTGCACGACATTGTATACAAAAATGTAAAATAATTTTTTTAGATACATGCTATAATTGTAAATAACTGTTTAAAATAACTGTAATTTTTAACCTCACACAATTAGCATTTAGAATTAATGTTAAATTATGAAAAAGAATATAAAATTTCGATGAAGAATAATTGTGTTACTTTTTAACATTTAAAGCGAGAAGACTTCAAAATGTTTTAACCCGGGAGCAGCCGCGAACTCGATACTAACATTAATGTTAGTGAGGGGGGACTCAGTCACCCCAATCATTTGTTTAGAATTATTTTTACTGTACACGATACAAATCGGAATTCTAGTGAATATTTTAATTTATAGAAAGTATACTTACCTTCTTTCAAGAACTATTCAATTATTTGATGATTTGAGAAAAAAATCCAGTAAAACTGAACTAAAATGATTCAAAAGTACAAGACCATAATAAAGGACGCAAATCAGACACTTTTCAATTATCCAACAGAAATGGCTAACCAATCAATTACCATAAGATTGAAGGTCAATCAAATGATTAGCAAACGTACTATGCAGCCTGGCTGAAAAGTGAATCATGACTTCCTTTTCTTTTTCTAGAACTAATGTACAGTATTTCAATAATAATTACAGTGGTGAATTGTTTATCTTAGAATTTTTCTCAGGGTCTGGGTTTCGTTTTCTCTTTTAACGAGTAATATTTTATGTTGAAACGTAATAAAAAAATCTCTCATTGAGAAAATACAGCAAATAAAACAAAATGTTTTTTCTCTTTAATTTGGTTTTGGGATCAAAGATAGCTATTTGGTGACGGAAAAAAGCCAGATAATAAACATAAATTATGTCAGTGTTGTTGTGTGCATTTTTTTTATTATGGAAGGAAGCATTTTGTTTAACTTCTCTTTCCGGTTATTTTTTTTTAAAAAAAATCTTTAAATTTTCGATATGCTCGCGCCCCCCTTGTAGGGTTATCGCGCCCCCCCAGGGGGCGCGCCCCACACTTTGAGAAACACTGGCCTAAACCCTTTTGACTCCATTTCTGCCCACGCATCTGGATTAGGTAGGCTAAGTGTTGCCTTTGAAATTTCCTCAATTTCCAATGCCTCAATCACAGTCTCTTCTCCGCTTAATAAATTCCTTAGCCTAACCTCGACCTTACTACAAGTTTGTTTTTTAGGAGTTTTACAACCGAACGAAAAATATTTAGCCTTTCCGAACCCAATATTTTCAACCCCAACCTCCGAGACACATTTTTTTTTGATGAACGACTTCTCACTTCCATTATCAAAAAGGTAAAATACCCTATCCGATGAAGAACGACCTATAATTTCGGCCTTCACACATTGCAATAAAACGCTATCTCTGTTATGAAAAACAAAATTTGAAGACGTAGTTTTAACGTCAACATTCTTTTCCTCCAAATCCAAATGCGAATTTTGCTTAGATTTTTCTAACTTAAAACAAATAGCACGTGCATGTCGACCTTTACAATACGAACAAACCTCTTTCTTGCACTTTTTAACATAACAACCAGTGTTGCAACAAATGAAACATCTCCCTTCTTTAATTAATTTAGCTCTTTTTTTCTGAACGCATAAATTCTCACACAAATCAGACACATGAGTATTTTCGAAACAAAATAAGCAATCCGAAAATGCAGCCGTCAACAGTTCGTTTGCAGAGGAAAACGATTTATGAGATGGGTGGAATCGAGAATGACCTTGAACCTTTCGATTTGACTGTGGATAGCTATGAGACGTTCTTTCGAAATACTTAGTATTGGAATAGGAATTTTTATTTTTCAATTCTAGGTCATGCGGTTTTACTAGAAATTCTGTGCGTTCGCGACTTTCTACTTCGTTTTCAAATATGCAATTAAATCAGTGATTTGTGATTGTGTTTCATTATGTTTTTTATTATATTCTAATGCTAAATCAGGGGGAATAGCTTTCATAATTATCGGAAACAAGAGACAACTATAGGAATCGGGAGAGATTTCAAGAGATTCAAGTCCCCTTATATTAATTTCTAACTGATCATATAAATTTCTTAACGCAATAACATCAAACGATTTACGGACAGGGGTCAGATTTAACAAGCGATTCATATGAAAGTCAACAATAAGTTCTTTACTTCCGAACCGATTTTCTAAAATTTTAATTGCTTTTGCATAATTTTCCGATGTTAGAGTTAAGCCTCGTATAGCCAATTCTGCATCAGATGTGACAACCGATTTCAAATAGGAAAATTTGTCCACATCATTTAAACTCGAATTTTCATGTACTGCGGATTTAAATCTAGCCCAAAAACTGGGAAAACTACTGATATCCTTGCCCGAAAAAGATTCTAATGTGAGTTTAGGTAAACGCGGTTGATTTGATAAAACAGAACTAACTGTACTATTTAAAGGAAGTGTTATGTTTTGTGGTTGATTTTCCACCGAATTTTGAATAGCAGTGTTCGAAAGTGATTCTACATAACGTTCAGCACGGATTTTCCAAATTATAAATTTATCTCGATATTCTTCGCGAGTTACGATTTCTTCTTCTAGACTCTCAATATCTATTAAATTCTCAATTTCCTTATCGAGTGTACGCAGCTCTTCAAATTTAGAAATTAATTGCATATATATCTCATGTACTGTTGTTTTATCAGCTGTATTGCTTATTTCGGATTCTAATTTATTAATTTGTTTTGTCACGAGGGATCTCGAAACAGACCTAGTCTTTTTCGTTCTTTCTAATATAGCCTTATTTGCTGCATCCAGTTTAAACCAAAACACTATAATTGCAAACAAATATACAAATGACAACACCAATTCTGAATGCAACTTAGTACAACTTTCAAACAAAATTCAGATTAACAATATGCATTCAAATAAACAAAACTATACCAGAGCAACCTTCCAAATACCGACAGTTACGAATAAACCAAAATCAGAAATGATGAGAAATAAGCTTAACTAGACAAATACCGAATTCAAAGTTAGAGAAAACGAAAGTACTCACCCCCATCACGCAGCGAATGTCCTTCAAGGCCGATGCACCATGTAGCGAATTATAAACGAAGCAATGTCTATCGAAACGAAAGGAGTGTGTATCCGGGTGAATTAGTTAAGACAGTCCACAAGAAGTAGTTCCATGAGATAATTTAGGTATAATAATGTTTAATTAGATACGAATTGCCGCGATGCGGCTTACATCCTACGATACAAGTTACACACACACACTCTCACGATCTTTACAATTTTAATACAGATGTGCGCACACCAGCGCCCTCGCGTGGTCAATATTTCGGCACAACAGCCAAAACTAGAAAGACTCTCAGACCTAAATATATCTAACTTTATAGTATATTAATATAAAAACATATAATGTAGAATTTGTATATGTTTGTGCAGCCCCCCTGAAAACTCAGGTTTTGAGGCCCAAGTTCAAATACGTCTTAGTGTCATTTAAGCTTTGGGCTCCCTTATATGAGGTTCACTTTATATCGATGAAATAATTGTAATCGGTTTTTTTTATGTTTATTTGTGAAAACGAAAGTTGCCGCATTATGAATAAATGTTTATGTTTTAATTACTACTTTTATTTGCATACTAAAATCATTCACGTCGATTTCAAATCAACCTTATATGGCGTTGTTGGTAGGATTCGAACCTACGCGGGAACATTCCTCGCCAAAGATTATAATCTCGCCTAGATTTGTTCTGTGCCTGAAAGATTTTCAAAACCAACGGTTACTTCTAGCATAGTAAGTGAAGAGTTCTTCGTATTTCAATAGACTCTTATTCTACGTCCCATAAAATCTCATACAAATATTCTGACGAATATTGATTATTCTGAAATATTAAATGTATTTCGTATAACTTTCAAAAATATTATTCTGTTTACACAATTTATTGCTTGCTTTTACCAAAGACGTCGCTAAACAATTTTCGCTGAATTCCATTTTTCTTCCTTCGTCTAGAACAGTGAATAAAAAAAAATGCTAACAAGAGCTGATATATCTTTAATTCCTTAGAATCACTTCCGCTACAAACTTTAATGATTTTTCAACTGAAAAAAGAATTGCGTTTCAGAAATCTTTCGCTAACCGGAAATAAAAATGCTTTAATTTTGTGCATTGTAGAGGATAATTATAAAAGAAAAAGTGATGGAACTTTGGATGAATTAAACGTCATTCGCATGCAGTCTCTTAATAATGATGAGGACAGTTCTGATAATTCTCAATTATTGACAGAAATTGAATCTCTACGAAAACAAGTAGAACTTTAAGTAATTCTTCTAAGTAATCACCACTTCCTATGCCTCCACCTTCTCAAATATCGCAGCTATTCTCGATACAATAAAGGAAACGCAAAAACAATTTTTAGAAAGGCAAGTAAATCCAAATGTGATTCAAATCACATCTACAAATGACACTGCAAATTCAATACAAATATTTAAAGATGACATAATTGAAAATGCACTTGAATAGTTAAAGGAAGTTGAAATAATTTCAACTTTAGCTAACTGGTCCACCGAATTAAAATTAACCCATGCTATTTCTCGTCTCTCAGGATCTGCTAAAAATTGGCAATTAACAACAGGTAAACAATTCAATGATTGGATCACTTGGAAAACTGCTATGGTCTCAAGGTTTAAAAGGCGTATTACAATGCAGGAATTTTTGGCTCACCAAAGAGAACGAAAATGGAGGCATAGTGAAAGTTAAGTAGATTATATTTATTCAAAAGACTCTCTTTTGGAAGAAGCTCCCTTTACCATTCCCCAACCTGACCGTATTTCTATGATCATAGGTGATATTACAGAGGAAAAATGGCAAATTGTATTAGCTACTCAAAATTATAATACTGTTGAAGAATTAATTCACAGGACAACTGCACTTGATGCTTTTCACAGTGCAAAACAAGAGCTTAAGAAACATCATTCTCCGAAACCTCAAATTAGATCTTATACACATGATGAACAGCGTCGTAAATATAAACCCATAACTGACGAAGGTTCGAGATATTACTTGTTGGAAATGTAGAAATAAAGGTCATGCATCTTTTATGTGCAGTTTACCCCCCTCCTCCACGTGGTTTAACCATAGTTCAGCCAAGAAATGCGTCACAACAAAACCAATATTCCAACAGCCAAACAAGTGCCCAAATCCCGTAATCTAGCAGTTCAACTAGTTCTAATAATAACACATTAGTTTAAACCACCAGTTTGAACTCTTCGAATTCTCGCCGCAACAACAATAATCGCAACTCAACATCTGGTAGATTTACAATCGCAAATGTGACAAATAATCATTCCATAAATTGTATTAGAACTCAAACAAATAAGTGTGCATTAATACCTGTTATTATTAACAATGATACAGAAATTCAAGGCATTTGTGATCCATGTGCAGATACACCTTCATTCAACAATCTTGTGTTCCAAATGATACTGTTATTCACCCGTGGACTGATGGACAGTTCCAAGATGTTGACCATGAAATAAAGCCAATCGGTTGGATTTTTTTAAACATAATTGTTGGTATATGATGCCCAAAATTGGAATTTGCACCTATCTTCCATTTAAGTTTATTCTAGGATTCAATTGGCAGTAACAAGTTCAAGCTAGATGCACTTACGGTCCTAATCGATCCTAATGGCTCGCTATGTATTTCTATTCCAACTTTATTTCATTTGTACGAATGTATTCATGCTTCCAAACCTAGTATCAACTGCGTCACTTTTCATCAACCCTCACAACCATGACTAGAGGATGTTACCTTGCCAGAAGCAACACCAAATGCGGTTTCATCTGAGGACTCTTTACAATCCAACAAGCTCAACTTGATGCAGTAATTGAAAAATTTACCGACGTTTTTTATTCTAATGATGATAATATTAGACTATGTCCATAAGTTGAATTCAAAATCGAATTACAACATGAATGATCTATTAGATGTAGACCGTTTAGACTTTCAGAGTATGATCACCAGTTTCTAAGTACGTAAATTCAAAAATGGTTAAAGCAAGGAATTTGCCGTCATTCCAACTCACTGTACGCAGCACCTGCTTTTATTGTGGAGCACAGCGCTTCCATGAAAGCACTCCAAGGTGAGTTGTGGTAAATTTTTCGCGCACTATCAATCCAATCACAAAGATGGATCCGCACCCAATCGTCCAAATGGAAGACGTCTTTCAACGCACTGAAGGCAAGCGCTATAATTCTTAAATGGATGTAAAATCTGCATTTAACTGCATTTCCATAAGAGAGACTGACATCTACAAAACTGGATTTGTCTGTCCTAACGGACATTATGGATCTCTTCAAATGGCTTTTGGTGACACAAATGGCCCATCTTCAATGACAAGAGTGATTAAATTAGCCTACGATTATCTAGCACCGCACAATGTGAACACATATATAGATGATGTATCGACTTCTCATGATGACTTCAATTACCATCTTAAAGTGATTCATAAAATCTTTGAAGCTACTCAAAAAGCTGGTTTCAATTTCACGCGAGAAAAAAAGCAATTTGCAGTTTCAGAAATCACTCTTTTTGGTCGAATTGTTTCTCAAGATGGTGTTCGTCCTAATCCGGAACTCATAGCAGCAATTGAACGTTACATGACTCTCAAATCAATTCAAGAATTCCGTAGTTTCCTTGGATTTGCCAATCAGTTTCGGAAGTATATTTGTAACTATACTGTTATAGCTAAACCACTTACAAGCGTTTTAAAAGGTTTAGAAAAGAAGACCAGTAATGCTCTCATAGTTTTAACAGAGGACCAACAGCGTACATTTGAATCTTTGAAAACTGTAATTACTGCTGCCCCCTTATTTCGTATTTCAAACAAGGATTACCAACCTTTGTAGAAACTGATGCTTCTTATTCTGGACTAGGTTCAGATTTATCCCAAGAACAGAATGGAAAACGTCGCGTGATTGAATATGCATCATGTACCATAAAAGATGCTGAAACACGCTACAACAGTAACGAACTGGAATGCACTGCCGTACATTGGGCACTAACTGAAAAATTTTGACTTTATCTCCTTGGTCATAAATTTTAGCTCATCACAGACAACTATACAACCACTTATGTAGTTGCAAAATCTGCAATTAATCGAAAATTTGCACAATATTTAGTAGATTTAGCTCAATTTGATTTTACAATTGAGCACCGACTTGGAAAGCAAAATGTCATCCTGAACACCTATCACGTTTCCCAACACCACATGTTTGTTTAACAGTTACTGCAAGTTATGAAACAGAAATTTGTGTAAAACAGAAAAGAGATGACTTTTGTCAGATTATTCTTCGCTTAGTCAAAGAAAAATATCTAAACAAAAAGACAATGTTAATCATGTGCACTTACAATATCGATAACAACACTCTTGTGCGAGTTAAAAACAATAAATCGAAATCTGTAGGGGTGATTCCTAAGGCAATGAGAGAAGAGAACGAACTTTGATCGCTTGTCACGATGATGTTGGACATATGGTCGCAAAAATAAAACTCTTCACAATTTGTAGTTACGTTATTGGTGACCAAACATGCGCAAGAACTGCAAAGCATATGTTCGAAGTTGTCATAAGGGCCAAATTGTTGACCGACGTACTGCTAATGTCTATGGTCTTTTGCAGCAATTGCCAATTCTATCCACACCTTGGTAAATTGTATCCGCTGACCTCACATAATCTATTTGCCACAAATGACAAACGGAAACACAAATCTTCTTGTCCAGATTGAACACGCCACGCGCTATGTAATTGCAACACCTTCTGCAGCTCTCGCCGCTCATACAGTGACTGATGCTCTGTATAATAATATAATACTCAGGTATGGGTTGCCAAATATGTATTTATCAGATAGAGGAACAGCATTTACCGCACGTCACACTCAGCGGTTTCTTCAAAAGTATGGAATCACACAATCAACACCGCCTTATTCACCATAAGCTAATCGTATCGGTGAACGAGCCAATGGCATCATAATGGCAACTTTGAAAAAAGCGATTGACAAGAACCCGAATAAATGGGATGAATTACTCCCCCAAACACCTTACTGGCAATTAATACCACAAAACAAAATTCTACTAAAAAGTCACCATTTTATTTACTTCATGGATATGAGCCACGCCTTCCTCTCATTGACGACACACCACGTGAAGATCAATTAGACCTTTTAACATTGGCCAGGGCCGAAGCGGTAAATAATGTGTATGGAACACATTTACAGAACAAGCAAAGATTTGATCTCCATCGCAGTTCCCATTCCATCAAGGCAGGAGGTCTCGTATTGTACGACTGGCCGAAACAGGGTTGTCCACGTACAACATCTTCACCCTTACTTTAAACGAAATACAACAACCGTCGAGGAAAACAGCACAGGCGAAGAGAACGAGAGTTACTGAGCCGTTACCAAAAATATATTAATTGCGCTCTGTTCCCCAAAGACTTTAACTATGATTTCATCAAAATTTTATTTCTTTTTTTTACGCTTCAATTTAAAATTTTTTTGTTTGTCTAAATTTCATATTGAGAGAGGCTGAATGTAAGGTTCACTTTATATCGATGAAATAATTGTAATCGTTTTGCTTATGTTTATTTGTGAAAACGAAAGTTGGCATAAATGAAGAACAGAAATGGTTGTAATTAAACTGTATTACGATGCCTCGTTATGAATAAATGTCTATGTTTTAATTAGTACTTTCATTTGCATACTAAAATCATTCACGTTTATTCTAAATCAACCTTATACTAGAGTTCCTGGGCCCTCCTGAAATGCTGAGGTGTACGTTACGCCACTGTGTCTGCGTTCACCGAAAAAAAATTCGATTGAAAAAAATCTCTTCATTAGTAATACATTCATTTTCTTGAGATGTAGTAAATAAGTAATAAGTGTAGTAAATAAGTGCAAAAAATAAGTGAAATCTTCCATTATAAGATACATATTCTGCTTTTTGTTATGTTGTATTAATGAGATGTTCAATAATGAGATGTTTGCGTTACAATAATGTTTTCAATAATGGTTAAGCAATACTTCAACTATCTTTTTTGGATTCTGAACACAGAAAAAAATATTTAGTATTCTTGGAAACTGGTAACATAAATACCTTACTGAAATCAAAACGAAGATTAGACTTAAAGATTATATATACTCTAACTACACTGTAATTTTATTTTGTTATTTAACGAGGTTCTGTTAATTTGTATACGTTATACGAATATAAATAAACCATAGTTACTATATATTAACATGAAATGAAAGAAAAAAAATTGTAAAATTGCAATATTTTCTTCTCACTACAGCAATGACAAAAAGTACTAAACACATTCATTTTTTGCCTAATATTTGTGTTTGATTTAATATTTCGTTTTGAAATTGCTGCACTATTTTGCTATCTATTCTAATATACGTAGCATGATCCAAAAGTTCAGGTGTAGAAATCCTTACCCTCAAAACAGCATCAAAGCATACCCACCATCAAAGTAGTCCTCTTGGAGGTTGATACACTTTTTCCAGCGTTCGTAAAACTTCTGGAAGCACAATTGGAAGCCATTTTTCGCAAACTCCAGTAAGGCTTCCTGAGATGCTACTTTCACCTCATCTGATCAGACTAAACGGCGTCCCTTCAAATTTTTTTTTCACTGATGGGATCAGGTAAAAGTCACTAACGCAACATTTTCCGTGAAGTCGAAGGTCGTCCAACGCGTTTGTCTACGATGGATTCCGATGCCATCCATAAACCTTGAATCTCGCCATGGTTGATTCACCATGCATCTTACTTCCATCATTTCCAAAGTATTCATTAGTGTTTTACTTAAGGGAACCGGGACGTTCTCGATGACACAAAATGAGCAAAATTTGGATTTTCGAAAGAACATTATTTTCATGAACAGAAAGACTCCATAAATAAAAAAATTGTGTCATACAATCTATGTACTTTTCTTAATATACTACAATATAAAATTATTAAATATATAAAATATTTTAAGAAATATAAGGATTCGAAAAAGTACACACCAAAAGAAGTTTTCGGATACATGGTGCTCTTTAGGTACATGTATCTTTCCTTTTATAACATATAACACCACAAAACATGCTGTTTTAGTTATAAAATTGTACCTTTATTTAAATGTAATAGTTCTTTTTATATTTTCTTGCTTAGCAATTTTTTTAAAAAATTTTGAATTTTGACTTTTTGAAATTCTGATAAAAATGGCAATTTTTTTTTAGAAATTGAACAATAAAAGTAAAAATACTATCATTTCAGAAATAAATTTAGTAGCATTAAATACATTATCATGACACAAAATCTCATACCAAGTTTCATTAAAATATAACAAATAGATTTTTCTACACATGTTCCTAAAAACTGAAAAAACACATTTTGAGAAAATTGAAAAAAACTAAATAAAATGATACACTTACCTAAAATTTAAAGTCTAAAAATTTCCAGCACTGTACTCATCTTGCATTGACTGTTCTAAAGCATCCTGCTTTCTTTTAATTTTGCCTTTTTGTTGTCCTGGCTTCTTTGGAAGCTTTTTGAACAGCCATCTCAGTTTCAGGAATTCTGACGTAGTCAATTTTACGAAGGCCTTCACAAGTGTTTACGCCTGGATTGTGTTTTAATGCTTTTAATACTTCAGTTCTTGCATATGCACCTTCATTGAAGCATATAACCGCATCCATAACACCCATTTGCAAAGTTATTTTGCTTACAAAGGTGTTTTTCGGCACACGGTTCCACACACAGTTATTAAAGCTTTCGTTGGGGTTCTGAGTTCGGCCATGCAAACATTTTAATAACAGTTCTTTTGCAGTTAAATCTCTAAAATTTTTTTTTAATTTTAAAAAGAACTGCTTCTCGGAGGGAATGTTTGTGGGTGTATTTTTCACCTGATACAATGCTTTTATTGTACCCGCACCAACTTTCTTCTCCCATAGGGCACAAAGCATGTTGTGGATTTTCATCTGTCGACAGTTTATGGAAATATATTCCCCAGATGGATTTGGACATATCTGTGACTGATTTTCCAACATTTCTTCTTATGGCTAGGCCATAATATTTTTGCAGCAGAAGAATTTCTGCATCTGACAGCCTTCCTCGTCCAGATATCGGTTTGTTGTCTGACAGCTTGGTGGATTTTAAATTGTTCTTTAGGGCTCTCAGTCTTGCTCTCATCCTCTTTTGGACGTGGCCGATGCACTCTAGTTTTTCAACAGGAAATTCATCGCCGTATATGTTTGATTCTTGAGCCCTTAGGAGCCCCTTCGAATCTCCATCTCCAAGGTACTGAACATACCGAACATTGTAATTTGGTATGGAGCGACTGAAAATCCGCAATGCTCCTTCACCCTCCATTCCCGCACTAAATCCATGATAGTTTACCTGGCAATTATCACAGGTTTTTTTCGTACTTTTGCATTCAAAACAATATTTTGAAAGGCACTCAAAATCAATTACTTTTCCATTATCGAGAGAAGTTGCCGTTACAAAGCCATTCTTCGAAGAGTGTCCTCTTTTCTACCTGGTCCCATCAAGAGCAATTGCTATGTTCTTATTGTGTTCATTTTCAATGACAGCTTCATTAACGCTGTTAACCATTGAACGAGATGAAACAGTTTGCAACGCTTTAAAAATTGGCGTATACAGTCTTTCAAATTTAGCTGGAGGAGGAGGTAAGTTCATCAGCGCACAAAATATCAGAGCTGCACTTTTGCCCATTCCAATGCACCTCATGCCATAAACAAACCTCAAATTTTCTTCATATCCATCTTACACGGTATTTGAAGTCATTGAAGTATGACCAGAACCACAATACTTGCAAGTTGCTGACACATTAGTCGCAAGGCCTTTGCGACTACTTTTATTTTCAGCAACATCAAAGCAGAAAGATTTATCACAATATCTGCATTTTGCAATATTGTTAAAAATATCATTGAGCATATTTAAGTCAATAATAACATACCTGCTTTGAGTTTCAACTGAAAAATTATCTTCATAGTCCAGTGTTTCTCAAAGTGTGGGGCGCGCCCCCCTGGGGGGGCGCGATAACCCTGCAAGGGGGGCGCGAGCATATCGAAAATTTAATGATTTTTAAAAAAAATAACCGGAAAGAAGTGAAACAAAATACTTTTTCCATAATAAAAGAAATACACAACAACACTGATATAATTTATGTTTATCATCTGGCGTTCTTCTGTTTTAACATAAAATATTACTCGTTAAAAGAAAAAACGAAACTCAGACCCTGAGAAAAATTCTAAGAAGATAAACATTTCATCACTGTAATTATTATTGAAATACTGTATATTAATTGTAGAAAGAAAAGGAAGACATGATTCACTTTTCAGCCAGGCAGCATAATACATTTGCTGGTCATTTATTTGATTGACCTTCAAACTTACTGGTAGGGTTTCTACATTAGTTCCATCCCTTCTTTTATGTATTTGTTTTTCGCATAGGGAAATTGTAATAAATGAAGAGTTTTACGATATTTGGAAAAGAATTGATTGATTTTTGAAGGATTATTTGGCTAAGATTTTTTTTTCGAGTAATCTCAAACATATAAAGCATAGTGAAAAACGTCATAATCCTTTTTAGAGCATCCGTATTTTTTTCTGAATACACTTATAATCAGGCAGCGATGGCATCTGTGATCTGTATTGACGGAAGTTGAAACTGATGCATATTGTTCATGATTGAGAAACACGATGAACATGAAACGAAAGGAAAATTTTCAATGGCTTCCTAAAGAATTCCATCAACTGAAATATGAAGCCATAAGTGTACCACAAGGTTCAGTTCGACTTGTCAAAAAGACACAAGAAAGAAAAAGTTCAACTTGCTATTTGTTGATAACCAAAGGTGTCACGAGTTCGAGCCCAGTACCACTAAAGACCCGTCGTGAAAGGGAGAGGTGCACGTTAAATCTGTAAAGAGCTCAAACGTCCTCTTGTTGGAATGATGTGGTAGTTAAAAGAGGCCAGCTCAAGTATCGTCCTCGTCAACCATGGTTCAAAATTACGAGGTCCGTCTCTAAAAGCCCTCGTGTAGCTGAACAGTGCGACGTTAATATTCACTCACTCGATCATGAATGCTCATTAAAACTACAATTACTTAAACAAAATATGACAGCTTTGCCAGCAAGTAACATTTCTGTAATATTAGTGAAAAGTATCTTTGCTTTTCGTCCTTTATTAAGGTCATTCACTTGTCAATAATTTTAGTTCAGTTTTATTGGACTTTTTCTCAAATCATCAAAGAAAGATTGAACATTCCTTGAAAGCCGGGGTAAGTATACTTTCTCTTAATTAAATTATTCACTGGAATTCCAATTTGTATCGTGTAGAGTAAAAATAATTATAAATAAATGATTGGGGTGACTGAGTTCCCCACTACCATCAGCGTTAGTATCGAGTGCGTGCCTGCTCCCAGGTTAAAACATTTTGAAGTCTTCTCGCTTTAAATATTAAAAAGTAACACAATTATTCTTCATAGGAATTTTATATTCTTTTTCATTACTTAACATTAATTCTAAATGCTAATTCTGTGATGTTTAAAATTACAGTTCTTTTAAACAGTTATTTACAATTATAGCATTTATCTAAAAAAATCATTTTACATTTTTGTATACAATGTCGTGCACGCAGTTTTACTCTCCTTACAGTTCAGCTATTATATCAAGAATAATGTTATATTTTTTTAAAAAAATTAACTCGTGCGAAGAGCCGGTGTTTCAGCCAGTATACGTTTAATGTATCAGTACTGAAGAAGGTATTTTTTTTTATAAATAATTTCTTAATACTAAATTAATCTAAGTTTAATAATTATCAGTGACTTCCATGGGCTTGTCTTGTAGAGCAAAGTTTTTCAAAGAAAAGTTTAGTATCAGATATTTAAACTGAGTTATTTTTTCTTTATTTAGCTGAGATCTATATTTTGTCTTCAAAGCAGCCACAGCAGAAAATCCTGTTTAACATAGGTAGGATTTTCAAAATGGTAATAGTATACGAAGTACTTTTGTTTTCAGTGCAGAAATTATGATTGAAAATTGGGTCACCAGTATTGAAAGTTTGAGAAACACTGGTGTACTATAAAAATAATTATAAAAAAAGGATTGGGGTGACTCAATAACCCCGCTGGACCATTAGTATCGAGTGCGCGCCTGCTCCAGGGTTAAAACATGTTGAAGTCTTTTCGCTTTAAATATTAAAAATAATACAATTATTCTTCATCTGAATTTTATATTATTGTTCATTATTCAACATCAATTCTAAATGATAATTCTGTAAGGCTTAAAATTATAGTTCGCTTTAAACTAATTATACTTTGAGCAATCATTTAAAAATATCATTTTACATTTTTGTAAACATTGTCGCGCACTTGGCTTTACTCTCCTTACAAAATTCAGCGATAATTTCAATAATGTTTTATTTTCTTATAAATGAACTCGTGCAAGCGGGTACTTCAGCCGGTATACTTTTAATGTATCAGTGCTCCATAGTAGTTTATAACTAATTAATTAATACTAAATTAAGAACAAGTTTAATAAGTATTAACGAATTCCATGGGCTTGTCTTGCAAAGCAAAGTTTTTATAAGGAATGCTTATGATTATATAGAAATTTACCCTCTGAGTTCTTTTTCTATATTTAGCAGATATCTATATTTTGTCTTCTAAGCAGCCACCGGATTTTGCAATAAGTCCAATTTAAAAATTAGAGAAAGGAAAAATAACACACATAATAATTATCCTATTATTTTATTTATTTATTTATTACTTAAAAATAGTATACAAAATTTAATACTTATGTTACTAATTTGTATGGTTTATAATTAAGATCGCCTTTTGTATCTTTAGCATCAAAGTTCATTATTATTGCATTCAGTTCATTATTAATGTATAAGGGGGGCGCGATAAAAATTGTGATCGAAAAGGGGGGCGCCAGTATTGAAAGTTTGAGAATCACTGATCTAACTACTAGCCCCACTGTAATAATGAGTAATTTTTTTTCAATCAATGAAATGTGCTCCTTTATTCTAACCAAACACAGAGCAGTAGCGATCAAAGATTTAAAACAGAAAGTGCAGCGTTTCTTAAGTGTGCTGAAAGTAGTCACATATTATAATTTGAAAGGCTTGAGGGAGATATATGGGAATTGTGTATAAAAATACTTATTTCTTCCTGATTACGAAAGGTACAAAATAATGCTTTTGAAGGACGAAGGTTTTTTCTATGCGCCAAGTGTCATGGGGTCTCTCTACTGTCGTGAGAACGTCGAAAAGATATTTTTAAATACATTCTATTGGGGACAAGAAGCGATCTGGATGGCCGAGAAAAACTACTTTACATGAAGACAAGGTATTGTACTGGATTTCAGTTTCAAACAAAAAAATTAATTCACCTCCAAATTTTCAAACGATGGATATTGGCACCGAACTGAATGTGTGAGAGCTGTAAAAGGAAGACTGTCGGAAATTAGGTTACGATGATGTAAAGCTCGCTCTAAGCTATTACCGACCGATATTCATCACAAGAGACGATTGGTGTAAGCAATCATTATGGACCTAGAAGAGGAAAATTGAGTGATGATAGTCAGCGTTCCATTTGTGGCTATGTAAAATGACGTGCTCCTGAGGAATTCATCCTTCAGAGTGTGAAGCCCACAGCAAAACAGGCGGCGAAAGTGATAATAAAGGGCTCTGTGTCTTCACATCGTGAGTGAAAAATTCCATGAAAGCAATCGTTTCTTAGCGGTTTATTTGAAAGCGTTTTTCAAATCTCTCGAACATTTTATTGGATCACTGGATAAAACACTTAGCAAAGAATTTAGTGGGTAAACCTTACTTCTAATTTCAATTTTATTACAAGGAGTTCGACTGACACATTTGCGATATTAGGAGATTTTTTCTCTATCCACTTCTAGTTTGAATATTCTTCCTAGTGATGAAAAAGAAAAAAAACTATTAATGCTCAGATTCATTGATGAATTAACAATATGTATGTAGAATTCTATTTTTATTATCATCGTTAATTATATTCTTTCTCTCCCTTTTCTAAAAAAAATATTCATTCTGTTTCCTTTAATTGTCTTGGGTTTAATTCTATCGACTCTAAAAGAATTCGAAAAAAGATGCATAATTGTTTTTGCAGTCGAACTACATGTGATGTCATTATATTTTGTTAAACATTATTGAAGGCCTACTAAGACTGAAAATGTTTTAAGTTTGTTTAAGTTTGAACGTTCCTTGTTCGATGAAATTCGTTGAACGAACTTTTTTCAGTTTTTTCAGTACTTTGTAATTGATATTTATTATAAATTTTAATGTACATCATGCAATTATTTTATTAATAATGTTATATAAAAGTGCAATTATATTACTTTATGTAATAATCGTATAATATTCGTTATTTATAATTGGTTTTTTTTAATTTATTTATAAATTTTAATACATATTGTGTTATTTACAACTATTGTTGCATTGTATGGCATTTATTTATAATTATTATTATGTTATTTAGTTATATTTATTATGCTATTTATTTATTATTATGTAATACGAGTATTTTTCTGCATTATTTTTATTTTATTACAATACGATGATTATTCTTTTATATAATAACTATTAAATTATATTATATGATTACTATATATAATAATTTTATTAAATCATACTGTATGAATATTATACATATAATTACTATGAAATTATATTATAAGATTATTATATGCTGCATATAATACAAAAATTAGTACATGTTACTTTTGTTATATTACAGTGATATTCATTATTTATTGATTGATCTTGGTTATTCTCAGTCTCTTCATATATCCTTCAATTGAAATTATCCTTCCTTCAATGTATTTCCAAACAATCTTTAAAATTATTGTGTATTATTAAATTACTGCTAGTTCACCATCTTGGATTCCATTCCATGCCCATTGATATCAAACTAGTTTTAAGGAATGACAAGATGTATGCTTGTTGTTATCCGTAGTTTTGAGCAACATACAGACAGAAAATATCAAGCTTTGAAGTTCGCTAAAAGTTGATGCGGCAACAATTTGAGTGATTTTATCATTTGCCTTAAAAAATTTAAATTTCCTTTCGATAAATTATTTATATCTTTGTACATCAGTTCTTAAAGTAATATTTTGGTTTGAAAAATTTTGTTTAAATTGTCTGTCTTTCGAAACTCCTATCATGTCGCTATTTGATTTACAAAATATTGTCTGAAGATCAGTTATTCAATTATATTATTATTTAATTGAGTGATTTTGGAAATAAGTATCTTGTAGTAAATTTTTTCCATTTTTTTCAGTATCAGAATTAACTCAATAGGGAACTTGGAATAAGAGATTGAAGTTCAGTTTATTTTTCGTCTTGAGATCACATTTGATTGCATAAGAAGGACTATTATTATAAATTCGATATACAAAGTTTTTATCAGATATTTATTAATCTTACATTTCTTTTTCACCTAAAAATCTTATAATGACTTTTTTGATAACCAAGTCTTTTCTCAAAAATTTCAAATTCGTGTTTTTGTTGCCTAAAATTGAATTTTGATTTGATATTTACTAGTTCGTTTTAGAATGCAGAAAACATAATTACTTCGACATTATTTTAAAGTATTAGAGAGAAAAAGTTTATCGTACCTTATGACCGATCTTCAATCTTCAATTTAATTCCAAAAGACTGAATTTTTTTTTGGAAATGAGATTTTGATTAGCAGAATTTTTCAAATTTTAATTAGTCAAATAGTTTAGATGCGTTCAAATTATGAAAGAACTAACTATTGTCTAATTCTTATATGTTCTTTATTATGATAGTAAAAATAGTTTGGATGAAAGTAATGTTTATTTTTTATGGAAGATAAATTAGTATACAGGAAGACGAAAATTTTATGCTCCGCTTTAATATATTCCATACTTATAAATAAAACTATACTCCTGACGTCAAGGACGCTCTACCTTCCCATGGAAAAATTACTCACCAATTTTTTTTATTCGGAAAGCGAACATCCATTATTATTTCCATTAACATCCGATATTATTTCTTTTATTCCACTCGCGCTTTTATTGACGGTCGAAAACAGACATGGACCACCACTCTGCCTAAAATATTATAAACCATTAAAATGTTTTGTGCTATTTCTGATGTGTTTGAAGAAGCCGAGGCTGGCATCTTGTTTTTGATGTAGAGAGACGAAGAACCTCATTGGCTGGAAATTTGAACAATTCTTTCAGCTTAATTGGAAAAATTTGTTCGAAGCTGTTGCTATGTCAACTAAGTAGATATTGCTCAAAAGAATTGCTTTAAAGAAAAACTGTTCCAAATACATGTATGTGCGATAAGGCCTAAATTTTCTCAACCACACACTCCTCCCAGCATATTATGAAACATTACTTTAAAAAACGTATTATCCATCATGGGGGTGGGGGAAGTAATTGATGGAATGAATATAGGAAAGAGTTAATGAAGCCTAAAATAATGCTATTACACTAAACCTATATTCGATTTGTATCAATCTATCTTTTGATCTGGAATAACCATTTAATTTGAAATTTGATTTTACTAAATATAAGGTAATTAAAAATTTTCAGTTTGTTAAAAATAAATATTAGATTAATGATATTTGTTTTCAATTCATGTATTTCTTGTATAAGATATATTAAAACTGTACTCAAAAATAACACCGGTGGCTAGCTCAAATAATTTTAATTGATGGGACATTCTGATTGAGCACAGTTACAAATACAAAAAAAACCAGTTAATACAATACAAATACAAAGGGGTTTGCACGGGCAGACATTGGCATGTTCGCCATCCACCGAGGTGGAAGGCTGACTCTGGCACGTCCTTCCTTCAACGAGGTGGCAACGGGTCTGACTGCCACCTCGTATCCATACGGCAAGGAGAGGGCACTCTAGTACCATCTATTTTGCCATTCGTTACACTCCCCCTCTCTGGTTCCTAAACATCGTCCTCGATGAGGATCCAGCAGAATTGTCGTTCCTTCTTTCTCTGAGAGGCATCACTGGAATGATTTCTCCTCCTACTTCGAAGATGGAGTAACTTATCGGATGCACCATTAAGACGGATGCAATCTGAAATATCAAATTTCCCGGTAGGAAGTACACAATCCCAAAATTTCTTCGTAGCCGGCAGCTGCACTTCAGAAAAACCACTTTAAAATTCTTTATGAACCAGGTGTTCAGAAATTGAATTGATAATTTTACGTTGGGCTCCCTTTCCCCTGAGGAAATATTCATTTGCGAAGAGAACAGTCACCTGTTGATCCATTGGAAACGGACTCTTCTGTTCTCAGCCACAAATTAAATGAAGTTAATTTAGTTTTAAAATAGTTAACCTTGTAACTAATGGTAATAGAGCGCCCTCTCCTGGCCGTATGGACAAGTAACCAGTCTGATTGCCACCACGGTGTAGAAAGGATATGCCAATGTCCACCCGCGCGAACCCCTTATTATTTGTGTAAAGATTAACTGGTTTTTATGTATTTGTAACTGTGCTTAATTAGAATGTACAACCAATTAAAATTATTTGAGCTAGCTGTTGGTGTTATTTTTGAGTACAGGTTATAAAATGGCGCCCAGCGAGTGGCCGAATAGCCAGACTAGCAGTCCTATTAAAATTAACTAACAAAATTACCTTCAATATTCTGAATTGCTAGTTCATAAAGAATATCTAAAAGTATTTTTTGAAGTTGTAGCTGCCAGCTACGAAGTCGGATTGTTTATTTTCTACCGGAAAATTAGAAATTTTGGATTGCATTCGTTTTCACGGATCGGATCGTCAGATAAGTTTCTTTCGTTTTGTTTTTCTGATCTAATTTGACTTTTTATTAAATTTTACTTCTGTATTTATATGTTATGGTATATATATATGTATAATAACCACATCATTTATTAGTCTATTTTATTTATGTAATTCTTTTCCATATTTCAGAAACTCTTTCTACTTTTGTTCATTCTTTCTCTCTGTCTGTGATTTATGGCTATTAATGTGTGTACTTGATTGGGAAATTTTTACCCCCTCTTCTGACCTTGATTTTCACTGTTTTTTCTGTAAAATTTATTAATCATCGATACTTTTCACTTTTTCTGCTGACTCATTAATTCACTTATGACATAAGAGTGTCACTGAGATTAATATTTCCTGTTTAGTAACTTTTTTATTGAATTTAAGTGTTGTTATACTGCATTTTATTTCTAGAAGAATTTTGATCACATATTAGATTTTTGTGAATTTAAAAGAAAGAAATTGTTAGTATTTCTTGTTATAAAAAAGTATTATAGAAAAGTATTTTTATTCCTTCAAAAGATTCATTCATAGGTTTTCTTTCGACTTTGAATTTCATCAGAATTTCTTTTATATGTGAATTATTTTTATTTTCAAAGCTAAGATTTTGCCTTCTGTAAAATATCTACAATATTTTTAAGCAGTATTTTTATTCCTTCAAAGGATTAATTTTTATGTTGTTTTGACTAAGTTCTTCAGAATTTCTTTTTATTTGAATTTTCATTTTGCTTTCAAAGTTAGGATTTTGTATCCTGTAAGATATCTATAATATATTTTTGAATAGTATTGTGTTCGAATATCCAATTCTTGTTTTTCTAATGACTAGTTAATGCTCAATTATGAAGATTAACTATTTTAAAATTAAATTAACTGAATTTAATTTGTGGCTGTCGGAATTTATTATTGACCCCCTTTTTCAAAAGTTAAAATAATTGCGTATCTTGCTAAATCGCGCAAAGATGACATAAAAATACTAGCTACAGAATTAGGCCTCGAAATAAGAGAAATGATGAGAGTAATAGACTTTAAAAATTTAATCCTAGCTTTGAAAGACTACGATGAACAGTTTACTAAAACCCTTTTAAAAACAATTATTGAAACAAGGGTTCAGGAAGAACGTGACGAAAAAGAGGAAAGTGAATACAAACGAAACCAAGAGGGACTGACTTTAGAACAAGAACGCATGAAGTTAAGCATGACTGCTACTTCAACTAACACTAGTGCTGCTGCCGCAGATAAAATAAATATCCAACACCTCTCATATCCAGATTTGTGGAAAATTCTGATATTTCCACCTATCTTAAAATATTTGAAAGGCAGTGTGAGCAAGTTAACATATGTGAAGTCGATTATGTAACACACCTTCTACCTATGTTGCCTATCGACATTTTTCATGTTATCTTGCGTGAACCCAAAGACAAATTAGAAAATTACCAGCACATTAAGCAAGTTCTACTCCAACGATTCAAGTTGAGTGCTGAATCGTTTCGAATGAAATTCAGTACTCATAAAAATCTATCCGAAGTTTTGTGGAAGGATTTCGCGTACGAGCTAAATAACTACTTAGAAGGATGGTTACATAGCCTAGAAGTGTGTCATATTCCGATCAATCCGTCCACGACCACTCCCAGAAATTCAAAAAAAAGAACTTTTTTCTCTTTGGCAACAAGCCAGTCGGACGAAAGGATTTGCTGAGTACAGACTGATAGAACTCTCTTCGCGGCCCATTTTATGGGATAAATGTTTTCTTTAATTTTTAAATTTAATTGTCATATGTCGTAGTGTTAGTTTATAGTTTTGTTTTGTGTGTGTGTGTGTCGATAATTAAAAAACTAAAAAATATTTTCAAGTTTCATTTTTGAGGATTGCGCATTTTCTCTTTCACGTCGCCAGCAGAGAGGATATACGGCAAAGAGGCTCATCCCCGGAAATTTTGAAGGTAAGAGAAAATTTAGTTTTCTTACCTATTAGTATCGTTTTTCACTAAATTTAGAAGTGAATTTAACATCTGGCATCCCTGCCGGGATTTTTGAGCTCTTTGATTTTTGAACTATTTGCTATGTGATATGTTATTTTCCTAATATTGTGATTTTCATAAAGGAAAAAGAGAAATACACACACACACAATGGCTGACGACGCTATGAATAAATTAAAAAAGAAACGCGCAAGTGTAAGAACGACCATAACAAAAACTGTGAAAATATAGAAACCGAAATCAATAAACCTGAAGTTTCTGTAGATGCTTTGGAAGAACTTTTAGAACACATTAAAATTTATTCTGAGGATCTAAACGCTATAAACACTGAAATAGAAAATGCCGTCGATATTACGGAGCTAGATAATGAACTAAAAAGCGCTACAGAATACCGAGACAAAATAATAACATGGACATTTCGAGCAGGAAAGAAAATACGGGAGCTATCAAAAAACAATTCAACGGAAATTTCCACAACATCGAAAGTAGCACCTGAAGGTGTTAGCAACTCAGAATTTCTTTCAGAAAGGCTAATGTTAAATTACCGAAGCTGACAATTAATCATTTTATGGAGATAATTCTCAATGGCTTACCTTTTGGAATACATTCGAAACCGCGATACATAAAAAATGAATCCCTAGACAAAATTACTAAGTTTAATTATTTGAGAACATATTTGAAAGGATCTGCCCTTAATTCAATAGATGGTTTGTCTATAACACCCGAAAATTATGATGCTGCCATAGAAATATTGATATCCCGTTTTGGAAAAAAAAAAGAATATTTTAATTAATACCCATATGAACAATTTATTTCAATCCCCCCCCTTTAAAGAATGCAAGAGACCCTGTGTTATTCAGAATTTTTTTTTTTGATCAAGTACAAAGCGAAATCAGAAGTTTAAAAAATCTCTGGGAATTAATTCTGAAACTTACGGTAATATTCTAACGCCTATGCTGATAAAATTACTACCCCTAATTTAATTTTTGAATTCAACAAATTGACTGGTGATTCTGAATATGATTTAGACCAGTTGTTACAGTTTTAATTGAAGATTAAATGCGACAGAACGCTCACAAATCATGACTCACTCTGAAATACACTCGGCCTCAAAGACAAACAAATGTTCTCTCCGAGAGCAGCCGCCGCCGCGGCGACTCACATATCCGGTATCAAGCAATAAAAAAGAAAAAAAAAATATTCACTGGATGCTGAATTATTGACAGTTGAAAAAGAAAGACAAAAACTTTATCATGCATTTTTTGTGAGGAGTATAAGCGCGATAATAGTATGCATGACTCTTCCAAGTGTCAATTTGTTTTCGTTACCATTGCAAAAAAGAAAAGAAATTTTAATGAAACATGGTTTTTTGCTTTAAATGCATCAAAAAAAAAGTTCACATCTCTCTCG
Source organism: Trichonephila clavipes (assembly GCA_019973935.1). Classification (NCBI taxonomy): domain Eukaryota; kingdom Metazoa; phylum Arthropoda; class Arachnida; order Araneae; family Nephilidae; genus Trichonephila; species Trichonephila clavipes. The sequence continues at coordinate 36,289 of BMAU01000771.1, read as the reverse complement.
AAATTGTCCAGAGCGAATAACTTGTAAAAATTGTAAGAAATTTCATTGTGATATTTTATGTTATGCTACTGAAATAAAAACTGCTGATCATAAATCTTCAGACAGTAATATGCTTAATGATGAAATTAGTAGTAGCTTACTTGTAAATAAATCATTTATGAAACAAGTGTTTTTGCAAACTCTGGTTGTGTGTATTAATGTAAATAAATCAAGATTATTACGTTAAAGTGCTAATAGATAGTGGGTCTGTAAAATCTTACCTAAAGTAAATTCTTGGCTGTTACCTTGAATTTAGAGTGTACAGGGGAAGATACAATTATTCATGGATTATTTGGCGGCATTGAAAAAAGGGAAGATCACAAAAAATACCGCGTAAATGTGAATAATATAGATAAGAGTTTCTCTTTTGATTTAGATGTTATGGATCAAAAAGAAAAAATTTGTGTATCTATTCAAAAATCAGTAACCTAAGATTATCAATAAAATTAAAAACTCTGGTATTTTGGCAAGTGATATTTGTTTTAATGAAAATATGTGCTTGTACGAAAATGATCCGAATGAAATACATATGTTATTGAGCTGGGGCTGACTTTGCAGGAAGAGATTACTCACGGGTGAAATCAAACAAATAACTGAGAATCTAGTCGCCATACATACACGTTTAGGCTGGACGCTGATGGGAGCATCTGGAAAAAATCTCGTAGGTGTGAAACATTGCTTTCTCTCTATGTTAACGATTTGGATATATCAGAATTACTTGGCGATTGGACACAATAGGTATTAAAGATTTAGGGGAAAATCAGTCCAAAGGGAATTAGAAGAAGCCGCTAAATTGCATTTTCTTGAAAAATGTTAAAAGGGATCATGAAGGAGCCGATACATGGTAAATTTGCCGTGGATAAAAGATCACCCCCTCTTACTAGTTTGCAGAAAGATAGCTGAAAAAGACTCGCGAATTGCGTCAAATCATTAAGAAAAGGTTGGAAAATTAAGCGCGATTACGAGGGAAGTGTTTAATGAGTGGGAGAATGAATATATAATTGAAAAGGTTGAATCATCAAAAATAGACGAAGAACACTATTTGCCGCACAGGCCGGTATTCAAAGAAAATTCAACTACTAAAAAAGTTCGCCCTGTTTTCTATTGAGTCGGCAAAGAAAAAAAATTCCCCATCGATCAATGACTGTTTGGAAAAAGGTCAAAATCTTATCGAACTCATACCTTCTTTTGATAAATAGGTTTCGATTCGGCAAATTTGGGGTGATTGCCGATATAAAAAGGCATTTTTTGCCAAATTGGGTTTACAAGAACGAGATAGACCTTCTCTAAGATTTCTTTGGCGGGAAAAGGGAAAAAACGATAATATAACTGTTTACCAACACAATAGAGTAGTATTTTGGGATATCTTCAAGCCCATTCCTTTTTAAGAACCACAATAGAATTTCACTTAAAAAAGAATGCCCTGACCACTACAAAGAAACTGCGCTTACCCTCTTAGAGTCATTTTATGTGGATAATTTAGTATGTAGTGTCAACAGTAAAGAAAAGCTGGATAAACTGATCGTTGAATCTCAAGAAATTTTGGAAGAAGGTAAATTCGAACTAAGAGGATGGGAGCATAATAATCTTGACCCACAAACAGAAAACACCGTTCCTACAGAAAGACGCAGCGTCCTTGTCTTAGGGCTAAAATGGGACTTAGATCAAGATTTACTCTCTGTAGACATAAAAGTTCACGAATCTAAAAATGAAATCCTAACAAAAAAAGAAAAATATTATCGCTGGTACATAAGATATTTGACCCTATTGGTTTTACTTGTCCGGTAACTTTAATACCGAAAATAATGCTACAAGAGTGTTGGACATTCAAAGTCAAGTGGGATAGCGAACTACCGGCATCTATTTGGCAAAAATTCCCAAAATGGAAAGATCAGCTCGATCGCTTGAAAGCTATTGCTGTTCCAAGGTGCATGATAGAAGATCCTGAGACTTCTCAAAATTTAAGTCTGCACGTGTTCTGCGACGCCAGTAAAGCAGCTTATGCTACTTGTATATTTCTTAGAAGCGAAAATGAAAATTCAGCCTCATGTCAACTTGTACAAGCCCGATCTAGAGTAGCTCCACTGAAATCCATTTCAATACCCAGACTCGAACTCCTTGCTTGCACAATTGGGGCAAGGCTTGCCCGTACTGTGAAAGAAGATCTAAAACTTCCATCTTTACCAGTTTTTATTGGTCAGATTCAACTAACGCTCTCTATTGGATAAAGAAATCGGAGAACTGGGCTGTTTTTGTATCAAACAGAGTCAAGGAAATACGGAACCTCTCAAATCCGGATGATTGGTACTACGTTCCGGGATCGAAAAATCCAGCAGACCTTCCCTCTCGAGGATGCAGCGTGGATGTTTTGACAAAATCAAAATGGTGGGAAGGCCCTGATTGGCTCAGAGGTCCTCCAAAAGACTGGCCGATCAAAGAAATTTATCCTGACTTTGAAATCGTTAACGCTGAAAAAGAAAGACAGTCACTTCCGCCACCAATTCGGAGACAAACAAATTTAAATTCTTCAATGACGTATCATCTTTTGGAAAAATTGTTCGAATCATGGCATACGTGTTACGATTTTGTAACAACTTGAAGAAAAAATCGGATCGATCCCAAAAAAAGGGAAAATTAGAAGTTGCTGAACTCTATGAAGCAGAAAAAGTTATTTTGAAAGAAATTCAACTAGAGAGACTTTAGCTGAAGAAAAACAGATTAAATTGAACACAATGAAAGGAGACGATGGATTGATTAGAGTTGAAACCAGAGTTTCCTGTAGGAAAGACCTAGAAACCTTCAGATATCCGATATTACTACCGAATACACATCAGTTAGTTAAAAACTGATTATGGAAAAACACATAGAACTTGAGCATGCTGGTACTCAGACGTTAATGTCAAACCTCAGAGAAAGTTATTGGATAATCAAGAGTAGAAAAACGATTCGTCAGGTAGTAAGAAGTTGCATAACTTGCAAGAGGTTTTCGGCTCGCCCTTTAGAAACAGTCAGTATTCCTCTTCAGAAGATCGAGTGAGAGACGCGGCTATTTTTTGAAGTTTGCGGGTTGACCTATGTGGTCCACTTTTTTAAAGGAAAACAAGAAATGTTGGATTGTTTTATTTACATGTGCGATCTATAGAGCAGTCCACCTGGAGTTAGTCACTTCTTTGTCGACCGATAGTTTCATCTTAGCTTTCCGCCGGTTCATCGCGAGAAGAGGTCGCCCTACTACGATTTATTCCGATAATGGAAAAAAAATTTTGTCGGCACATTCAACGCTCTAAATTCTATTGATTGGGATAAGATTCAAGATTTCGCTCTTAAGATAAAAATTCAGTGGAAATTCAGCCCTCCATCAGCCCCTTGGTGGGGAGGATTTTTGGAACGACTAGTGGAATGTTGAAGAACGTACTTAGAAAAGTTCTTGGAAAAGCAAGCTTAAATGAAGAAGAACTAAACACCTTATTATGTGACGCAGAAAGCATAATTAATTCAGACCCATTACTTACCTTTCAGAAGATCCTAAAGATTTAGTTGCCTAACTCCAGCCATGTTCCTTCAAGAAATTCGCGAAATTGGAGTTCCTGATTTTGATATGATAGATTCAAGAAATTAGAAAAAGAAGATTTATTTACCGAGTGAAGATACGCAAAGACTTAAGAAACAGATTCGAAATGAATATTTGGGTTTGCTAAAAGACTATTCAAAGGTCCGCAAAGAAGCATCGGTTAAAGATGGAGATATCGTGCTAATCGGAGATAATGATGTTAAAAGAATCAATTGGCCAATGGCAAAGATAATAAAATGTTTTCCAGGAAAAGATGGTAGAATTCGCGTAGTAGAGGTAAAAACACCTTCTGGCAACTTCATCAGACCAATCCAGAAACTTTACCCTCTAGAAGTCAATCTTCCTGAGGCAAGTGACTTTCGTGAACGAATTCAAAAGGATCAAAAGAACCAAGAAATTTCTACTTCTCGACGAGGACGAACTCTAAGACCTCCTAAGAGACTTGAACTTTAGAAATTTTTGAGTTGTCAACCTTAACAACTCAAAGATGGGAGGATGTCATATTCCGATCAATCCGTCCACGACCACTCCCAGAAATTCAAAAAAAAGAACTTTTTTCTCTTTGGCAACAAGCCAGTCGGACGAAAGGATTTGCTGAGTACAGACTGATAGAACTCTCTTCGCGGCCCATTTTATGGGATAAATGTTTTCTTTAATTTTTTAATTTAATTGTCATATGTCGTAGTGTTAGTTTATAGTTTTGTTTTGTGTGTGTGTGTGTCGATAATTAAAAAACTAAAAAATATTTTCAAGTTTCATTTTTGAGGATTGCGCATTTTCTCTTTTCACGTCGCCAGCAGAGGATATATACGGCAAAGAGGCTCATCCCCGGAAATTTGAAGGTAAGAGAAAATTTAGTTTTCTTACCTATTAGTATCGTTTTTCACTAAATTTAGAAGTGAATTTAACAAAGTGAAAGACTTTAACACACTCAAGGATTTGGTTCTTACCGATCAGCTTAAGAAAAGAGTTTCGAAGGAAGTTAAAGAACACTTCGTGGATATCTGTGGAGATATTAAAAGCTCCTCTGAGTTAGTACAAACATTAGACGATTATGGAATTGCTAGAGGTAAGACGTCCAACCATAAAGTTTTACCAGATGTAAGAAGAACTTCTTTCCACTCAAAAATAAATAAACAAATCAGAACGGTGTATAAGGCAAAGGAAGAACCAAGAAAATCATTTAGAGGACATTCGCAATTTAAAAGCCGAAATCATCTGTCCTGTTACGGATGTGGAGAGCCCGGCTACATCAAGTCAAAATGCCCTGACTGCAATCCTTCAAAGGGTGATCCAGCTCATTTTGGAATTCTATACGCGCGAATTAACAGTCTCTCTCCTAGAAATGCTGTACTCAGTATAAGCGTAAATGGAGTTTCAGGAACTGCATTTGCGGACAGTGGTGCAAGTCATTCGTTTGCAGGAGAAACTCTTTACACTATCCTTCTCCAACAAGGAGCTGCCTTTGAGAAGACAGTAATATCTCTATCCTTTGCTGATGGAATCGTTACTCAGAAAGATGTTCTACGCACATTTCAAACCGTCATACTGGGAGGCAGAAAGTTTAAAACTCCCTTTATAATTTTGCCTGATACCAAAAACAACTCCACTCTACTTGGAGTTGACTTTCTTGAAATTGCTGGAATAATACTGAATTTCCGAAAGAACTGTTGGACTTTTTGTGACGATTCTCGAAAATCGTACAGTTTCGTAAAGACTTATCAGAGCACTTCTCTTAATGTACGGCCTGGGGCGATACATAACTGTCAACTACGGGAAGAGGAAGGACAAGAACTCCTTGGTTCTCAGCGTGCGAAACTAGACAGCTTACTTAAAAATCATCACTCTATCTTCGAAGTAGGGGGAGAAGCTACTCCCTTTATCGAACATAGCATCAACACTGAAAACAATCCACCAATTTCCGTGCCTCCCTACCGAATGAATCCAGCCAGGAAAGAGCTCTCGAAGAAAGAGCTAGATTCTCTACTACAGCAAGGCATCATACTAAAATGTGAATAGAATCTCCGTACGCCTCTCCCGTTGTTTTGATTCCAAAATCAAATGGAAGCATGCGTCTCTGCATAGACTACCGGAAGCGGAAAGCTCAAACCGTCCCAGATAGTTATCCTTTGCCTCGGATGGATGACTTGCTTAATGAAGCTAAGCCAACACCTTATATGTCGACTATTGACTTGAGTTCAGGATACCACCAAGTAAAAGTGGTGGCAGAGGATCAAGACAAAACTGCTTTCACATGCCCTTTTGGTATTTATAAGTTCACTCGTATGCCATTTGGATTACGAAATACACCTGCAACCTTTCAAAGGTTGATAGACAAGTTCCGCTCAGGATTAAACAATGTGCTAGCACTCTCATATCTATATGACATCATAATATTTTCTCCAACCTTCCAGAAACATCTTTCTGACCTAGAGCAAGTTTTTAAATGTCTTTCATTATTCGAATTAAATACAAATAAAGAGAAGTGCAACTTCTGTTGTAAAAAGGTGAAATGCTTAGGACATTACATTACTAAGGAAGGCATCTCAGTTGATCCACAAAAGACAGCTGCTATCGCAGATATTACATCCTCAACCTCTGTTAAACAAGTGCAAAGCTTTGTACAAACCTGTTCTTGGTTTCGCGATAAATTCCAAACTTTTTTCAAATTGCAAAACCACTAACAGACTTAACTCAGAAAAAGGCAATGTGGAAGTGGGGCTCTGAACAAGAAGCTTTCAGAGAACTAAAATCAAAACTAGCGTCTCCTCCTGTCCTTAAGCCAGCTGACAGTACCAAGCCGTTTGTCATCCGAACAGATGCCAATAGCGTGGCCCTCGGAGCAGTTTTACTCTAAGGAAAAAACGATGAGGAACACCCAATAGAATACGCAAACCGACTACTTTCATCCTCGGAGCGAAATTATTCTACCACAGAAAGAAAAGATCTTGCAGTTGTGTGGGCCCTTGAAAAATTTAGAGGTTACTTTGAAGGACAAACTATTAGACTCTCCTCTGACCACCAGCCTTTGAAAGGGTTATTATCTTTGAAAGATGGGCACTACAGATTCAATTTTATAATCTAACAATCGACTACATTCCCGGAAGATCGGACTTTATTGAGGACTTATTGTCTAGACCCACGTCAGAACAAGAGAAAGCAGACTGTGACATTCTTGCTCTTTTCTTCGATTTTCCCACATGCTGACCTAAAGAAGTTCGCCAAGAACAATTGAAGGATGACGAGTTGAAGAAAATAATTTAATGTCTTGAAAACAATGAAAAAAGTGTTAATTTTGCCAACTGGTTAGAAAGAGGATACCTCGTGAATCCAGGAATCTTATTCCGTTACTCACCTACTTCTGAAAGTGAAGAGGCCCAGGTAGTTGTGCCAATTCACGAAAGACAAGTGTAAGATTCACCCAGAAGTTTAAAAATCTTTATAGGTGGCGTGGCCATCGAGGGGAGAAAAAGACGGAGAGAAGGAGGAAGAAAGTGAACAACAGGAAAAAGTCAACAAGACGGCGGAGCGAGAGAACATGTCAGAATGAGCGGGATGGTGATTACGTTGGCGAGGATAGAAACAAAATGTTGTTAACAAATTAAACTGAAATGTATATAGTTAGTTTTTCTTTTTATGTTGTTTTGTGTTATGTGTGGCGGTCTTTGGAATAAAACTCTTTAGCCATTAAAGAAGTAGTAACTTTACTGTAACTGGAATAATGATGGCATGTTATATTTGAAGAGAAAGAACTTACGAAATTTTATTGGCGCAGTCGAAGTGATGTCAACAAAGATGCCAGGTAAGAAAGAGGAGCCACACTCATAAATGAAAGTTATTATTGTTTGTATTCTAATGTAAATAGTGCATTATCAATAGCTGTAGTTGTTTGGAATAGATGATATGTTATTGTAGTAAAAGAAAAATAAGTTACAGTTTAACTTATGTATGTGGATTCATTAGAACCCCCAGAGTAAGAAATATTAGTCGGGTGAGTCGTAATCATTAAGAAAAATCCGCGAGAAATATGTTAGTTTTCCGTCATAGAAGACATTGTTCGGTGTGACTCATTAGAATCATTAAATGGTCACTGTGGAAAATATTGAGTTTTCTGTCATAAAAAACATTTTTTTTATTAAAATTGAGAAATATTATAATTTTCCGTCATAGAAAACATTGTCCGGTGTGAGTCATTAGAATCATTAAATGATCACCGCGAGAAATATTTTAGTTTTCCGTCATAGAAGACATTGTTCGGTGTGACTCGTTAGAATCATTAAATGGTCACTGTGGAAAATATTGAGTTTTCTGTCATAAAAAACATTTTTTTAAATTAAAATTGAGAAATATTATAATTTTCCGCCAGAGAAAACATTGTCCGGTGTGAGTCATTAGAATCATTAAATGATCACCGCGAGAAATATTTTAGTTTTCCGTCATAGAAGACATTGTTCGGTGTGACTCGTTAGAATCATTAAATGGTCACTGTGGAAAATATTGAGTTTTCTGTCATAAAAAACATTTTTTTAAATTAAAATTGAGAAATATTATAATTTTCCGCCAGAGAAAACATTGTCCGGTGTGAGTCATTAGAATCATTAAATGATCACCGCGAGAAATATGTTAGTTTTCCGTCATAGAAGACATTGTTCGGTGTGGCTCATTAGAATCATTAAATGGTCACTGTGGAAAATATTGAGTTTTCTGTCATAAAAAACATTTTTTTTTATTAAAATTGAGAAATATTATAATTTTCCGTCAGAGAAAACATTGTCCGGTGTGAGTCCTTAGAATCATTAAATAATCACCACGAGAAATATTTTAGTTTTCCGTCACAGGAAATAGTGGTCGGGTGAGTCATTAGAATCATTAAATGATCACAGCGAGAAATATGCTTTTTTCTGCCATAGAAAACATTTTTCTAATTAATAGTGTTATCTATTCCAAGAGTTTCATCAGAAACATTAGGAAAGACTAGATATATAATTTTATTGAACACCAGTTCAAATAATTAGTGGGTTTCACCAGAAACGTTACGAAATATTAGGATTCATTATTTCTATTTCTATTGAACATCAGTTCAGGTATTATTTGTGCCAAATCTAAAGCTTTATAAAGTATTAGAATACAATTATATTTTTAATTGAACATCAGTTTATATAATTGTTGTGAAAAGTATAAAATTTTGTTGAATTTTAAGTATTAATGACTAGAAAAGAAAGAAAGTATGTTTTTAATTCATACCTCAAATTGATGGATGATTTAGGGTATTAAAATATTGATGAATTAAATCAAATGTCATTTAAGCAGAATATCTAAGTAAAGGGTAAATATATTTTTTTATATGAAATGAACATTATTTGTTGAAAGATTTATTCATTAGTTCACTCAATTGCATAATATTTGGTTGCTTTTTTTTAAAAAAAGATCATATATTCATTTCCTTTTCTGTACGCGTATGACTCCTTTATGAAAATAGGATTTTAACCATTGTTGAGTACGGAAAAAATAAGCAAAAGTGAGTGATTGTTCAAGGTCATAAGCAGAACTGTCTTTGCAACTCTATGTTGTGCATTTTTTTTTAAAATTTTATTTTATTAGATTTAAGTATAATAACTTATTTTTTCTTTTGAATACTGTTAAAGAAAATTATGTCTGCCAAGTAGAACTTGTATTTATGAGTATATGATTATTTTGGAAGTATCAGATATGTTAAATATGTTTTTAGATTACTGATGATTTTTTATTTTGGCTAAAAGGTCGATTTTCTTTTATTTTTATTTGGATTTATTTTGTGAAAAGGATATGAACACAGATATTTTTTTAATTGTTATGAGTTATGAAAATCTTTAGAATTACAAATTTGGAAAATTGAGACATTATTTTATGCAGCAGAAATGTTTCTTATTATTGTAGTAATAATATTTAGTTGAATTTAATTTTCGTCTATCATATGTGCAAAATTTAGCATCCAAGGTATAAATTTGAAAATTTTATACTAAAGAAATACAAAACATTTATTTTTAAAAATAAGACTCACCTTGATTAATTATGCGTACAGTTGGGTTTTGAAATTAGAGTGTTATTGATTGATTTAGTATAACTATAGTAAGGGGCGAGATGGCATTTTTAGAAAAGAGATCAAAAGTAGACCTGCAATATATGGCTATGGAAATGGGGGTTGAAGATGTCCTTGGGATGAGAGCGTTTGAGTTGAGAGATACTATCTTGAATAGTGAATACTTCGACGAGGAGTTTTGTAGAGAATTTTTAAACACTATTTTAGAGGAACGTGAGAGAAAAGAAGAGATAGAATTGGATGAGAGGAAAAGAAAAGAAGAGAGGGAATTGGCTGAGAGAAAAAGAAAAGAAGAGATAGAATTGGCTGAGAGAAAAAGAAAAAAAGAGATGGAACTGGCTGAGAGGAAAAGAAAAGAAGCGATGGAAGTAGCGGAAAGGAAGAGACGGGCCGATTTCGAGCAGAGGATGAGGGATGTCAAAATGGAGTTCGAAACCCAGAAAAAACCAATCGAGTTGGAAGGAGAAGGTCATTTCGCAAGAGCATGCCTAGACATAGAAGTGTCGATAGATAGAGGCAACATTGGAAACGAAGTGAGATCCAATCTTATCAGTGATACCAGACTCAAGGTTGAAGTGGAGGATAGACTGAAGGCTGATGAGGAAGCCAAAGCAGTGGAAGAAGGGCGGAAGATCAAAGAAGGAAAAATGAACGAAAGAATAGCTTTGGAAGGAGAAATAAGATTGAAAAAAGAAATATGGCTTGTGGAAGAGCAGATGTGACATGTTCAAGAGGAACGTGAAACGAGCATGAAAAAAGAACAGTAGTGTTTACCAGAAGAAAGATGTAAAAGAATGAACGAGCACAATCAATTGTTAAATGAAGAGCAGGAAAAATTGTCAGATGAAGATTTGGAGATAACCCAAGTAATCGAGAAGGTTCTTGTGTCTAAGCTGAACAAGTTTATACGCGTAGTGTGGATCAATATGCCGTAGCACAATCTGTTGTTGTGAAGAAAGAAAAGGAAGAAATATCATTTGATGTGATAAAAGATAAAGGTGATCTTAATCCCGTTATCCTTAGCAAAGAGCGAATTGACTTTGATGAGGATGAAAGTGAAGAAGAAAAGCCAAAATTAACTAAAAGAAAACGCAAAAATTTAAGCAGAATGACAGTTACCGAGTTACAACAAAGAGGTGGATATTTATTGTTGAGAACTGTTGCACAAGATGGGTTGAACTTTTTGCTCTCCCTCAGGCCACTGCTAAAGAATGTGCTACAACTCTAATGGAATAAGTTATATTAAATAAATAAAATAACTACATTTAACTTGTGTAGTAATTGTTTAATTCCTTACAAAATGTATTTGAAGAACAAGAAAAGAAAGAATACCACCCTTCGAAAGTTTTTTACATATTTTTGTTGTCCGCGAGCCGAAATAAATAAAAATAAAAATAATGTGCTCTACGACATGAAAAGACTCCGATGCTTTTTGAATCACATAAATATAAGCGATTTATTTATTGCGCAAATATAAAATCCGACTTCGGTTATTATTATCCACCGCTGGATAAAGTATCATGAGGTACTCGCATCAGGACAGTAGTTCCAAAAAAGTGCTTTTTTGTTATACATTAAAAATAATATACTTCTTCATTACATTGATTAAAACTTCCAAGTGATCAATTTTTTTCAATTTTTATATAATCTAGGTATAATACTACAGTAAAATTTAAGGGTACTCCTGAAGCACTTTGTTACAGTTGTGAAAACATCGCTTTAATACAAAGGTCTGATGCCCTTTCTTTTGTTAAAACTCAGTATTGTTTTCGCTGGATAAGTAGATCCCTCTTCTCTACAATGTAGCTTGAATTCTCCTGAGTATTTCCACTTCAACTTAAGTTAAGAAAACTTTTGTCTCTAGCCATCTTAGACATTTAGCACTGGAGATCATTAACAACATTCCCAATGTTGCAATCAAGATTTATACTGATGATAGTTGAATACCTAACCAGAACGGTAGCGGGATCTTTATCGTTGCGCCCCAGGAAAAATTGTCCCTGAAAAACGCAATCCAGATATCTGCTTAGTTTTCAGAAGTAAACTAATAGCCAATGACGGGGGACTTGAGGCTATTGTATCTTTGGACTCTCTCCGATAGCCGTAGTTCACTTCAACACTTTCACAAATGGTTTATTGTAGGCAACAGAATCAGTGTCTCCGTCTTACACAAACTGAAACATATATCGCGGCACCATGATATCCATTTTCAGTGGATCCCATCACACGTCGAACTTTACGGCAATGAAATGGTGAACAAACTAGCAAAGGAGGGCTGTAATCTTCTAACTCCCTCCTCATCCGCCCTTATCTATCTGGAATTATACTCGTTAAAAAAAATTCTCAAAATTTGGTGGAGTGCGGGGGGTGCCTCCCACTCACCATAGGTATGTGGGTAATAGACCCGGTGTGGCATTAGCCCTCAAGTGTGACAGATGCTCCCAGACTACACTCGCTCGTCTTGCTAGTGATCATATCAAGGGCCTCTCATTCTCAGCTGACAAAAAGCTCTTCTCAATCTGTGCAAGATGTCAAAATCACCAGGCTTCACCCGAACACATAATGCGTTGCATGGATCTCAAAAGCAAAGAACTGATCCCTTTCTTGTGCTGGACTTTTTGAGATTCAATGATTTAATTGATCTTGTATGACTTCCTCAGACCCTTAAGGATTAGCAGCAACAACTGTTTTCGCTTGTTTTAAGGTTAATAGTATCTAGTTACTTAGGTAGACATTTTAGGCAAACAAACATTAGCTTATTAGACATAACCAAATTCATTACTCACTCATTCTAAAATTTATACATTTTTTCTTACATTTCGAAATGTATGAGCAAAATTTTTTAAGGATTTCGGGTATACATTTAAATTTTCTTAATTAATACAAATCCTATAGTAATATTAAAGAAAAAACAAGATAATAAGATATGCAACTATTTCTTTGCTAAATATGTTGGAAAAAAGGCATTCTCTGATTCTTGACTACCATTGGCAATGAATTTAAATCATAAAATTAATAATCTTTAAATACACTTATATCATGCCGCAACTTCAGCTGCTATTAACAGAAAAAGTACATTTCCACAAATATAGGAAGATTAATAATTCTAAGACATTTAACGTTTTATTTCATGGTTACAAACGAATGCTGTATACGTAAACAAAGCCCCCATCATAGGGAGGATGAAACTTCTTTTGCAAGATAAGCTATCCCAACCAATAAAACAGAATTCAGGTTCCTCGAGCAGTTCTTTTTAAACTGTAGTTAACTTTTTTTTTAAACTTTAAAATATAAAAGCCTCTTATGTGCATTTTTGTAAAATTTCTTTTTCAAATTATCCTCTTCGGATGGCAATCTAACGGCATCCCACAGAACACCCGTCATACACATGAAAGATCCTATACCTTAAGTCACGTTGTATATTAATATTACTTCATCCCAGTGGGTAAAGAAAATCCAACCAATTATTTTGTAACAGGAAGTTTGCCACAACCAGGTCGCAGAGGCGTCTCTTTTCATAAAATTTCTTTTTAAAATTACTCACTTCCGTTAGCTATCCTCCAGCGACCCAAAACAGACCAATCAGATTTATAAAGGATGCAGTACTGTAAGTTATTGAGCGTAATACTTTTATTTCTTCTCAGTAGTAACGAGGTGCCAGCCTATTATTGGCAAGATATTTGACACAAACAGGAAGAATGTCGGTACGGAGAAAAGGTCTTGTATGAGCTCCAAAAGATGGTCAATCTTTACTTTGACGCCTCCGAAGAGCAATGCGTAACTTGTTGAGCTAGATGTCTGACGAAGGAGTTACAGCGCAAACATATAATGCAATACAGAAGAGGAATCAAGCAATAGAATGTTGGATACATCAAAAAGTAAATCATTCTTTTGATTTATAGTAATAGAAATCGAGGAAAAAGGAATTTTTTTTATACTATTTCCGTAAGTATGCTTATACGAAAAAGAAATTGAGGGATTGTAAATGGTAGATATGGCTGAATAAACGACAGGAATTAAAGGAACTAAAAAAAATGTAAAATTCTTTTGTGATTAGATGGAGGTATTGCTTGTAATTTATGCAGAATCTTTATCAAATTCATTCTTTTACGGTACAAATCACCTCACATAACCAAATTCATGACTTCGGGTACAAAATGACCTATGGTAAATATCCAACTTATTTCACTAACATTTAAAATGGTTTTGATACAAAAATCGACGAATACATCAAATAGAAAAACGGGGAAAAGTATCCATGTTTTGGGCGTAAAATATTTTCCCCGTCTGATTCTTGAAACCTTGTCCAAAAAGGAATGTAGCATATCAAAGTGGATAGATTATTGTGTGATCTGGATCCAAAATAGGAATCCTGTAGTTTGGTAGAAAATGCATCTTATCTTTCTCTTTGCAACAAATACGAGAGTTTATTTTAACTAAAGCTTCTTTGCTTTCCTTTACACGCTTTGTGGAGAGTTTTAACTTATAGAGGGCAGAAACCAATCGTTTTGAATTTTAAAGGTAATTTTCTTGAATTCATCATTCAAATACCTTCTCAGTTGTTGGGATAATAAATATCTAGATAGAATGAAGGGAATATAAGTTAGTGAAGGGAATTTTTCGAGAGTCCTCATAACTAATCGTCAAGAGCAGAATTAAAGCAATGGACATAATTTTGAAGTGAGCGTCTGCTTACTCAACTGCTAATGAAATAATTATAGTTTGGTTAATATTGTTGTATAGCATAGTATGGAAAGTTTCACTTTCTATTCATAATTGTTGAAAACTATTTGAGTGGCTTTCATAAATAAAAGTTGGTTGTCTATGGAGTTTATATTAGTGACCGGCTACTCAGCCTGCGGCCCACCGAGCATTTTTTAAGTGGTCAAGTCAGGGCTCATTGCTCAGAGAAATTCACTTATTTAAGAACATTGTATTAAACATTGGGTGGAAAATTCTTTCTCAAGAAATCCAATATATCAATTTTGCTGTCTGTATCGTACGGGTACGGATTGATATTCTTTTTCTATTCGGAACGGTTACAGTTAGCGATAACAGACAACAGTGGAATAGCGACAATTTTATGCGTGGAACTAATTTTTAACTAGCTTTCATACCTTGCAAGCGAAAAACATTCGAAGAAAATGTATCGTTTTAAGGCAATTAAAAAATACCAATAAACAGGAATTATTCAATGACATTTTTCCCCGAAGATCTCTTTCAAGATGTGATAAAAATGGTTTCTTGAATAATCTTTGCAACAGCAGCAAAGTGTTTGTCAGTGTTAATATCACAGCGGGTAACAAGGACATATCCTACGAAGTTTGTTATGATATGGGTGATCATATATGAAACCGTTTATTCATGAATAAATTGTGAAGGAGTGTTTCTTAAATGCTTCTAATTTAGTGTTAGAGACAAAAAAATAAAAACTATAAAAAATAATAATTAAAAAAAGCAAAACAGGAGTTGTAATATTTTGATCAATTTCCCACATTAGAAATTCCAAATGTTATCTTGTTCAAAAACATTTCTTCACCTCCTCCTCCATTTATTCTCATGTTGCAGCACGTGTGTATGCGGCCCGTGTGAAATAGCTAACATATGTATGCAGCCTAGCAGAAAAAAAGGTTGAATACCTCTGGGATATACCAATCTGGTACTTTATTATACAATTGATTCCATGAAATTGCATAATATACCTAATGGAAAATGTTTGTTTTGAACAAAGAAATTACAAACACATTAGCTTTTAGTATACATTTGAAAACAGTTTTTCATTACGAGAAGTTGCATGAGCCAATATTAATTTTTATTGAAATTTGTGTCATACAGAAGTTGCCGTGCTAATAATGAGAATAGAATGGGAAAATAATCTATAAACTGAATTTGAATTCTTCCTAAAGATAAAATAAATTTTTAAATATCGTGAATTTACCATACTTTTTAAGCAAAATAAATCCTCACTAATCAGTTCGATTGCATTTTTAATTCTTTATGAGAACAAATAAGTTATTTTGTAACTGTACAGAGCAATGAAAAAAACTGTTTAGAATAAATATAGTTGCAGTATTATGACAAAAGAGTTTCAGGTATTTGCTTTAAAATATTGGGAATACATTAACTTGTTTTTGGATACTTTTATAAATACTGTTATATGTCCATTACGCATTATAACTGCCTCCAAGCGTGGTTGGTACCATAGATTCGAGTGATATTTTCAAGCCATTCTTCTTTTAGAATACGTTTCAAATTATCCTTGTTCATTATTTAATTTTTTTAACCTGCCTTTTCGAGCATAGAGCTCAAATTTAGCAATGACATCAATGTCTTGAGATTTGGAAGAAGAAACATATAAAGACATCAAATATTTATTCTCTGTTTTGGGAAATTGTTTTCCTGCGATATGAATCATCCAGCCAAACCCAGCTTAATTGCATATTATTAAAATTTTTTGTCTGGTACATCTAAATAAAACACACATTCGATTCAAAATTCTCTGGTTGAGATTATACAAAAATAAATAAAGAATAAAAACAGAAAGTATATAAATTTGTTTCTGAAGATATGTTAAAAACATTTTGCTTAAAAATATGTTTTTAACATAGAATAATACTTATTTTTGAATAGAGAAAATAATTTTATATAGGTGTTAATTTCTGTGTGTGATGTTCCATTTTTGAATTGATTCTTAAAAAAAATTATTAATTTATCCATTGTTTGTGCATATTATTCATGTTTTAATTATTCTTAAGAAATAATTGAGTGGTTACCCTAGACGCTTCGGGTTCAAATGCCTTATCAGTACCTTTATGTTGAAAAATTCTGCGAATCAATTATTTTTTTAGAAACATCAATGGAAAACA
Organism: Trichonephila clavipes; assembly: GCA_019973935.1. Classification (NCBI taxonomy): domain Eukaryota; kingdom Metazoa; phylum Arthropoda; class Arachnida; order Araneae; family Nephilidae; genus Trichonephila; species Trichonephila clavipes. The sequence continues at coordinate 19,734 of BMAU01000771.1, read as the reverse complement.
TCAACTTTTGAAAATATTTTGGAGAATGAGGAATTTTTTTTACATATGAGAAGCAAATATATTGATGGCAACAGCGAGGCCCGTGAACTGATTGGTTGAAAACACGTAATTGCTTTTAACATGTGTCAATGGCATCACATGAATTTACTGCATTGTTTAGTTTTGATAAATTAATAAAGCATACGTCAAGAACGTCCCAATCAGAGTGAGGAAGGAATTGCGCGTGTACGAAAAAATGTTGCACCCATTCAACACAAAATCAGGTTTGTCTAGAATTTCTCTTTTAAACTGTTGTTCTTCAGAACTTAAAACTATGAGATATCTATAATGAGCTCTTTTGTAGAAGGCATTCCTTAGTTTATCTTGCTCCACCGGTAATCCTCCAGCTACCCAAAGAATGACGATCAAAGAAACTAAATTAGGTATGCCAACAAACACAGCTGTCACCAGGGTGACCCTCGAGGGATTATCAGTCAGAAGGATCCCCAAAGTAGAGCAGCAAGTAAAAAAGTTCGATAAAATTACAAAGAAAGATGGTAGCGAAAAAATATCTTGTAACCTTTCGAGAATATCATCTACTCTTGCCTTTTGTTTGAGGATATGAGTTTGCTCTGAAGGACCGAATTCCTCAGGTGAATACTGGAGTACATCTTGAGTGAGATAGTTAAAATATGACGACCAGCGCATACACAAATTGTAGAACAAAACCGCGACTAGAGAAGCATATGTTGTTTGAACAAGAAACATTAGAAATGTTTTGATGCTAACTAAACATACCTGCAATGTAAGACTTTTCAGTTCATAACCATAAGCATAAAATAGTGAAGCTATTTTTTTGTTGCAAAGTAGGGTAATTGTAGCTGAATAAATAAATGGAAAGCATAAAATAATGAACATCGTTACGTTTATTCCCTTGTTGTGATCAGCAGGACATAACTTTTCGAACATTCGTAAGACATTTGTCAACTGATTCTTTTTTCGTCTTAAGCAATGCCATGTTATTAAATTACAGAACAGTGCGAAAAAGAACGTGGTATAACTTTTTAAAGTAACTCCGCCACGGAAATTTATTATGCACATGACCAGCACATCCAGAATCTGTGATAGAAACAGAAAATAAAATACAAACCACAGTTTTCGTAACTGAAGATTTTTACTGAATTTTTTGACAAGTCCGGTCAGAAGAAGAAATGAAAACAATTGTCTTGGTAGATTCGATTTCCATTTACGTGAGTTCGGAATCGAAATTCTTACAGAAGAATCGGGCAACTGGGGTACATAAAATACGGGAGAGGAATGATAAAATGATGAAGTGTAAACAGTTTCTGGCACCTTCACCTGAACTTGTACTGGCATATTTATAAATTAATTTAATAGTTGCTTAGGTAAGAAAGTCAGAGGTTGTTCTGATTTCTGAGTTTTGGTTAGTTTGATAAATTCGGTGTTCAGAAATTGTTTGAGATAAGTTTGTTTACTACTTCTGGAATATTTCGAAAAATGAAACATCAACTGCATAATTTAAAAGACACTTTGGTTTTTAATAAGGAGATGAAAATCTTTCTTTTTTCCTTTCGAAATGTTCTAAAACTGGATTCGGAGCTAAACATCTTTTATCAACGTCCAAGTTGTAAATTAATGTTGCTTTCAAATTCTACATTCATAAAATGACGTTAAGTCTATTTATATCTTGAAACAGAAAACATTGAAACATGTCAGCATACATATTTCTGCACTCATTTTAAAATACTGAAATGTTTTTCTATTTTTTCTTGGAAATTCTGTAACTGTCTTCAGATACCTAAGGGATTATTTCCCAACTGTTTGGTTGGGAAATAAATGTTTACATATTAATTGCTTAATATGTAAAACGGAATAACTCATTGTTCAAGACTGCTCTTCAAACTGATCCGAAACCGCATAATGTGTCTATACCTGTTTCCGATTTCAATTATAGTTTTCTTTCAGAAGCGCATCAAGCATTTCTGTTGAAGTTATTATGTTGTTTTAAAACAAGCAGAGAAAAATACAAGTATAAAGATTTTGTAGAATGAAAACCTGCATTTCTTTTTAGGAGGAACGTTTTATGAAAATCATTTCTATTTGTGAGTGAAAACACGAAAGATATCTTGCGTGTTGTCATAATGTAAAACTTAATTCCTATTTTCTTCATCGAAGTTGTAGTGAATATTTAATGTATTTTGGTGTTTAAGGGGAAAATTTGCATTTTTTTCTTTTTGCTTATGTTGATATAAATTAAAAACAAGGTTAGAGTTTGACAACATATGGGAAATTAATTTAGATGCAATAAAAATAACGTGTTGTTTGAGTTGTGCTCTAATGAAATATTAATATAAATGCAAATTTTTCTTATTGTTTTAACTGATTAATTTCTATTCTTTTTTCTGAGCTTATTTTATTTACATGAAATTTCCTTGATTGAACTTCTCGAAAAAATGTCTGTGAAATTGAAATGCAATTTCAAATGAGACACGATTTTAAAACCTGTAGTTGGGTTCAATGATAATAACGGTTAGAAAATAACTGGTTTTATCTTAAACATAATATAATTATAATTAAATTATATTAGTAATATTCTAATTTACTTTTTCCAGTACCAGGTTTCGTTGTCAACTATATATATATATATGTGTGTGTGTTTAAACCTGCAATCCTGGTTCCTAAGGCCAGGAGTTTGTCATTGTACTACTGTGCCTTTTTCTTCCTATTTATAGTTAAGTTAGGTTTATAACTATCTGTATAATTTTTATATTTTCGTTTATATATATATATATATATATATATTATATATATTGATTTTATTTCTATATTTGGGATTATATATATATATATATATATATTAATAGTTATGGGATATATATATATATCCCATGGCATATGCATGGGATATATGCATGGTTTCAAAAATGTTGGAGTTGTCTATCATTAAAATTACTCCAAATTACTACACTGATTATGGTGGGAAATCACCTTATTAGGAGTTTCTTAAAACAATCATCCATATGGCCTAATGTTTTGTATTTTGCTAAAAATAATTTGCAAATAATGTTACAGAATAATAATAAAGAATTTTTTTTATAATGCCAATAAATTAAACAATAATTCTAAAAGAAAATCTAGAAGTAATAGAACTAAAAGGAAAAATAGAGATAAAAAATTCATTAAATGACAATATTAGAGTTCTTATTGATGATTTTGAAATAAGCTTTAATATCAAGAAGATCAAATACTTCATGTTTGGTCTTAATAAACATGAAAAATTGCATTGTTATATGAAACCTTTAAATAATGATTCCTTAAAGGTTTGTCATAGCACACATTATTAAAGACATTCCTTAACTATCTAGTTAATAAATTCAATATTAAAGTTGAGAAAAAATTAATGAACCTATTACAGAGCACTGCACTTTATTATTCATGAATAAAACTTTTGACAAAATTAACTTTTTCTAATGTATTTAATAGACATTTGTCACTTTTTTCCGGTTAGAAAGGTGGTTGTACGAAAGCTTTTAAATATAACAAAACGATGGGCAGATTTATCTTTAATTATAACAATAGTTCGCCCTATTGATATAGAAGATTGTATATGTAAAAACTATAATGATTTTATTGATGGTCATCATAAACATGTAGTTACTGGCAACTTAGACATAATCAATGATAATATTTTAAAAGATATAATGAGTAAAGGCACTAGTTTTATAGATTAAATGTTTCTAATAACAACAATACTTTAAAAAAAAAAAAATTATTAAAGGTATAGATAATTTTATTACAAAATCTGCAATTAAATTTGGACTACCTATTGAGGCATTTGATGAGTTATAAGTACAATATTTTAAAAGACTTTATGAATTTTAGTTTCCATTCTCAATATGAAACTACTTTTAAAGATATAAAACAGAAAATTTATGAATTACAAAAGAATTTTATCATAGTTTACATTGATAAAGTACCTGGTAACTATGCTGTGATTTTTAAGTATTTATATTATAATATTCTTTATGATCACTTTCTAAATAATAGTTCTTTTAAAAAATTAGATTTGTCACATAATGAAATTAGTAATCGTATTATTGCTATTTATAAAAAATTAGGTTATTGTATTCCTAAAATTAAGCATCCATATATTTTTTAACTCCAAAATTCCATAAAAGTCCGGTTAAATTTAGAACTGTGACAAATGGTTTTAGAACATATATTACTACTGCAGGCAAATTACTTCATAATATTATACAAAACTTTATTAATCAGCAATGTAATAAAGCTGTAATGAAAAATAGTAAAGAGATTATAGATTTTTTTAATAATAGAAATATTTATTCAGTTCATAGTTATGACTTTGAAGATCTTTTCAATTCCATTGATTTATATATTATTAAAGTAATTTTAGAAAACCATAGTATGTATAACATTAATATTAATTTTAACAAATTTAAAACTCTCATAGATTTTGTCTTAAAAGAAAATTAAATCAATTAGAATGGTTCTTTATTTACATTTTTATGAATATAATTATGTTATTAATAATGACTACTACATTTTTAGATATATTGATGATTTAATTATTTTTGGTAAAAATGATAATTTAAATCCCATTATTAATTTTTATCCGTCTTACTTAAACTTAGTTAAAATTAATAATAATCCAATCAAAACAAATTACCTAGATGTATCACTGTATATTAAGGATTTGAAACTACATAGTAATATTTATGATAAAAGAGATGCCTTTAATTTTAATATCATCAAAGTGCCTTTCTGGAATTCTAATTTATCAATATCTATATATAGAAATATTATTTTTAACTATATTTATCGCAATAATGTATTAGTTAGCGATAAAGCTTTAATATTTTTTAAATCTTAAAATTTTTTAATCACTATTGAACATGGATAACCTGCTAACTATCTTTGTGGGATTATATTTATAATGGTTTTTTATGATACAATTTGTATTACTGTAATTATTTACTGTTATTATGTTTTGTAATGATTTTTTAAATTTAGACAATATCTAATTTATTCTACAATTGTTAAATAGATGTATGCCACATGCTTATTAAATTTTTAATATATATTTTTTGAGTTTCTTTTTATATTTTACGCTAATTTTTATATGATTATTATTTTTATGATTTTTAAAAGTATATATATATATATATATATATATATATATATATATATATATATATTTCTTATTATCGTATCGTACTTAATTTTATGCGGTTCTGCTCTCACCCTCGTATTTGGCGGGAAACACGTTACTGCACTCTTTGGCCATCGTTTACACTCCGAATTAGTAGGTTATGTTTTTGTTCCTATGTTATTTAGTTTTAATGATTTTTTAATATTTAAATTCTACATATATAGTTCTTTCCTTTCCTCTTGAACATAGAATGAAAAAAACAGGTGAAGGTTGGCTGCCGCAAAACTTGTTTAAACCTGCAACTCTGGTTCCTAAGGCCAGGAGTTTGTCTTTATACTATGTGCCTTCTTCCTAATTTTAGTTATCTTAGGTATATAACTATATGTTTATTTTTATATTTTTGTTTATATATTTGTGTATATGTATATATATATATATGTATAAATTCTATATATATGTATGTATATGTATATATACTATATATTGAAATTTTTTATATTGATTATATATATATATATATATATATGTATATATATATATATGTATATATATATATATGTATATATATATGTATATATATGTATATATATATATATATATATATGTATATATATGTATATATATATATGTATATATATATATGTATATATATATATATATGTATATATATATATGTATATATATATATGTATATATATATATATATATATATATATATATATATGTATATATATATATATATATATATATATATATATGTGTATATATATATATTGTGGGATTATGGTACAGCTCTAGGGGTATTCAATAATCACACTCGTTTGTTTCTAATCTAACATTTAATGCTGAGAAAATACACAGTTCTACTCACTACGACAGACGTTTAACACATATAATACAGTATCTACAATTCGATTAAGCCCTCTCTGGCTCCAACGACAGTTCTGGTATAGTTAATGACAATCTGCACGATAGTGCTGAGAGTGACCTGCGCGTCTCTCTCGTGGACAACGGGTTGCTGGGTCCCTTTACTCGGCCACCGTTCTCGTCACTCTTTCTTCAGCCCCGATCATCGACCTCCGCGTCTAGAGTCCGCCCGCTGAATCTTAATCTTCACAATAATACTGACGTACAGGGGTGTTGAGAGTGACCTGCGCGTCTCTCTCGTGAACAACGGATTGGTGGGTTTCTACTCGGCCACCGTTCTCGCCAATCTTCCTTCAGCCCCGGATCATCGACCTCCGCGTCTAGAGTCCGCTCGCTGAATCTTAATCTTTCAATACTGACGTACAGGGGTGTTGAGAGTGACCTGCGCGTCTCTCTCGTGAACAACGGATTGCGGGTCCCCGCTCGCCACCGTTCTCGTCACTCTTCCTTCAGCCCCGGATCATCGACCTCCGCGTCTAGCGTCCGCTCGCTGAATCTCTTTCTTCGTTAACTCCTGGTGGCTGCCTTGACAGCGCCCCTATAGAATGTTCATGTGGGAATTTCCCACAACTCGGCCATCCACACAAGCAGTGTCCCCACTGCTCACGCACTAAGGATCTGGAAATAAATAAACTAAAAAAAAAAAAGAACAAAGGTTAATATACATTACACAAACATTCGAAACAAGTTCATTCCTCCTCTCTCATCAATGCTAAGTCCATGGCTTCATCTGGTCTGCTGATGCTGACGTAACATTGGGCCCCCTCATGGTCTCCAATTTTAGCCACATCATATCGGTCTTGGGGTTTCACTTTGGTCACCTGGTATGGTCCAAAATATTTTATTCGCAGTTTCAATTTGTTTCCAAACTGAGTCTCATGATTGCCACCAAGTCACCTTTCTCCATATAGATGCGCTTCTTCCGTTTCGGTTGTGCTCTCCAGCCTTCTTTTGAATCTTCAAAATGTTCTGCTTTGCCTCCTCTTTCTCAGGTTATCTCGATGTTGGAAGAGCTGCTCTTGACTCTCTTCTTCAAGCAGATTTCTATCATCACATCTTCAGGATTCTTCATTTAACTCCTATGAGCAATTCAAATGGTGAATACTTTGTACTGCGTGAAGGCACACTGTTCAGCACACACGTTGTAGTGAATCTGCATGCTTAAACCACTTAGTCGGGTCTTCGATGGACATCTCTGGTCAATACTGGAATTAGAACTCCATGGATTCTCTCAACTTGTCCATTCTCCTTTGTACTCCCGTTGTTATTTTTTGCACATTGCTAATTTGCTCATCAGCACAGTAGTCTTCGAATTCTTTTAGATCTGAACGCTCCTCCTTTGTCATTAATCACTCGTGAAGGATTCCCAAAAGTTTTCTGTTGCAACTTCAGTCTTTCAATGGTTTCTTGAGCTGTAGTGCTTTTGGTTGGATACAACCACGTAATCTTTTGTAAATGCATCAATAGCAGGAATATGTGGTTATAATTTTTATTGGTCGTTGTTAATGGTCCAATAAAGTCCAAGTGATATGTCGACAATGGTAGATCTTCTTTAGGAATAGGGTTTAAAAAGCCTTCTCCCCCTTTCCCTTTTCTTATTGACTAATATGCACTCAACACAGTTCTTAATAACGTTTTCGATACACCTTCTCATGTTCGAAAAAATAATAATCTCTTTTCACCAACTCCTCAGTTTTTGTCGCTGCAAAATGTCCAAAATGAGTGAGCTTTCTTAATCACATCTTCTTTGCATCATCTCTGAACGACTAGCAACTCCTGATCCTCACTTATCTTGTACAAGATTTTATTACTTACGATGAATTCAGAAGTTTTACCTTTCTTTTGCAACAGCTTCTAATAGTCCTAATATATTCATCAGATTCTTGAGCGTTCACGATCTTGTACGTTAGTTCATCACTAGTCACTAGCATAACAGGATGTCTGCTCAATGCATCTACATGTTGCATTTTGTTTTGCAGGACGATGGACTACCTCGTAATCAAAATCCGTTAGAAAAATCGACCACCTAGCCATCTTTTGGTGTTAATTCCATTCTTGTCGAGTTTTTTCGCAAATGCTGCATTAATCCGTTTGAATTCGGAATTTCTTCCCAGTAGGTATTTCGAAATTTTTTCAGAGCCTCTATAACCGCCAGTACTTCTAGTTCATAACTACAAAGTTTCTCTTCTTGAATGGAAGTCTTTTTGCTCATGTAATGGATAGATAAACGTCCATCTTCACCTTGTTGTAAAAGTACAGCACCTAGCCCTAGTTTGCATGCATCCGTATGCAATTCTAACTTAGCACCTTCCTTAAAAAAGATGTAATATGGGTTCACTGATAAAGCGTTCTTTAGATTTTGAAAATCTACTTTTGTGCATGCCCAAATTCAAAAGTATTTGTTCCTCTTAATAAGTCACTAAGGGGCCTAGCTATCATGGCGTATGCAGGAATATACTTCTAAAATACCCTGTTAGCCCAAGGAAACTTTGCACATCTTTCGTTTTTAGGCTCCGAAAAGTACAAACTGACACTGTCTTTTCCGCCGAAGGTAGAATGATACCGTTCTGGATCACATGCCCCAAAAAATTAATCTTCCCTGCAAAACTGACATTTTTTTAGATTTAGTTCAATGCCGTATCTGGACGCAGTTTCTAACACACGAGCTAATTTTTTTACAAGCCTCTTTTCATCAGTAGTGCCGGAATTATTATATCATTCTAAATAAATAATTAATGTACCGTCTCTTAGCAACTCTCTAAACACGTAATTAATGTATCTTTTGGAAATAGTTACTGCTAATAGACAACCCAAATAGCACTTTTTAAAATTCATATTGCCAGTTTCCGTTACAAATGCGGTATATTTTCTACTGGCTTCATCAACATCTACATGAAAAAAATGCATTTTTAAGCCAAGCGTCGCGAATATTTTCCCATTCCCTGGTTATCTAAAACCTCTAATTATATAGCGGAGCGTATCGAAAATTTAAAGATTTTTTTAAAAATTTTCTGTAAGAAGTACACAATTGCATTGTTCCATAATAAAATTTACACACCGCAAATCGGAGATGAAAATCGGAACAACTCTCTCTATTTATTCCCTTTTTTACGTCATCAAATAGCTATCTTTGATCCTCGTTTTTCAGGTAAAGAAAAACTACGTGACCTCTGAGCAATGGGTTTTTCCTCAATAGAGATTTTTTTATTTTCAGAGCAGTTGTCTCTGTTTTAACATAAAATATTACTATTAACGTCGAAACTTTATCCCTTATTCCACTATTCGAGAAGAAAAACATCACCGCTGCAATTATTATTGAAATACTCCGATACATTAGTTGTAAAAAGAAAAGGAAGTCATGATTCACTTTTCCCAGTTAGCTACATAGTACGTCAGTTCAGGTTTTCTGGGATATGGAGCAAACAAAGGCTATATATGTCCCCAAAAGACAGATGTTTTTTAAAAATTAGACGCGTTCGTCGACCCCGCTTTGACTAACTTTGTTAATTTGAACTCAAAATCTTTGGTATGGTTATTATCAATGCCTCGATCCTGCACATCTTCGCTAGTATTTTTTTCGCTCCCCACCCTGTAAATAATCAGTTCTGAAACATTTGGAAAAGAATTGATTGGTCTAAAACAACTCGTCAAATTCGATAATTGAAAATGTCTGATTTCCTTCCGAAACGTATTATTGAATTGATACTTTTTGAATCATTTTTAGTTTAGTTTTAGTGGGGTATCATCAACAAAACGTCTACGTACTGAAATTCATTAAATAAAAAGTTATTTTGATTAGAAATAAAATATTCACTAGAATTCCGATTTACGTGTACAGTAAAAATAATCCTTATTTCTGATTTCTGAGTTCATCGTTTTTCTTCGTGCAATTCCTTGGGTATCGAAATGCGGGCCTCCACAAATATAAACGATACTGTTTGAAGTCTGGATCTAACGCTTTAAATGTTAAAAGAACACAATTATTCTGGAATTGATTTGTATAACCCAGTTTTCTCAAACATTAATCAATACTGGTGACCCAATTTGCAATCATAATTTTTGTCGCCAGTGTACAAATAATAATGTATTTACTCTAAAAAAATGCATTTTACATTTTTGTACGCTAATGTTGCATTGACAGTTCTTAATTATAAACCGTTCAAATTAATATCAAGAATAATGTTTTAAATTTTGTAAAAATGAACTCGTGCGAATATATATTTTTAAGAAAGTATACGTTTGATATATTACTTACTTATTATTATGTTATTTTTCTTTAATTTTTTAAATTGAAAAACAGATCGCAAAATGATACACTTAATTAAAGTATTTATTTCCTTCAGCATTCATTTCTCAAAGTACAAATGTCATTAAAAAAATAGTCTAGTCAATGTTAAATCTGTATCATATCCATCTTATCCGGCATTATAGAGTACGTTTGCGTGAATCTGGGCAACCTATCGGACGTCTGCGCAAAACATGTAAAAATGCTTTCCTCGTACAATTCAGTCAGTTTTTGGTCGACTCGATACTCCTATAGCTACCGAATCTAGCTTCAATGTACATTTTTAAATTTACACGATAATTGTAATTCACGGTAATTAAGTATTTACGGCAGTAGATTAAACAATATCATACCTACATTTTTAGGTCGTAAGGAAAACATTCGATGATAATAAAGGAATTTTAAGTATCAGACGAACGAGCATGGTTAAAAATTAAATCAAGGTGATATTCTCAAAAATATTTAAATTTTGGATTTACCACTACTGAAGTAAATGATGGGGAAAAAAGCCCTAGCTCGATATGTGTTAAAACTTACAAATCTGTAGAACAACATGTGAAAGTTGTTTTTAAAAACATGCAAAAATCATTTAGCTATGTTGGCAAAGAATTTTAAAAAAGCTATTTTCTGGAAAATTGCTTTAGCATTTTTCACTGCATGTGAAATCTATTTCAAGATACTTCCAGAAGGGCTCCAACTTCCGAAGTATCTTGAAATAGATCCCTCATAGATTTCACATCCAGTGAAAAATTAAAAGACAATTTCCTCATCCAGAAAATCAAGTTCTTTTGAGTTTTGGGTAGAGGTGGATGAGGAATTATCTGTACTGAAAAAACAAAAGCACTTCGTTGTATACTATTACCATTTTCAACATCCTACTTTTAACACATTTCGAGGTGGATGTTTTTTCCAAAATATAGATCTCAGCTAAATATAGAAAATTTAAGTGTCAATTTTGATAATAAACGCCTTGATTTGAAAACTTTCCCTTAACAAGATAAGCCTGTCTGTGTACTTGTTGATTATTAAACTTGTTCTTAATTTAGCTTAAGATTGAAATGATGTATGAATATTAACGTCGCACTTAATCAGCTGCACGTACGGCTTTTGACGACGGATCGTGAATTACAATTAACGTGGAAATTTAAAAAAATGTACATTCAAGCTGGCACCCGTATCTCCTAACCTAGCCACGACCAAAACCAACGGGAGGATTGTCAGCTGAGGAAAGATTTTGTGCATCGCTGCCCAGACGGCGGTCCGATAGGTTGCCCAGACCTCGAAACAACGTAAGCCATGATCCGGATACTGATGGATACCACTCGAGGAGCGACATTGACTAGAAATTATTTATAAAATACCTTCTTCAGTACTGATACATTAAACGTATGCCAGTCTGAAATACTGACTTTTCGCACGAGTTCATTTTAAAAAAATAAAACATTTCTCTTAATATATAATAGCTGAAACTGTAAGGAGAGTAAAAAACTACCTAAAACATTGTATACAAAAATGTAAAATACTTTTAGATAAATGCTATAATTGTAAATAACTGTTTAAAAGAACTGTAGCGTTAAACTCTCTCAGAATTAGCATTTAGCAGTAAATACATTATTGCTGAAAAGAATATAAAATTCCTATGAATAAAATTGGGTCGCTTTATTAAATTTGCAACAGAAGACTTTTAAATGTTTTAACCCGGAAGCAGGCGCGTACTTACTTACGCTAATGGTAATGGGGACCAATCACTCCCACTCAAGTTTATAATTATTAGCTACTTCCTTGGGCTTGATACAAATCAAATTTTTGAATATTTTTAATTTATAGAAATTATACTTCATTTTCTTTTAGCTGAGGACTATTCAATTTTTTGATGATTTGAGAAAAATCAATAAAATTGAACTAAAAATGATTCAAAAGTACAAGACCATAATAACTTAGGACGCAATTCATACACTTTTCACTAATATTACAGAAATGTTAAATCAATCAATTCTTTCCAAATATCGTAAAACTCTATTATCATAATTGTCCTAAGCGAAAAAGCAAACGCATAAAAGATGGGACGGAACTAATATTGAATAACCATACCATAAGATTGAAGGTCAATCAGTATTAGCAAACGTACTATGCAGCCTGGCTGTCAAAAGTGAATCATTCTTCCCATTTCCTAAACTAATGTACAGTATTTCAATTATACTCACAGTGATGAATATCCTTAACTATCTTCTTAGAATTTTCTGTAATCTATACAGGGTCTGGGTTTCGTTTTTCTTTTTACACAGTAATATTTTAGATGAAAACGTAATAAAAAAATTTCATTGAGAAATACAGCTAATAAAACAAAAATTTTTTTTTCTCCTTAATTTGGTTTTGGGCAAATGATTTGATGACGGAAAAAGCCAGATAATAAATCCGATAGAATTTTTTTTTCATTTTCAGAGTGTTTTTTTTTTATTATGGAAGAAAGTATTTGTTTTATTTCTGGACTTCCGGGTTATTCCACTAAAAATGTTAAAATTATATATGCTCGCGCCCCGCTTGTAGGGTAAAAATCGCGCCCCCAGAGGAGCGCCCCACACTTTAGAAACACTGGTAGCTCCACCCCATGTTCGCGCGGTTCTTACTATAAACATCATCGTTTTTACGACTTAAAAGTCGACTTGCTTTCTCTGACTCACCCAAGAACTCAAAAACTTTCGAAGGGTTTAGAGCTGCATCCGACACTGCCGAGAAGTATTTTTTATTTCCCCATTCAAACGTAAATTTGACATTTGCATCCCTTCCTCCAAAATTCCTGAGAATTGGGGGAAGAATACAGAAAAACGCTTTTCCTTACAAACGTACAATGCAAATACATGAAAAACACTTAACAACACAGACAAGAACACACCTTGGTGCTATCTTCAGGAGAAGAAAAGATCCTGAAACAGACAAAGGGCACGAGGTTAAATAGAAAAATAAACAGGAAAAAAATATATATTTGAACCATACTCCCAGTTGGCGCTAAATACCTCCTTTTGTCGTTAGATTTTTTTTTTTTGAAAAGCACTGGAAAGATGATTTTTATTTTAGATATAACTCCTCCAATTTTGTCTAAGACACTAAAAACAGAAAGAGGGGGAAACTGTCTTTGAATTTTATTAAAGAATCCATGTTTAAGCGCCGTTCTTGTTAGAAAAATCAAGAAATTAATCTTAAAGAGTAAACCCGGCAGAATGATGACTAAGGGTTAAAACAGGAAAGCTGCAAAAAATTTCGAAATGAAAATATATCGCACGCTTTTCCTAATTCATCTGGCGTCATTGATTGATCCGCCCGCATAATTTTAATATGTGAAGCAGTTTCTGGCTCTAAAAGTATCTAAAACTTATCACTTATCATTAAATCAACTAAGGATTTAAAATCAACAACGTTCCTAATTTTAAGTAGTATTTAAACATCGCACTTAAACGTGTGGCGAATTGCACATGGGTTTCATCTGCTTGCCTTTGGCTTTTCTAAAAATTAAGTAAACACTCCTGCGCAGTGGGCTGGAACTCTCTTAAAATTAATGATTTAACTAAATCGTACTCTTTTATTTCATCATTTTTAATGTACAGTAAAATATTGTGTGCTCTCTCACCAAGAATATTAATAAGGATTTCTGCTTTCAAGTTTTCGGGGACATTTTTTACTCTAAATGACCGTTCTAGGGATTGGAAAAAAAAGACCAAAATTTTCAGTTTTCGTTGGGATTTGTATAGTCAGCGTTTTACACTCTTAATTAAATTTTCTAAATTATTCGTATCTCCTTTTGAACTTTGTTGTGTTGCTCGCCCTTCTGCCAAAGTTTTCTGAAGTTAAATTTGTTCAATTTGCTGTAGTTTAATTTTTTCTAACTCTAGTTGTGAGTTGTAGAGCGTGTCCTTGCAGCTGCCAAGCCGGTTTTCGCCTGCCTATCCTCGAAGGACAAATTTAGCAGATTTATCACAAAATCGGGATCGTCTTTAAAAGCTGCGGATTTTTCCAATTTGGTTTTCAATTCAATTATTGTTTTTTGGACGGTAGCTTTTGTTCTCCAATTTCCCTTGAGAACATTTATTAAGTCCTCCTTTCTTGTATTTTTTGTGGGAACGACATATTATATACAATTATACTTATTAAAATAGAAGGATATTAAAAGGTGTCTTACCTTTTTTCGTGGAACTCCCTTCTACATGCACAGGCAAATAGGTATCCAATGAAATGCACACACAAATGTTCACAATCCAGATCGCGTTAGTTGCAGTATTCACAGTCCTTACAGTCCAATTGCTATCGCGTTTATTGAACTATTAACCGTCCTCACAGTTCATATCGCGTTTGTTGCAATATTAACAGTCCTCACAGTTCATATCGCGTTTGTTGCAATATTAACAGTCCTCACAGTTCATATCGCGGCCGTGCCCCCCATATTTTGTGGGATTATGGTACAGTTCTAGGGGTATTCAATAATCACCCTCTCGTTTGTTTCTAATCTAACGTTTAATGCTGGACAAAATACACAGTTCTACTCACTACGACAGACGTTTAACACATATAATACAGTATCTACAATTCGATTAAGCCCCTCTGTTTTCAACGACAGTTCTAGTATAGTTAATGACAATCTGCACGATAGTGCTGGAGAGTGACCTGCGCGTCTCTCTCATGGACAACGGGTTGTTGGGTCCCTTACCGGCCACCGTTCTCGTCACTCTTTCTTCAGCCCCGGATCATCGACCTCCGCGTCTAGAGTCCGCTCGCTGAATCTTAATCTCACAATAATACTGACGTACAGGGGTGTTGAGAGTGACCTGCGCGTCTCTCTCGTGAACAACGGATTGGTGGGTCCCTGCTCGGCCACGGTTCTCGTCACTCTTCCTTCAGCCCCGATCATCGACCTCCGCGTCTAGCGTCCGCTCGCTGAATCTCCTCTTCTTCGTAAACTCCTGGTGGCTGCCTTGACAGCGCCCTCTATAGAATGTTCATGTGGGAATTTCCCACATACATACATGCATAATGCATATGTAGCTTTATTTAAAATCCATTTAAGGTAATGAGTAAAATTTTAGAATTTGCTACACTACCTATTTACTCGAATATAAGCCGCACCCCCAAATTTAGACAGGTTTTTGTTAAAATATAAAAAAAAATATGTAACATGATTTATCGTTATTCGATATTTCAGAAATTTAAAAAGATTTGAATGCGAATTAATAAAAAAGTGAATAATTAATTTACCTCAAAGTTTTCAATCCCCCATCGAACGGATTCAGTGTTCGATAATAAGCCGCGCCTGATTTTCAATAGCATGAACATTAGGTAAAAGTGCGGCTTTGATTCGAATAAATACGGTATTTCTTTAAAAATGAACGATAATTTGGATGTTTCTTTTTAAATATTGAGATAAATTTGTAAAAATTCATATTTTTCTATTATTTATGATACTACTATTCACAAATGTTTTTTTCTAAATAATTTACTTTATAAGTTCTATATTTAAATTATATCAATACTTGTTATCCTATATTTTTAGTTTAAAATATTTCTACGTTATTATTTTTTTAATTCGGAAAAACTATATTTTCAAATTTACTACTATTTTCTTTTTTTTTTTCAGTGTTGCTAGACAAAAATAGAAGACTCGGAATTTTTTGGTACTTTAATTAATTTTATCTTCAGAATGAATGCTGTTCTTACAGAAATTACAATTTCTCCTTTTCGCAAACCATAAGAAGGTTGTCTCATACCGACAGAACAAAATCAATAAGGGACGTAATGAGCTATGAATATAACTAAAAAAGGAAAAACCCCAGCAGTTATCAAATATAGTTTTGACAAAGATGTTTCCTTTCATATAGTGGCATGAAAGAGATATAAAAAAAAGGTAGGACAGACATCTTAAGAAAATAAATCAACCATAATCGAAGTCTAAAGCTAGAATATTTTTAAAAATAAACATGAATTTATTCACGTATACAACTCAATAAAATGGAGATCAAAATTGTGATTTGATAACTCAGGAAGAAGACGATGAATGAACGGAACCATATGACAAGAAATGATATTGTATTTGGGCCGCTTAGGTAAATTTCTTATGCCAATGCCGGAAAGATTTAAGTTCTTAAAGGATGCTGCCTTTGTCTTAATAAATATTTAGGTTTTTATACAGATATGAAGCCCAGATCTATCCGTTTTTGTTGCGCACACGCAAAGAAGAAAGAAAAATGTATCAAATGAATACATACCTGGAATTCTTCAAATAAGAATTTTGCTCATAAATGAGCTAGTAAAAATTATTTGAAGGAGATTGAACTCTTCTCCCCTTACCTCTTCCGCATATCTGTAAGGTAACCAAACGTCATCCTTTATAGGTTTTTGTCCTTCCCTCGAAAAAAGTGTCCTCCTTTTCAATATTTTTAAATGATCTGTTAATCTCTGTATTCAGAGATGAACCAAACAAGTTTCAAATACGTCAAAGAATGTTCTGAAAAATATCAAAAAAATAACAGTTGCCAAATGGTATTTTTTGAATTCATCGCAAGTAAATTGGGCAGATTTGGAAAACAACGGTTGAGTTTTTTTATGGAAAGAGATACATTAAGATAAATATAGTGATAATTGTCTGTTTGAAGAAATTGGAGACTGAAATGTAATGTGAGATTTAAGTTGTAAAAATTGAATCAAGTGGGTAATAAACATGATGAAATACTTAAAAGATGAGTGTAAAAACTTAATCGTTTAAAGTAATGAACGCATTCCATATGAAAATTTAGTTATTCTTAGGTGAATATACATTGTGCTGTCCCTGGAACTAATGCGGCAGTTGAAAGAGCTTTTTCAATTGGTAATAATATTTTGGACAAATGAGAAAAAATGATTCATTGAGAAAATACTGTTTAGTAAATAATTAAAAGGAATTGTTTTTGTCCTCAACACAATAAGCAACAATGTGACGGGCTGACTTTATGTTTTCTCTCCTGCAGCCAACCCTCGGGTGATTGTTACACACACACACTGGCGTTTTATTTTACAGGCAGCTAGAGGGCGCTGTTCATTAACAGAACTAACATACCGCCCCACAAACCGGTTAACTAGCGTGCAATCATTGTTGCTAAATTAACATTCATATTGGTTACATCTAGAACACTTTACACATTCAGCACTGAGGAAAGCGATATAAAAACCAATAATTACATAAATCATTATATAAATGCAAAATTTCACAAATAACAATTTTTTTATACAAATACAAAAATCCTCATTAACAATGAGCAAATTTACACAAATATCGAAGTGGTACACTAAATGAAAAATTCAAATTATTTTAAAAGGATTCTTCATTGGTAAAACACAAATTTTTGATACGGCTCTTTACATGTACTATACTGTGTTTTAATTTTTACAACACTTCCACTTTTTATCTTCGCCATAATACAATTCTACGATTCTACCTAATGCCCATTTATATGTTGGTAAATTTTCTTCAATTATTAAAACCAAGTCTCCAATTTTAACGTTATTCTTCTCAAACATCCATTTTCCTCTCTGTTGTAATTGATTCAAGTAATTACGACTCCAAATTTCCACATTAATTGAACTATCTTAGTTATTTTTTGCCACTTGAGATTACTCTCTTTACATTGTCAAATTAGGCTCTTCTAGCGAATTTAAAGACCTATTAATTAAAAAATGAGCTGGTGTAAGCACTTGGAAATCATCAACATTGTTTGATAGGGGCAAAGCGGTCGAGAATTTAAAATTCCCTCAATTTGTACAGTGACCGTAAGTACACTACTGACAATTGCTATGACGGATCACAAAATTGCTATCTAGCATAACATTAAGCGAGACATGAGGCCTAGTAGGATAAAATATAGTTGCCACACACTGTTCAGACATTAGAATAAAAAATATTTATTGTTCTGGAAAGTACAAAAGCTGTGAAACATCTGAAAGAAAAAAAAAAAAGTTCATTTGATCTGCGTACGGAGAAATGGAACAATGCAACTAAAAGTCAGCAGGCACCTTAAAGAAAGGTATCAGTACGGGATATGTCCACCTTGGAGTGTGATGCAACATTCCACACGTCGTACCATACTTTTGCACAACATTATCCAGCAGTTGTTGAGGCAATTTATCCCATTCCTTTGTGAGTGCACGGAAGAGGGTGTTCTTGTTTGTCGGAGGATAGTTTCGACCAGCAACTTGCCTCCCCAAAGCATCCCACACATTTTCAATGGGGTTTAGATCTGGAGAACGCGCTGGCCATGAGACGCTGAATACCCTCGCTGTCTAGACAATCCTGAACAGCGAGTGTTCGATGACATGTTGCGTTGTCGTCCATAAACAAATTTATCACCGACAGCACCACGGAAAAGACGAACATGAGGAAGTAGAACTTCATCAATGTATCGTTGGCCAGTCATAGTCCCATTCGCAACCACATGTAGGCGCGTGCGGCCATTGATCATGATGCCGGCCCACACCATGATACTGCATGTCGGATATCGGTCCTTTTCTGGATATTTTCTGGAAGATAAGCAGTACCACTCTCGCGCCAGATCAGTTGGCGTCTACAATCCGATGACAGACTGAACCTACTACTCATCTGAGAATAGTACGCATGCCCCGTCCTGTTCAGTCAATTGTGATGCTCACGCCACCATTGCAAACGGGCAGTACGGTGCTGTCTGGTCAATGGGACGCACACAACAGGTCTGCGTGCGTATAGTCCTCCCTCCCCTCAAATGTCTGGCAACAGTTTTTCGGGAGATCTGCTTTCCTAAGGCAGCAAGAAACTGATTTGCCACCTGCTGAGCTGTGGTGCGCCTGTTCCTTTTGCTGATAGGACGAAATATCTGTCTTCTGCAGGCGTCGTACTTCTAACACGACCTTCCCCGTGCCGTCTACTACACATTCCAGTAGTTTTAAATGACTTCCCACGAGCCGTGAAACAACGCTGTGAGCGATGCCGAGCTCCCTGGCAACATTCAATTTTTCGCCCTTTCTTCGATCTTTGAATAATTCGCCACGCATAAAATCCTCTATGTGATGTCGGGAAGACATGCCAAAATTTTAAGTTCGTCTATTAAATCTTTCCTGTAAACTTAATAATTTGAAAACAACAACCGTCCACACGCTCCAAAACCTTTAAAGCTCTTATGAACGCTATCATGTGATGAACAGACGTGGAAAAAAATTTGCATACCATACTTCTTCTTACTAATATCCCGCACTTATTCTAATTTTCCACATTTTGCTTCCTTTCATTTTGTGGTTGCTATGGATGATAAAGTTGATCGTCCTTAGGCAATTGTCCAGCAGTGTAGTTCCTCGTACGTTAAAT